>JAENPR010000896.1:0-266134 GCA_018135685.1 Themeda triandra | reverse complement strand
ATCCCGTTTTCATCCACAACAGGAGAAAACATAAAAGTTACCCCGCATAGACAAGTGCCTCCGGCAACGGCGCTAGAAATGCTTGTTGGCATTTCTTAGCACAATCATCAAAGATAGGTTAAAAGGTCTATCCCTGACGACGGCGCCAGAAATGCCTGTTGGCATTTCTTAGTGCAACCACTAGAATTGTTACATCCTGATGATCACACCAAGAAATGCCAAGTGATAGATCGTATTCTTTTAGATAATATCTGCAAGCGCACGGATCTATCGTTGTAGCATTTCACCTGAAAGTATATGTTCACGGTACATAAGTACCCTTTTTATACAGTCAATGTAGCAAGAGAAAGGACTAAAACATGTTTACCTACCAGATATAGGGGTTACACTGACAGAATTCCATGAGTTTTGGTGATTATCTATTTCTGCAGGGGGTTTATCAGAAAAGAGCCAAAGGAGGTCCACATGTCGGGATTACATGGAGATAAAGACCATACGGGCAAAATTGTATACTCTATAAGACTCCATAAGGCGACACTGGAATCTCACCCGGCAAAGGCCTGGGGCGCCCGCCTGAGAGGCGGCCACCGTTGACACTTCTAACACCACTCACGCTAAGTTGTCATCACTAACATGGCGCCGTAAGTGTTGGTATAGAAACCGCTCCTCTAATCAAGAAAAATATGGGATCCGCAATGCAACGTATAATACACCATCGTAGCATTTTACCAGAAGTATTCCGTATCGTTATTTATATTTAGCTCAAAGGAAAGAACTACTTCGACTTAAACAATGAGATGAACTTGCTAAACACGACTACTTATGAGTGATTGATTACACAAATACATACTTTGCGTAGGGGTAAACCATGATAAATAAGGGAATATAAAGTAATAAGCTCGGGTATAAATCACACGTAGATTAGATATAGACTACTCACAAAGGTAGGTTGACATCTCGATTAGCACAAGAAATAGAAATCCTATGTAGGTTCTAATCTACTAAGTCATTCATCTACTCCAACTCTACACTATCATATACAAAAGACAAAAGACTTTTCATCTTTGTATAAGGATCATCGCTATAACAAGCCAAGACATAGCAGACTTACTACGCAACTTTGATTCGCTAGACCTACCAACGGATGGAATACGAGGACTCCACGGAACCGTCACTTCCGTGATCTACCACACGACCCGGCCAATAGGGTGCATTTGCAGTAAACGGCATCTAAGCACCATGCTTACATGAAATCTACCACCTAACCCCCCCTAGGAAGAGAGCTAAGCGCTTTGCAAACATATACATAAACTTATTACCAATCATAACCATATCAAATGTAGAACTAGAATAAACTAGGAACATAATAAATAGAAACATAATAATATTTAGAATAAAGTCACAAGAATAGATACAAGATAATACCAATTCTGATGATGAAGATCCAAAATTCTGAGCACAGGCGCCCGATTCTTCCTCTATCTAAACCTATGTAGAACTTGAAGATCTAGAGTATCTATTCTAATTCTCAGGTGGAGATCTCTCTAAACCCCGGCTTTGCCGATGGCTACCTCCGAATAATGAATTCTCGAATGAATTAGCCGTTCAAGGGGCCAAAATAAAAATTGGCTCAAATATAGCCCCCTAGGATGCACCACAACCATCGGATCAAACCGACCTAAACGGACGATAATTATTGCTCCTCAAGGTCGGTGGAGGCAAAGATCCGCGAGCCTCCACCCGATTGGTGGAGGTGGCCGGGCCGGCCGACCCACCCCGGGAGTCGGCCGACCCACCACCCCGCCGGGGTCCCCGTCTGTGGTTTGCCTTCTCGGAGTCTTCTAGAGTATACAATTTTACCCGTTCGGTCTTTCTCTCTATGTAATCATGACATGTGGGCCTCCTTGATGTTTTCCGATAATCCCCGCAAAAACACATATTCACCAAAACATGTGGAATCTCACGCTTAAACCCTAAGTCTATGGTGGTGAACAGATTATACCCCTCTTTCTCTCTCTGATTGACATATAAAATTGATCATTAACAACCGTCAATAGCCGCCTCCCCCCTCAACCAATCAGGTTGAGTCTCGCGGATTATGGCTCCACCGCCTTTGAGGATGAATAATAATTGTCCATTTAGGTCGGTTTGATCCGAGGGCTGTGGTGCATTCTAGAGGGCTATATATCCAGAGCCCCTGACCTTGGGAGAAACCCTAATTCATTCAATTCAAGAGTTCATTCTCTCATCTGAAGAATTCAGAGATGCCCCAGAGCCACCATCACAATTAGAGCTCCATAGTTTAGTAGCATAGCTACATAGGAATAGATCTAGAGGGAATCAAGCCTAGCTTGGAGTCCGAAACTGTCGGAGTTCTTGGTAATTTTGCTCTACGTTCTTGTAATATTCATCATTGTTCTTGCTACTATGAATAGTACTTTATTCTATTCTATTATATCAGAATTGACTTTGCTCTACTTGATTATGTTCTCAATTATATTGTTCTTAGTTTACTTTGATTATATATTTAGTATAGTTGGACTAGAATTAGGTTTATGCATGGGATTGTATAGTGCTTGCTCATTAGATCGATGGGTGAGTGGTAAATATTGTGTAGGCATGGTGACTAGACCGTATTTATCTGCGATTGCACCCTACATTCTGAATCGTGAGGTAGATCGAGGGAGTGACAGTCCTGTTGAGTCCTTTGTAGTCCTTCTCCTAAGTATAGGTCTAGCAGAATACCCCTATTACATTGAAGTGATTGCTATGTTCTTGATCTTCTCTGGTAATATCACTATGCATAGACATAACCTTTTCCTGCCATGATTGCTGGATGTTCTTGCACTAACGATTGTATGCTTTGACTTTATAGTTAGAATAACTTAGGATTATACCCTAGATCGTCCTAGTCCATGCTAGTGTTATAAACTTAGAGTACTATATTGAGATGGTTATCATTATTTTATGTGGCTAAAAGCTCTCATTTATCCTATGTCAATTACTATTGATTTCTATATTTTATGTGACACTTACCCTGTATGAGAGGATAGATAAAGATAAGGTTAAGCTCTCCATTATCATATGTGCAGTGCTCATGGCTCATTATCCAGTGCATTCCCTTCCTAGTGGTAAAATTATAAATAACGATACCTAGATTACTCCCGGCCAAAATGCTACAATGGTATTTCTGTGCGCTTGTGGAAACTCTTTTATTCTAGTTGTGCATAAGAAACATCAACAAGCATTTTTGGCGCCGCTACTGGGGAAGGTTGAAAGCCAATGGATAATGAGCATCACTGCATCCACTAATGTGATTGAGCAAACTTGTTCATACTAACCCTTCTCTACAGGATTACCCTTGTTTTGTCTACTTATGTATTTTATGCAGGGTAATCAAGTTTGCTCTTCCTGACAACTATCTTGATAATCTAGAAGCCTTATTCAGGAAGACCAGAGACAAGTTGAAGAGAACCAAGCAATCATCATCATCTTCTCAACTTGAAAGTTCATCAGAATTAGAAGGCCGGCCTTTCGTTCGAGACTTGACACCAGCGTTTGAAGCCATGGCGAACAAGTCACTCCGCGAGTTCTCAGCTCCCACTGCGGACAACATCCGTACTGGACCAGCTGCGGACATCGACAAGTCTTTCAAGCTCAAGCCTACGTTGATCAACATGGTGCAAGCAAGCCAGTTCTGTGGGAAGGCCCATGAAGATGCTAGTGCTCATCTCCAACACTTTCTGGAGATTTGTAGCACATTCACCATCAAGGATGTCCCCAGAGATGCTATACTACTTCGCCTCTTCCCATTCTCACTCTTGGGGAGAGCGAAGCAGTGTTTCTACACCAGTAAGGAGAAGAATACTACGTGGGCACTATGTTCCACCAATTTTCTGGCGAAGTTCTTCCCCATGGGCAAGACAAATGCTCTCCGTCGGAAGATATCAAGCTTTCGGCAACAGCATGATGAGACTGTCCCAGAAGCTTGGGAGCGCTTTCAAGATTACATTCTTGAGTGTCCTCACCATGGCATGGAGAATTGGCTGCTCATGCAGACATTCTATCATGGGCTCAGCAACAGCACTCGTGAGACCATGGATGCTGCTGCTGGAGGTGCATTCTTGTCACTCACTATTCCTCAAGCCACAGCTCTTGTGGAAAAGATGGCATCCAACCAAGGTTGGAGTGAAGAAAGAACTTAGACCCGCAAGAGAGGTGGAGGAATGCACCAGCTCAAGGAGGTAGACATGCTATCTACCAAAATAGACCTACTGATGAAGAGGCTCGATGAGAGAGCCACTGAGAAGAAAGAAGTCATGCATTTACATGATGCTCGCATGACACGTGAAGAGTATGGAGAGACTGGGCACACAGGTGCCAACTGCCCAGAGCTGAAGGAGGATGTGAACTACCTCAACAACAATAATAACTACTATCGTTCTCAGCAAAATCAAGGCTGGAATCAATAGCAGAGGCCTAACTACTCAAGCAACTACTCAGGTAACTACCAAGGTAACAACTCCTCTTACAATAATTACAATCAGCCGCCTTTGAGAGAGTTAGTGCTAAACCAAGGCAAGTTGATGGACAACCCGTCCAAGAAGCTAGCATCCAATGACAAAGCCCTAGAAACAATTAGCAATAGAATGGATGGCTTTTCCAATGCCATCAAGAACCAAACTTAGCTTCAACAAAATGCTAGAATCCCGGGTGCAATAGCTTGCCAACTTTGTCCCATCCATCGACCAAGGTAAAATGCCGGACAACCGGAAGGGCTAGAAACTCATGGATCTTGTAGACATATTTAATGCGGAGAGCATACCTGAGTGACCCATCAAGAGGGTCATGGATTGACTCAACTCGCCAATCAAGAAGGGAGATCCATAGGAGGCCATCCCAATCTCCATTGGAAGTACCAACTTCAATGAGGCAATCTGCGACTTTGGTGCAAGCATCAATATCATGCCCAAGGTGATATATGAGAAATTGTTCAATTATCCTTTATTATATACAACCATGTGCTTGCAGCTTGTAGATCAGTCACTCTGATTCCCCTTGGGAATACTGGAAGACATATGTGTACGAGTGGGAAACTCATACGTTCCTACAGACTTCGTGGTAGTGGATACAGACAGTGACGAAAGGTCCCCCATTATTTTGGGACGACCATTCTTGAACACTGCCGGAGCCATCATGTACGCCAACACTACCAAGATCATCTTCAACATCAAGGGCAAGAGATAGACCTTCTTCTTCAAGAATAGAGTGTTGCAGTTCCTAGCACACCCTCAGCAGCAGAACAATCAAAAGAAGAACACTCCTGCCAAGAAGAACAAGACCAAGGATAAGAAGACTAAGAAGACGGAGATAGTGAGGATGGTCACTGCAGTCCACAAGGAGCATGACCACCTACTTAGGTCCCCACGTCTGATCAAGAAGGATGACCCAGGAGTCCCAACCATTCAATGCTCCATCCATAGAAGCTCCTTCAATAAAGCTGTCTGTGACACCAGATCGGGTGTCAACATAATGGCCAAGGTAACCTATGAATATCTATATGGTACTATGCCCTTGGAGCCTACTTGTGCACAGCTGCAGATGGTAGACCAGACATTTCACTTCATCAATGGAGAAGTAAAGGACGTCCCCATCCAGATCGATGACCACTATGTCCCCACAGACTTCCTAGTTGTTGACATGGGAGATGACTATGATCCTCCTGTCATCCTAGGGAGACCATTCCTCAACACCACCTGGGCCATCATTTACATTGGAACAGGAGAGATCCACCTCCACTTTCCCACTGAGAAGGTATGCTGTCATTTCAACAACAATTATATAATCAATGAGGAGCCCAAGAAGAACAGAACAAGGGAAAGGCAGCGTACCCGTCGCCAGAACAAGAAGAACACCCCTACCGATGGATGGGCTGACTATGAAGGAGAAGTGTCAAGATATGAAGATCGGTACCCAGAAGAAGAGAACATTGAAGAAGAGGTACCACCACCAGAAGAGGAACAAGTGCTTCCAGAAGCTTCTCCCTCAAGGTCATCCTCTCCAATGAAGAAAGTGTGGAAGGTAAAAGCAAAATCAAAATCAATTCCTACACAAGAGGCAAGACCATCAGAGGCGCCATTCGACACGCCCCTTGAATAGTGAGCCAACGTAAAGGTCCTGTTCGGAGGACTTAAAATCACCGAACAAGAGGTAACTTGGTATTTATCAGCATTTCCCTTTTCAGCATTGCATTTTTTCCTTAGCATATCAATTTCCCTTACATCTTCGTTGCATCTTTGCTTTACCGCCTTTGCATTAGAAAAGAAAATAAAAATGTTGTGCAATTGCATCCAGAAAAATTAAGCCCCATGTGAATAGTCATTCACCGTGGTGGCATAAAAAATAATTTTTCAACATATTTATTTCCTCCTCACCGCATCCCTTTAATATAAAAAGATAAAAATATTTCTTGTGATCCCGTTAGAAGACACTTGAGTTAGAACAGTTCTAGACAACCAAGGCTTAGAGGTTTTATCACTAACGCTTAATCAGTTCCACAAGCTTTGTTGTCTATTTGAGCTTCACGAACATAAAGGATCAAGAAGAGCTAACGGCGAAGGACATCCAGCTTCCCCGTCGGAGTACCGCCGCAATGCCCAAACGCCTGTCTCCAACAAAGAACTATCCACGACACTCCAGGAGGACTAGAACGTCTTCACTGCCTGTCAGCAACATCAGCAGACTATGTCAACATCCAGCTTGGGGGAGAGCATCCCCCGTGTACCAAGCTAAGTATCTCCAGCTTGTCTGTTTATCTATTTGTAGAGCTTGTTTTGTTAAAACAACTAAAAAAGATGCATAACCATAGAAACCCAGAAAGATTTCCTTATTTATCTTTTCCATTATTGGAGAGCTATTTTAATCTGTCTTTAAAATGATCCATAGAATAAACTCTACATGGAGATGATGAATAGTTGCTCGCGTAATTCCTCTCAAGTACCTAGTTTTCAACCTCGCACTCTCCCAAGTTTTGGACACAACCGTTTAGATTTGAGATTTGCTCGAACCTAAAACTTGTGGGTAGCGAACACTTGATCTAAGTCTAGGTAGTTGACAAAGTTATGATATGGGAAGGTTTTGAGCCATCATTCCATCTTGTTCTTAGAAATACTAGGTTCTGAGAATTTATTTGTGAAAATATTAAATTTTTGCATGATGAGTTCCTTTATGACGAGAGTTTAAATTCCTACCACAGCCATATATTCATGCTTACAAGATTTGGAAAACCAGCTATATATATTTTTAGATCATTGTGTAGGCATTGAGTGTGGTTATGCTGTGTTGACCCTTAGGAATTAGTCATGCAGTTAAAGTCAATACTATGTGCTCTCCATCCATTGATCTATGTGTTGACGAGGATTAAGCTACAAATTTTGCACTCCAGAATCTCATCAACAGGCCAAAAACAAAGGAAGAATGATGTAGCATAGGGATCTTTTACCACTAAAAGGTTCCACTTGTGCTCTTAGTGTTTGAATGCAGGTACATTCACATTTGGGAGGAAATGAGCCCCTGGACCCACCAAGTCCAGGTCGACCGACCTGGTCTGGGGTTGGTCCAGGTGCTGGCTCACTTCCAGGACCCACACGCATCACACACAAGTCCATTTCAACCCTCAGATCACACTTGTGTTTCTGTCCAAGGATGAAAGATGGAAATGCAAGAATCCAGGGACCTATCTGAAAGAACCAAAGCGAAGATGAGCAAGCTACACACTCCATGACATGTGGGGACAGCAAAGGAGCAAGGCTGGTGGGCCCACCTGCCAGGGTCCAGGTCGGCCGACCTGGACTTGGTGGATCCCACCTGTCAGGTTTGCTCCACCCACCTTCAGGACTTCTAGAAGGCTGGTGGGACCCACATGTCAGCAAAACCCAGGTCGGCCGACCTGACATGTGGGCCCACCAAAGGTCGGTTGGCCTCCCACCGACTTCCTGCATGGCCCCCACGTGTCCCTTGCTCACAGGCGTCCATTTGTAGTCGGTTTAATCCAAGGGCTAAGAAGCAACGTGATGCGGATTGCTGACGTGGCGCTGGAGTAGCCCCTACTCCATCTCCCCCAATAAATACCCCCCTAGAGAGCTTAGTTCACATCAATGTATCTTAGGAAGAGCTACTCTTAGCTAGTTATGAGAATAGAGGAAGGAGAGTGAGGAGTTCCGAGGAGGAGTCCCGGCCTGTCGGAGTCTTCTTCCAGAGCGCCTCGGCGATGCTTGTCTTCTAGTAAGTCTTCTTCCTAGTTGCCTTTCATCCGAGTACTTCTAGCATTTACTTTCTCGCCTTAGTTTATTTTAAGTATACAACCTTTCGTGGCACATTGCTTTGCCTTGAGTGAAGTGCTCGAAGCCTTAGCACAGTGCCTAGAGTAGTAGAATTAGTGTAGACGTGGTGTCTAGACTAGGTCTCCGGTGGGACTTCTTGTCGTACTCGAAGAACGCCCAGAGCGAAGTGTGACAGACCTCTCCGGGACCTAGGAGTTCTCTTCGTAGTGTTCTTAGGCAAGTTGCAAATAATAGTAGGCCGGAATTGGTAGCCGCCTCAGGGTTGTGCTATGCCACACCCGTTTCACCTATCGGCCACAGCAGGAGGGTGAGTTAACTCTCATGTATCCTTAGGATAGCTGAGCAAGAATCCAAATACTAGAAATACCTCTCTACCCAATCCTAAGCCCTTTGATCATTGTCTGACGACCCCCTTGGTCTAGCTAGTCCACTTCTCGTTCCCTGTGGAAAATATGATACCTGTATACTCCCGGTGAAGTGCTACATTGACTACCCGTCCACTTGCGGTATATCCGTTTGCCACTTCTGGTGTCAACAAGCATTTTTGGCGCTGTTGCCGGGGAACGGTAGCTGGTTAGCTAGAACCAAGGTCGTCAAGTTATCCTTGTTTGATTAGAAACCTCTTATCTATCCAATGGATCAAATAACCCTTTTTGACTACGCTGCTCCAACGGGAATCTAAATCTAGGATCTTGGATGAACCGCCAAAGGGAATGCCTACTATGCCCATAGAAGGAGAACCAAAGTTCCTTAAAGTAAATTCTATCTTCTCCTCTTCTATGGTCACAACTAGCATATCCTCTGATCCTATCTCTAAACTCATCCTTGATCCTAATACTCCCAATGATGCTCCGCCTTCTAAGTCTTATGATGATCCAGTCATTGACTCTGGGGATTCATCAAGAGAACCAAGGCATGGGAGTCATGAGGGCCATAACTCTAACCAAGAAGAGGAACAACAATAGTTGGAAAAACCATCCACTGTTGTAAGTCAAGAATGGTTAGATGAGGCCAATGATCCAAAGAAAGTCACTAAATTGCCCACTCATGTGAGTAGGGTGCATTGTCAAGTCATGGGCATTTTTAGTGAAATTTGCTATGATCCTAGCCTTGGTATAAACATCATTCCTCATTCCCATGTTCAAAGTTCATCAAGGGATCATCTACTCCAATCCCAAGAATGTCTTAGGCTCCTGAATGGTCAAGTCCTTGACTGTTTAGGAGTTCTTCAAGGCATACCTGTGGTGATTGATGATCTAAAGACATCCCTAGATTTCCACATCTTTGACCTTCCTGGACTTTCCTTTCATCTCACTTTTATTGGAAGGCCAATTGGGAAAATCTTGGAGAATGCTTTGGGAAATGAGAAGCTTGGTCATAGAATAGGAAAAGAATATCTACCTATTTGGACCACCCAATCTCTTAGCACAAAGGTAGAATCTAATCCTACTCTTGATCCAAGGGGTGAGCTTACGATGATTTCACAAACAACCATGACATATCCAAGTCTTGAGGAGGATTTGGAATGTCATGAGAAGGAAAACGCTCACCCACCCCTTGAGATGGAGAATTCTCTCAGTTAGCATGGAAGTTATCCTTTGATCCTCTCATTGAATGCTTGCTCATTTGAGGAATCTTCCAACTCGATCTTTATCTCCACCACTACCACACAAGAGATCTACAACCCTTCCACTCTTCGCGTGTCCAAAATCTTTGCACTAGAGGTTGTAGATGCTTTTGTCCATCATAAGTTCTCCAAATCTTGTAGTGGTATGAGTTCTTGCACTTAGGCCCACAAAGGTTGGCATTAATTTAAAAGGATACTTTTTGTATGCCTAACCTTTTATGGATTAGCTGGGCTTGTGGTTTTGCTGGTGTGTTGCCACCAGTAGAACCCCTACACTTGATATCGTCTTAGTTTCCAGGATTCAGGGGACACCTTACACCAAGTGTGTGGGGGGGTCATTTGACCCCCTCGAACACATTTGGGCATTAAAGGACACCCCGAGCAAAAAGCATCAGTGTAGGAACACATCATTAGAGGTAAGAGTGCACAAGGAAAGAACCAAAGTGGCTAGAGCCCCTAAGGTAGGGTCGGTTGACCCCACCATGAGCTCCTCAGCCCACCAGTCAACTTCCACTGAGTTGAGCCATACTCCTTGACTGGTTTGACATGTCTATCCCTCTTGCTTTGTGCACTTCTCTTACTTTCACCTACCTCCCTTCAAAGTTAAAATATATATACTTCTTGTCTCTAATCGAATGAATCTTGTTTATTCCATTATACTTCCTTTTCTATGCTAGCATGCTTTAGTTTGGGTGTACTGATCGATCGATCGATCGATCATACCTCCACAGTCTTTTTAAACTAAGCATGATGCTTAAGTTAAATAGACTACCTTAATCAGGCAAGACAATGTGTTAAGCATGATTATTGAATCAAAACATACTTGCATAGAACTTGGTTGCACTTTTGGACTAACCCCTACAGCAAGCACATCGACATCACCATGGGTAAGTCATAAGATCATTCAAGGAGACAAATCAACATCCTCATGGTCAAAGGCCAAGCTGTTTGGCCAAGGAAAACTCCGATGCAACTGAGAAGGGCCAATACTATGACTCATCATCTTTAAGGTAAGTGGCCACCCTTCTTAAAGTTTTCCATGATCATGAATCTTGAAAGAAGTTGACATGCTAGAATTCATCCTTGATAATGATTCAACATGACTTAAATTTGCATGTCTCAACTTCCTTTTCATTCCTGTATGGTTTGCCCTCTAGATTAAAATGAACATACCTAGCATCTCTGACAAAACAGGGCCGAGGAGGCCTCCATATGGGGGTCGACCGACCCCTATTGGTGGCCATCCATGCCTAATTCTGTGCCAAACCATACCACATCACCTAGGGAACATAGAACCAGTACCAATTTACTTTGATCCTTCCAAGTAGGGGTCGGGCGACCCCAACTTAACAAGATACAAAAATCTCAAGGCTGGTTCTATGCCAAAGATAGTTCAAGGAGAAGTCAGAGCACATAGCTCCAACAGACAGGGGTCGGCAATCCCTAGTTGGAGGATCTATGCCTGACTCGGTTGTCCTAGAGAGTTGTGCTAGCACTTAGAAGCCATCCTTTGTTGCAACTCTCATAGAACCAGAGTTGTAATCTCTGGTAATAGCTCTTCTTGACCTCTCCTCCTCGACTTCTTCATCCCAGTTTGCCTTACCTTAAAACTCAACACTTTTTGGCCTCCCTCACATCGCCCAAGTTACCTAGAGTAACTTCACCATGGCTCCCACTAGCAGACTCGTTTGCCTAGAGGTTGCCATGAAGGCCATTGTGTTTGACGTAAAGCCCTACTATGCCTTAGATGCCCACCTTTCACAAAGAATCACAAGGGTAGTTAGCGGTAGGCTGGGATTAAGGAAATTGTTCCCTTGTTCACCTCAAAGGAGAAGGAGTAGTTGCGGGAGTAGCTGAATTCCTCCACTACTTCCAAGGCTATAGAGTGAAAGGACTATCCTCCATGTTAAAGGAGCCATCAATACTCCCTAAAGATGTCGGTTAGAGAGGAGATTGGACACTTGGATCCACCAAGTGGTGGATCGGCTGACCCCTAGTTGGGAGGATCAGCCTGACCCTTTTTGTCCTAGAGTGTTGAGCATACACTTAGAAGCTATCCCTAGTTGCAACTCTTGTGGAAACACAGGTTGTAACCTTTGAACAATAGCTCTCTTGGACCTCTTCCCCTCTTCTCCTTCATCCCATTCTTCCTCACCTTAAATGCAACACCCTCTAGCTTCCTCTATGTCTCCTAAGACCATGGCCCCACTAGCATAAATGCCACTACTCTCTTTAGTGAAGGACCTTTTCAATCATCAGGGAGACTTGTTCGAGAGGCTAGAGGTCACCATGGAGGCCATTGTATTTGAGGTAGAGCCCTACCATGCCCACCTTCCATGAAGAACCACAAGGGCACTGGCGATGGGCTAGACAAGGGAACATGTTTTATTCCTTTGTTCACCTTAGAGGAGAAATAGCTGTGGGAATAGCTGAAGTCTACTATTCCCCCAAGAGCATTTGGTGAAAGGTTAATCCTTCATGCTCAATAATCCTCGGTGAGGATGACTATTTGAGGAGAGAGTCATGAGGAAAGTCCTTAGCCCGAATTGCACACTTAAAACCAACAATGGGGCATGAGGACCTCCTCCCTTGACCTTCTCCTTAGATGACTCAAACCTCCTCATAAATAAGCTAGGAACCAAGCTAAGCTTACTTGATCTTTATCATTGTAACTTGTGCCTATGATTCACTCAATAAAATGAACACACTTTGGTTCTGCTGGTGTGTTGCCACCAGCAGGACACCTGCACTTGATGTTTCCCTGTCTTTGCAATACAGAACACTCAAGAACCCAAGTGTGGGGGGGTCAGTCGACCCCCCAACTATGCCCCTGAGCTTCCCTGAACATACCTCAGCATAGCATATGACAAGGGATGACGAAAGTTGACCCAAGGAGGGGGTCGGTCGACCCCCACTTTGGCAGCCAACAGGAAACCAAGTTCACAGGTGTACCTTTCCAAAGAAGGGGATTTAGATGGCAGCAAAGGGTACACCCACGTGGGGTCGGCCGACCCCACCTAGGACACATGGATCCACCGGCCAGCTTCACCTCATCGACAACAGCTTTCCTGACTAGTTTGCCACTTCTACTCCCCCTCTGTTATTTCATTTTTACTTCTATCTTTTATCTGCTTTCCTTAAAATGAAATAAAATAAGAAGACTTGCATCTAAAAATAAAAAGTAATATGACTTGTGACACTTAAAAGGTAGAAGCATTACAAAGTCTGACTCCTGCTTATGCTCATACTTGTGGGTCAAAAATCTTGATAGGGCCATCATATTGACTAAGTTGATGATAAATGTGATATAGTTCTTGGCTCATGATTCATACCTTTTCTATCTAAAGTGCTTAGAAGTTTATTTTTGAAAATGTCATAAAACCATAGTGTCACTTATTCCTCAATGGTGTTAAATCCTTACCACGGCCTATATACACTTTCATTATCAAAAGCCTTCTACATAAGCTACTTGCTTGCATTGAGTCTAGTTAAGTCTTGTAGAACCTGTGTTAGAGGTTTGTCATACTTCTAAGATCAAGATCCACATACCACCAAATATGCTGCTTCTAATCTGGAAGTACGCAACCATTCATATGCTACTCCTACCCTGGGAGTACGCATCTCCATCCATTCCATCATCCTCGTGCTACTTCTACACTAGAAGTGTGCACACACATATCCACCATCTCTACCAAATAGGTTGCTCCATGCTCCAATTGTTGAAAACTCTCTCTCAGCTATCAATTGTTAGGTGAGACATATACCAAAAAGGCTAGCATCTACTCCATAGGTTCCTATTAGTTGCTATCAAAAAAAAGAAAAAGAGAGAGAGAGCTAGCCTTGTCTCAATAGAAAGTAAAAGAGAGATAGAATCAAATAAACAAGCAACCTCATCTACCATACATCTACCCTTCATCCATTACCTTACCATCCATCACATTCCCTCATTCCATTCATTTCATCTTGATCTAGGAGTACGACATCTCTCTACTTAGGTCCAAGTTTCTTAACCTGACAACAGATGCATTGCAAATATGCTATTCCTTGCCATACCTACTTAAACTCCACATAAAGCCATTTAGAGGTAGGATGATTTGGATAAAGGTAAACAATTGTTATGCCTTGGTTAGGATTCATACACCAATTGAGTGACCCGAGAGTACCATTTGAGGAGTAGGAATGACACATGTGCTTTCTTTTTGAAAACCATTATCAAAAACTCTAAGTATCAATGATATGAAAATGGGAAGAAGACTTTGCTTTGAGAACTATTCCATTTGTTTTGACAACTAAAGGATATATGTTAGACAGTACCACATAACCCACATGAATGACATATGCTTGAGTAAGCTTTGTTTTTGCTGATATCTTAACAATGTCATATTTCACCTTTCTCTCTGACCTTTGCTCGAGGACGAGCAAAGACTTAAGTGTGGGGGGTCTTGTTGATGAGGATTAAGCTACAAATTTCGCACTCTAGAATCTCATCAACAGGCCAAAAACAAAGGAAGAATGACGTAGCATAGGGATCTTTTACCACTAAAAGGTTCCACTTGTGCTCTTAGTGTTTGAATGCAGGTACATTCACATTTGGGAGGAAATGAGCCCCTGGACCCACCAAGTCCAGGTCGGCCGACCTGGTCTGGGGTTGGTCCAGGTGCTGGCCCACTTCCAGGACCCACATGCATCACACACAAGTCCATTTCAACCCTCAGATCACACTTGTGTTTCTGTCCAAGGATGAAAGATGGAAATGCAAGAATCCAGGGACCTATCTGAAAGAACCAAAGCGAAGATGAGCAAGCTACACACTCCATGACACATGGGGACAACAAAGGAGCAAGGCTGGTGGGCCCACCTACCAGGGTCCAGGTCGGCCGACCTGGACTTGGTGGATCCCACCTGTCAGGTTTGCTCCACCCACCTCCAGGACCTTCTAGAAGGCTGGTGGGACCCACATGTCAGCAAAACACAGGTCGGTCGACCTGACATGTGGGCCCACCAAAGGTCGGTTGGCCTCCCACCGACTTCCTGCATGGCCCCTACGTGTCCCTTGCTCACAGACGTCCATTTGAAGTCGGTTTGATCCAAGGGCTATGAAGCAACGTGATGCGGATTGCTGACGTGGCGTTGGAGTAGCCCCTACTCCATCTCCCCCTATAAATACCCCCCTAGAGAGCTTAGTTTACATCAATGTATCTTAGGAAGAGCTACTCTTAGCTAGTTATGAGAATAGAGGAAGGAGAGTGAGGAGTTCCGTGAGGAGGAGTCCCGGCCTGTCGGGAGTCTTCTTCTAGGAGCGCCTCAGCGGATGCTTGTCTTCTAGTAAGTCTTCTTCCTAGTTGCCTTTCATCTAAGTACTTCTAGCATTTACTTTCTACCTTAGTTTATTTTAAGTATACAACCTTTCTGCTGGCACATTGCTTTGCCTTGAGTGAAGTGCTCGAAGCCTTAGCGCAGGCCTAGAGTAGTAGAATTAGTGTAGACGTGGTGTCTAGACTAGGTCTGCCAGTGTGGACTTCTTGTCGCACTCGAAGAACGCCCGGAGCGAAGTGTGACAGACCTCTCCGGGACCTAGGAGTTCTCTTCGTAGTGTTCTTAGGCAAGTTGCAAATAATAGTAGGCCAGAATTGGTAGGCGCCTCAGGGTTGTGCTGTGCCACACCCGTTTCGCCTATCGGCCACAGCAGGAGGGTGAGTTAACTCTCATGTATCCTTAGGATAGCTGAGCCAGAATCCAAATACTAGAAATACCTCTCTACCCAATCCTAAGCCCTTTGATCATTGTCTGACGACCCCCCTTGGTCTAGCTAGTCCACTTCTCGTTCCTTGTGGAAAATACGATACCTGGAATACTCCCGGTGAAGTGCTACATTGACTACCGTTCGCTTGTGGTATATCCATTTGCCACTTCTGGTGTCAACACTATGCTACTTCTGTCCTCAGAAGCATGCACCCATTCATAATGCTACATTCACTCTGTGCTACTTCTGTTCTTAGAAGTACCACCCACATATAGATCCACATCCACCACATTACATGATGTTTCTACCCTGGAGACATGCACCTATGCTACTCCTACCCTAGGAGTACGCATCCATCCATCCACATATATTTACGCCACTCATTTCACTCCATCTAGAAAAAGTTCTACTCCTACCCTAGGAGTGAACATCCAAAAATATTCATCGCCATTTTATCTACCTACAAAGAAGGCTCAGTCATCATCACTTCAATTATATACTCCCCGCTATTAAAATTTCATTCAAAAGGATTGGTTGCTCTAAAAAAAAGAGAAGAAAGAAATAAAAGAAAAGAGAAAGAGTAGCCAAGTCCTTCCCTTCAAAGAAGTTTCAAAGTTTTCAAATAAAGGGAGTCAGGTTATCCCCAAAGGAGCAAGTGTAGAAGTAGATCTTCACCATTGACCACCCCTCATAATCATTCCCTTACCATCTTCATCATCTCACTATTCATTTCATTCCCCTCATTCACATGCACATATGACTTGATTGTATGCTTAGTTCCTCTAGATCCATGGCTTAACTATGCAATATATGCAAGTGAGTTTTGAGTGTCTCTCCACCTATGAGCTCCACATAAGCCTATTAGAAGTAGGGTGAGAGAGAGAAGGCAAACCTTACTATGCCTTAGTTCCAGAAATACCACAATTGAGAGACTTGAAAGAGTCATACAAGGAATCTCTGAGTTTTATTTCAAAACCTTGAAAAACTCTGGAATAATAGTTGATCAAAGTTCGAGAAACATGGCGCTTGACTTGACCGTTCTATCCTTCAACTACTCAAGACCAAAGTGACGGTTACAAGCCCCATGGTGAAAGGTAATATGAGTAAGTTTTGAGTCAGAATAGCTCACTCTAATCCGGAGGAGAGTTCTTGTTTGAACGCACGTGTACTTTTGAGGCATGAAAGCATTGTAGCAACTCTTGATCCATCACTGAGTCTATCTTTGCTCAGGGATAAGCAAAAGGTAAGCTTGGGGGAGTTTGTTGATGGTAGATAAGTACCCTTTTTATACCATCAACGTAGCAAGAGAAAGGACTAAAACATGTTTACCTACTAGATATAGGGGTTACACTGACAGAATTTCATGAGTTTTGGTGATTGTCTATTTCTGCAGGGGGTTATCAGAAAAGAGCCAAAGGAGGTCCACATGTCAGGATTACATAGAGATAAAGACCATACGGGTAAAATTGCATACTCTAGAAGACTCCAGAAGGTGACGCCTGAAACCAAGGGCCCACCTGGTAGTGTCCAGGGGCGGCCGCCCCTGGCTTGGAGGCGGCCGCCTCCCCCCTCAACCAATCAGGTTGAGTCTCACGGATTGTGCCTCCACCGCCTTTGAGGATGAATAATAATAGTCCGTTTAGGTCAGTTTGATCCGAGGGCTGTGATGCATTCTAGAGGGCTATATATCCAGAGCCCCTGACCCTGGGAGAAACCCTAATTCATTCAATTCAAGAGTTCATTCTCTCATCTGAAGAATTTAGAGAAGCCCCAGAGCCACCATCTCAATTAGAGCTCCATAGTTTAGTAGCATAGCTACATAGGAATAGATCTAGAGGGAATCAAGCCTAGGTTGGAGCCTGGATCTATCAGAGTTCTTGGTAATTTTCCTCTACGTTCTTGTAATATTCATCTTTGTTCTTGCTACTATGAATAGTACTTTATTCTATTCTATTATATCAGAATTGACTCTGCTCTACTTGATTATATTCTCAATTATATTGTTCTTAGTTTACTTTGAATATATGTTTAGCATAGTTGGACTAGAATTATGTTTATGCATGGGATCGTATAGCGCTTGCTCATTAGATCGATGGGTGAGTGATAAATATTGTGTAGGCGTGGTGCCTAGACTATATTTGTCTACGATTGCACCCTATATTCTGGATCGCGAGGTAGATCGTGGGAGTGACAGTCCTGTTGAGTCCTTTGTAGTCCTTCTCCCGAGTATAGGTCTAGCAGAATACCCCTATTACATTGAAGTAATTGCTATGTTCTTGATCTTCTCTGGTAATATCACTATGCATAGATATAACCTTTTCCCGCCATGATTGCTATATGTTCTTGCACTAGTCATTGTATGCTTTGACTTTATAGTTAGAATAACTTAGGATTATACCCTAGATCGTCCTAGTCCATGCTAGTGTTATAAAATTAGAGTACTATATTGAGATGGTTATCATTATTTTATGTGGCTAAAAGCTCTCATTTATCCTATGTCAATTACTATTCATTTCTATATTTTATGTGACACTTACCCTGTATGAGAGGATAGATAAAGACAAGGTTAAGCTCTCCATTACCACATGTGCAGTGCTCATGGCTCATTATCCAGTGCGTTCCCTTCCCAGTGGTAAAATTATAAATAACGATACCTGGATTACTCCCGGTTAAAATGCTACGATGGTATTTCGTGCGCTTGAAACTCTTTTATTCTAGTTGTGCATAAGAAACACCAACAGTATATCGTGGTATCGTTATTTATATTTTTCCAAAGGAAGGGATGGTGTAAAATATCTCTAGCATGGATATATAATTTCACATCATTGAAATAAGTCTTAGTGCTACGCAGGGGTAAAGATAATCGAGTTTTCAGATAGTGAACACACACTTGGGCCAGACTCAATGATAAAGAGAAATAAGGAATAAAAGTAACAAAAAGAATTGAGGGTAAATCTACATGGAGCAGGTAGGTCATATACAGCTATGCATAGAACAGCTAAGTCACATGTTATACAAAACTAGAGAAGAGTCAGAGCCTAAAGTAACGGGGAGACCCCCGCAGCAGGTCTGCCAGCTGATAGAGGCATTTACGAACTCCTACACGACATACGGATGTGGAGGATTACGAGGGACGGACAGGGCTGTCACCACCTACCGTCTACCCCTCAACCATGGCATGCCGTCATATTTGAAGGCTCCCTCGTATCTGGACACCACGTCCGCATACTAGAGAACTACCTATGTCCCCCTAGGACTCCCACCATACGGATGGACGAGCTAGAACACAGGCAAACCCGAAAGAACATCGAACTATTACTCCATTCTCATCATGGACTCTAATTCTATAAAACATATGAACAATGAAGAACAGGGATGAACATGCTATGAACTGATCATATAAACTTTGCTCTAGTTCATATACATCAATAAGAACATAATCAAAACTGTACTCTAGTTCATATGCTAAGCTATATATAAAGAGTGAGAACTTGACTAAGGAAGAAGACTGCATAGATAATTACCAAGAGGTAGCTCTTCTTTCTAGGAGACAAGCTCTCCTTGATAGCTCTCCTTGCTCCAAATACTACTAAGCTACTACTAATGAACAAGTGTGAGAATGAGAGAATGAGGCCCCAAATGTTGTGTGTGGTGAAGGGTGCACCTCCTCTTCTCTTATAGTGGTGTGGAGGTCGGTTTCGGGGGCAGAAATGGCAGGTACACCAGCGCACCGCCCTCCTCTGCATTGAATGCACCGCCTCCAGGTGGCCGGGCCCGTGTGGCAGTGGGGAGGGGGCGCGCGCGTCCCTGGCGTGCCACCCCCCGACCGCCTTTCCACTTGGATTGGTTTGGTGCTTTCCAGAAAGCTCCTTTTATTTATAAAATTCCTGCACTTTTTATTAATTCCTGCAACAACAGTATTTTTCCTAGTGCACGTGGAATTGGTTAGTAATACAAGTATATGTGTATAAGAATAATTAATTCACCCTTTTTCAACTCAAACTGGTGGTATAAAATCGTCGATAAGGGCCACCAACAACCCACTCATGATATTCCTCGAGGGATTCCATGAAGGGTGTCTAAAGGGTCATATCAGGAAGGGTATAGATCTTTCTGTCCCCTTCATAGGCTTAATTCAAGCCAAAACTGAGCCACTACCCAAACCTGACCCAATAGAGGAGGTAATGGCTACCACTCTTCTAGAAGCTTCTCAACCCAATCTAGAAGAAGAAGCCAAGAACTTCATCCAGGAAGAAGAAACAGAACTGGACGAACCACTAGAACTGGATGAATCCGACCACCTCCTAAACCAGCCATAGAACTTAAGCCGCTTCCTGCCGGGCTTAAGTACGTCTTTCTAAATGGTGATAGAGACACTCCCATGATTATTAGTGACCAACTCTCGGAGGAGGAGTCCATTAAACTAATCAACATCTTAGAAAAACACCACTCAGTCTTAGGATCCTCACTACAAGATCTCAAGAGAATTAGTCCCGCTCTCTGCACTCATCGCATTCCTATAGAACCCGATGCTACACCATCTAGAGAGCCTCAAAGGAGGCTAAACAATGCAATGAGGGAAGTAGTGAAGAAAGAGGTCCTGAAGCTCTTGCACGTGGGCATAATCTACCATGTTCCTAACAGTGAGTGGGTTAGCCCCGTCCAAGTAGTACCTAATAAAGGGGGAATAACGGTCGTTAAAAATGATAATAATGAATTAATCCCTCAACGAACTGTCACGGGATGGAGGATGTGCATAGATTACCGAAAACTGAACAAGGCAACTAAGAAAGACCACTTCCCATTACCATTCATCGATGAGATGTTGGAACAGTTAGCCAAACACTCTTTCTTCTATTTCCTTGATGGGTATTCGGGTTATCATCAAATCCCGATCCATCCCGACGATCAAAGTAAGACCACTTTCACATGCCCCTATGGGACATATGCATACCGACGCATGTCATTTGGTCTGTGTAATGCCCCAGCCTCTTTCTAGAGGTGCATGATGTCTATCTTTTCTGACATGATTGAAGAAATCATGGAAGTTTTCATGGATGACTTCTCCGTCTATGGAAAGACATTCGATCAGTGTCTGGAAAACTTAGACCGGGTCTTACAAAGGTGCCAGGAGAAGAACTTGATCTTGAACTGGGAGAAATGCCACTTCATGGTTTGAGAAGGGATAGTGCTAGGACATAGGGTGTCCGAACGTGGGATCGAGGTGGATAGAGCTAAGATAGAGGTCATAGAGCAGCTTCCACCACCCACAAATGTTAGGGGTGTCTGTAGTTTCCTTGGGCACGCAGGTTTTTATAGGTGTTAACACCAGAATTTGGTCAGGAATATGACAGGTGGACCCGCAGGCGGCAGAGAGAGAGATTCGGCAAATGCATATGCGGTTGGCTAATTTCCATGTGTTCGGCAAATGGCCAAGCGGTTGGCAACCGTTTCATTTGAAGGCGGAAAAAGGAAAGCGAAGCTGGTCGAAAAGGGAAGGAGTCGTGATGGTCAAGGACTCCGATTATGGATAGAGTTAGCGTGTCTGGTCTTTCCAATTTTGTTTAAATAGTTCGTAAGTGCTTAGGACTCATGTTCTGTCCAGGGTATAAATATAAACCCTCGACCATTGTAATAAGGGTTCACAACCAAATCAATACAACCGGCTACGTGCCACCCTTCGAGTCCTTTAGTCGTGTCGTCGAGTTCTTCGAGAGGGCCAATCGATCCGTCGACCTCCGTAAGTCCCGGCAACCTTGCTATCATGTCTAGTATCGTGCGGCAGATTTAGATGTGATGCAAGTAGTCTCATCCGTTTTGCTTAGTATCGTGCGGCGGATTTAAGCTTAATGATGGGAAGTTTTTGCTTGTGCCTTGTATCGTGCGGCGGATTAAGACATGAGTAAAGATAGTTATCGGCTCTCTTAGATTTGGCAAGATCTAATAGATTCATTAAGTTATCACGTGTTGCATGCTTTATTTAATGTTTAATTATTTGCAACACTCTTTTGCCCAATCTAGATTGATGCTCTTTTCGGCTTTTTGGTCATAATCTCATGCTTATTCAATATCGAGTAGATCAAGTTCATATAGCCGAATTAGATCGATCTAGATTGTCACGTGTTGTGGGTTCAATCACGTTAGATGTAGATAAGCCTTGACAGACCGGGTACCGTGCGGCGAGATGCGAGTCTTTGGGTTACTCTAGAGCTAGTCATCCGGTGGACTAGAGATCGGTTTAATCTGATAGGTGCCTTTTACATGTTACTTGTTTGTTCCTTCTTCATGGACCCCGATTCGGCAATCTTGCCGATACGGTTATGCTTATACATGTAGCGAGTACTTATAGATTTGTTAGGTAATTACATGCTTTTAGCTCTTTATTGCTAGATTGTATCATGCGGTGGATTGATCTAGTAGTAAGGAGTGGTGTAAATTCATAGCGAGTGGTATCATGCGGTGGATTAGCTTGCTTGGGTTTATGCTCGACGGGTTTATGAAGGCTAGATGTGCGGCAGACTAGTTGGAGTAGCCTATGCATGTGTTATTTAGTAGATTTATATTTATAAGTTACTTATCCTTAGTTATTAGTGCTTGATGATGCTTTAAACCTGAGATATAGTTTGATAGGCTTTAATGATTTAATCTTGTTCAAACATGTCTTCATCTACTGTATTCGGCAAGTTCGTTCTGTTTACATTAGTTATGTTACTTTAGCCGAATGAATTGCAATCTGTTGGCAGATAGCTTCTATAGCTATATGTCGTCGTAATTGGCTTCAGGGCCGTAAAGATGGAACTGTCTGGTCTCACCCAAAGACGTTCCAGTTATGATCTTACCGTTTTATCCCTTGTCGATTTTCAGTCAAATCGACCGGCACGCTTCCGCATTCGACACCCGGCACCCGATTTGAAGCTAGGCTTTACGGCTTGCCGTGTGTGAGACACAAGTGCACCACATTTTGTGTCAACACACTTTTTGGCACGCCCAAAGGGGACCACTTTTCGCTAAGATGGGATCGGAAATTGACACAATGTCACGTTCGAACGTGACCATGGACGAGCCGCCCGAGCAACGCCGATGGTAGAGCAAGCTATGGAACAAGACGCGAAATGTCGATGTCTTTTTCCAAGAACAAGAGTGGCGAGTGATGATCAAGCAAGCACCGCCACGAGTTCTTCTCGCTCGGTCGGCCGATGTTACCGATGAGGAAGAGATGCGAGAGGGTAGTTGGAGCCATCTACAAAGCCGTAGGAGACACTTTGTTGAATCACAACACAGCTTTTCTGAGCACCTTCCGCAAAATCATGGCTGATACTTTTGGTCCAACAGTTGACAAGCGCTTTGAAGAAAGATTTGGAGAGCTTGCTGGGCCAGTGTACTTCAACACTCAGCAATCTTCAGGGAAGCCAACTGGGGCAGGAGAGATGATCGGTACAAGCAAGGATGGAGCTGTTCATGATGAAAAAGAGAAGCCTCCTGTTACCGAGCAGCAAACTCATGGCCAAGTAGCTTTTGGTGCAACAACAAATATACCTGCATCTGCTTACAAGATTTCTCCAGTGGCAAACAGATTGCAGAAGAGTGTTTATGGAGATGGGTACAATGAGTTTACCGATTACAGTGCCCTTAGTGCTTTGCCGAATCCAGGGTATATGAGTGTGTCAGGAGTACCTTCTGGACGGCAGGGGGCACAAGATGCCAATGATGTTCTATTAAGCAGAATGGCTGATATGATGCAGAATCAATTCGGCCTGAAACCAAAGCATCAGACATATGCATACAAATCTCCCTTTCCAGAGTGGTACAATGGAGTAGCTCTTCCACCAAGAGTAAAGCCACCAACAGATTTGACTAAATTCTCGGTCAAGATGACACTAGTATCATTGAACACATTAGCAGGGTACTTGATGCGGCTTGGAGAAGCCGCTAGCGACGAAGCTTGGAGAATCGTATATTTTCCTATGTCTCGACGGGCCGGCTTTCACATGGTTTGCTTCACAAATGGCCAATTCCATTAGAACATGGGCGTAAATTGGAGCAAAAGTTCCATGCATACTTTTTACACAGAACCAATGAGAAGAAGATGGTTGATCTCGTGGGCTATGAGGATGAAGACTACCGAAACACCAATGGAATATCTTCGTAGATTCGTAGAAGCAAAGAACATGTGCTATTCTCTGACTATTCCTGATGACCAGCTCGCGCAATTGGTCATTGCAGGCATGCTGCCACATATCAGAGACAAGCTATTCGGCATGGAGTTTGAAGACCTTGGACAGCTTGCACAAAAGTTGACAGCCATGAGCAATCTAGCCCAAGGGTTCAGAAGAGATGCTCGTTTTTAGAAGAACAAGTAACCGTTGACATGTATCGTGATTTCTAGAAGAAGCATCTCGAATATGAAGATGAAGATGAAGTAGTCGCTGCAGTTGAACTGGACAAAAGAGCCTACTTTGGTCAAATCATCGATGGGTAAAGCAAAGAAAAGGGATCTTATGATTTTGATGTCGAAGGGCGATAAGCTCTTTTTGTATCTCGATTCAAGAGGGACGCGTCAAGCCGCCAAGGACATCCTATGTTGCACCCCGAAGGGGTAAAAGATAAGAAGTACCGTGGGTTTCATGATACAAATTCTCATCATATCAATGATTGCCGAGTGTTCGAGTAAAGATTCGTAAAGCTATTCAAGATGGACACTTGAGATTTGATGGCAAGATGAAAGTAGACAAAAACCCGTTCCCTCGAATATGGTCTCTTTCTCTATAGGCATGGTTGATGCCGTGAATCAAAGGAAAAGGGAAAGATGAAGGTTCCGATCTCGAAAGAGCCAAGGAGAGTGGTGCCGTTGACCCTAATCGGCAAGTTACCAAGGAGGAAGTGCAACAAGTACGGTTCAGAAATAGCCGAACGCAGAAAGGTCAAACTTCGATGCGGCTAAGGGAAATTGACGAATACACGCTGAGCCAAAGCGCAGAGTTACAGCACGACACTTGTTAAATAAGTGGCAGAGAGAGAAGGAGATAGAGTATGATGAGGAGCAGCAGTACATTGAAGAGGAGCGCAGATTCATGGCAGAGCGTCGAAGATATGTAGCAGAAGTGCGCCAAAGGGAACAAGAAGAGTACAGGAGAGAGCAAGAGCAATCTCATTGGAATTGTTCCTTCTTCAGACACTGTTGGAATGAAGGCTTGAAATTGCCTCTCCAGGAACAATTGCCCTGAATGCAGTGATCAATATTCAGAGTACAGGCAATCTCGAGTCAACCGCCGTCCCGTCCATGATAGACTTGGAATAAGAATTCCCGAGGACGATCGGCGCATAAAAATGAATAGTTTTGATGGACATCAGAGGAAAAGATTTGCAGATCAAGCTTGGGCTCATAGCAATGTTCATAATGCAGAGGAAAGTTCATACGGTGGCAAAGAGGACAATGGTGCCCTCCCCGGTCTCATGGAAAAGCCAGAAGAGAAGAGTTCAGCGTTTAAGGAATCAAGAACTGAAGCAGGAATTAGCCGAAAAGAAACTAGTGTGGTGTCCTAAGAAAAAGAATGATAGACAGGGTCCTTCGGCTGATGCTAACATGGTGTTCTTTATCCCATTGGAGTTTAGAGCTCCTGAAGATCAAGAAGTTCAGGATGAAGTATATTCAGACTTTGATGAAACTGAATGCCGAGACCTGATGGCTCAACTTGTGTTGACTTGGCAAGCAATCTTTGACAAGCCAGTTAAAAACCGTCACCTGAAACCATTATACCTAAAGGGATATGTCAATGGCAAACCTTTAAACAAGATGCTTGTTGATGGAGGGGCTGCTATCAATATTATGTCCTATGCTACTTTCGTAAAGCTTGGTATGACAAGTGAGGATTTGTTGCGGATCGACACGATCCTTAGAGATTTTGTCAGGCAATGCTTCGATACTTGTGGAGCAAGACATGTGGAACCGATGATTGGATCCAAGACTTTGATCACTACTTTCTTTGTCATTGATGGCAAGGGGGCATATAGCATGCTTCCGGGAAGAGATTGGATCCATGCTAATTGCCGTGTACCCTCAACTATGCATCAAATTCTCATTCAAAGGGATAGGTGATGATGTAGAGGTTGTTCAAGCCGATGATTCAAAGGAGTGTTGCCACTTCCGAACCTCGCTTATTGGGAGTATGATGGACAAGACTGCCTTTCGGGTAAGAAATGGAAAGAAGGTCCCGTCAATGTGTTCGACAGAGATCAACAACCGATCCAAGCAAATGGGCTCGACAAGAACTTTTAATGGGCAATCCAATCGATGGCAACAAAGGCAACCGGGTCGTGGTTTCATGTCGGCCGACAAGTTAGAAGAAATCAATGTTGGTGATAGCACAAAGTCAAGGCCAATGTATATCGGTGCAAATTTAGACCCGAATATAAATTAAAATTAATAGAGTTGCTTGAAGGAGTTCAAAGATTGTTTTGCTTGGGATTACACAGAGATGCCTGGATTGGATCGATCAATTGTTGAGCATAAGTTGCCTATAAAACCTGGATTTCGTCCCTTCAAACAACCTCCACGAAAAATCTATAAAGAGGAGGTATTGGCCGATGTAAAGAAAGAAGTTGAGAGACTGATTGAAGCAAACTTTATTCAGCCATGCAGGTATGCAGAGTGGATTTCAAACATAGTACTGTCTACAAAAAGAATGGGAAGATGAGAGTATGCATAGATTTCGTAGATCTCAACAAAGCTACTCCCATGGATGGATACCCAATGCCGCTTGCCGATTTACTAGTGGATGCGGCAAAGGTATGAAGTCATCGCCTTTATGGATGGCAATGCGGCTATAATCAGATTTTTATGGCAGTTGAAGATATTGCAAAGACCGCATTCGATGTCCCGGCCACATTGGATTGTTTGAATGGATAGTGATGACATTTGGATTGAAGAATGCCGGTGCAACTTATCGAGAGCCATGAACTATATTTTTCACGAGTTGATCGGCAAAATTGTAGAAATTTATATTGATGATGTGGTAGTCAAATCCAAAAACCATGAAGGACATTTAGCCGATTTGAGGAAGACTCTGGAGTGCACGAGGAAGCATGGTTTAAAGATGAATCCAAATAAGTGTGCTTTTGGAGTCTCGGCTGGTGAGTTCTTAGGGTTCTTGATCCACAAAGGAGGGACGGAAGTTGGGAAAAAGAGCATGGAAGCAATAGACAAAGTTGTGCCCCCAACTAACCTTACAGAGTTGCAGTCATTGCTGGGCAAGATCAATTTCGTAAGGAGATTCATATCCAATTTATCAGAAAGAGTATTGCCTTTCTCTCCATTGTTGAAGCTCAAGAAAGATCAGAAATTTGTTTGGGGTGACATACAGTAAAAGGCTTTTGATGAGATCAAGCAATATATGAAGGCACCACCAGTGTTGGTACCTCCACAACTTGAGAAGCCTTTCAAGCTATATGTGGCGGCCGATAGCCTAACAATAGGGTCGGCCCTTATGCAAGAGTTTGATGGAAAAGAGAGAGTAATAGCTTACCTTAGCCGAAAGCTGTTAGATCCTGAAACAAGGTATTCGGCTATAGAAAAGCTCTGTTTGTGTGTTTATTACTCATGCACCAAATTTTGGCACTATTTGTTAAATGCCGAATGTGTGGTGATATATAGTTTTGATGTAATTAAACACATGTTGTCAATGCCGATTTTAAATGGAAGAATCGGCAAATGGGTATTAGCACTGTTAGAGTTTAATTTAAAGTATGAGTCGGCAAAAGCAGTGAAAGGACAGGCAATTGCCGATTTTATTACTCAACGTCGTGATTTATCGGTTGATATGGTTAACATTGCCCCATGGGCATTATTTTTTGATGGATCATCATGTGACAAAGGCGGTGGTGCTGGTATTCTTTTGGTATCCCCACGTGGAAAGACATTTGAGTTTGCTTTTTCAATTGAATATCCTGTCACTAACAATCAAGCGAGTATGAGGCTTTGCTCGAGGGCTTCGGGGTTGATAGAAGTAAAGGTCATTGCCGTTGAAGTATTTGGTGACTCGAATTGGTAATCAATCGCTTGACAGACAATATGAATGCAAAAATGATATACCGCAAGGGTACCATGAACAGTGTAGGGAACTTCGAAAAGCTTTTCGCAGTTACTTTGCATCATATACCCAGAGAGCACAATGGAGAAGCAAATAAATTGGCTCAAGCCGCTTCGGATATCGGGAAAATCATGAAATCTATGCAGCGAGAAGAAGATGCTTTCAATTCGATCGATAGGTAATGACTGGAGAAGTGACATTATCAATTATCCGAAAGATCCATCTCAAAAAGTTTCCGGAGGCTCGTGTATAAGGCACTTAAATTCGTACTTCTTGATGATCGGTTGTACCACAAGTCTATAGATGGAGTGTTGCTCAAGTGCTTGAGTCAAGAACAAGCTAAGAAGATTATGTTTGAAGTTCATGAAGAAGCTTGTGGTGCACATCGCCGGCTTACCGAATGAAATGGATAATCGAAGGACAGGGTACTTCGGCCGACTATGTTGGAGGATTGCTTTGAATATTACAAAGGGTGTCGAGATTGTCGATATTTGGTAATGTTCAAAGAGCACCCGCATCTCGCTTCCGAATCCAATAATCAAACCATGGCCGTTCGTAGGATGGGGTATAGATTTAATTGGACAGATCAATCCTCCATCTAGCAAAGGACACAAATTTGTGTTGCCGGCAAATGATTATTTCACCAAGTGGGTTGAAGCTATCCCTTTGAAAAAGTCACATCGAAAAATATGATCGCTTTGTCAAAGAGCATATAATTCATAGGTTTGGGATCCCACAGACCATTACAACTGATCAAGGGACTCAGTTCACTTCTTCAGAGTTTTGTGACTTTGCCAAAAGCATGGGAATAAGGTTGTATAATTCTTCTCCATATTATGCACAAGCCAATGGCCAAGCAGAGGCGTCAAATAAGATCATGATCAAGATCATCCAGAAGAAGATCAATGAGAAACCAAGGAGATGGCACTTGGTCCTTAATGAAGCATTATGGGCTTACCGAATGGCTTGCCATGGATCCACACAAGCATCCCCATATGAGCTGGTTTATGGACATAATGCTGTGATGCCTTGGGAGTTGCAATCAGGATCAAGGAGAGTTGAGTTACAAAAGAACCTGACAGAAAAAGATTATAAGGATTTGATGATGGATGAATTGGAAGATTTGTATTTAATTTGTCTTAAAGCTTTGGAAAACATTGAGAAAAATAAAATGCGTGTTGCCAAATACTACAACAAGAAAGTTAAAGTTAAACAATTTGCAGAAGGAGACTTGGTTTGGAAAACGATATTGCCAATTGGCACAAAGGACAAGACATTTGGCAAATGGTCACCAAATTGGGAAGGACCTTTTCGGGTTGTCAGTTGTGCGCCTGGCAATGCGTATATATTGAAAATGTTATTTGGAGAACAACTTACTAGAGCCATCAATGGCGAGATACCTTAAGAAATTTTATCCAAGTGTCGAAGTTGGATATTAACTATGACTATGATTTGAATGTGGCATAGCCGATTGAATAAAATCGCCTTCAGAGCAAAGGAAAGAAGTTGGAGAGAAATAGCCGATATTATTGCATCGCCTCTAGTGCAAAAATAGTCGATATCGTGTGTATCGTCTTCGAACAAAAATAGCCGATACAGTTGTATCGCCTTTAGCCAATTTTTAAAGTATAAATGAACAGTTTGATCTTATCTCTCGACCGATAGGTTTATCGAGAAGATAAAGAGAATTGAAGAGCTACGCTACAAAACGTCAAGTCATGGAGCAGTGCCAAGATCTAATCGGCTAAGACGACGTTATTGCGTTTGGGAAAATTTCGTTCGGGAAAAGGTGTTGCAGTTGAAATGCCAGCTAAGGGGCAAGAAAATTCGCAGGAACGAACGTGATTGCCAGAACGCCATTGCAGCAAAGACAGACAAAATCAAGGAGACGGCCGACATTCTTCATTAAATTTTTTATTTACAACCCGCGCCAATCCTAATACAAGCTACTCCTCTTCTTCGGTGAAGAGCTTGTTGAGGACGGACTCTGGGTTGGTGGCGTTGGCCATGGCGTCGGCGTGGGCGTCGTACCCTGCCAGGAGGCCCTCGATGCCGTCGACCTCATGAGGAAGCCCGCCCCGGAAGCCAGTCGGCATCGGAGCGTAGTCGTCCCCGGTCCAGGACGATATCCCCGCCAGGCCGAGCGCGGTGCCGAGGCGCACGCCGTGAAGGGCAACCTGGTCGACCTGACCAGGCACCGCCTCGAGGCGATCTGCCAAGGTCGCCCCCTGGGCGTTAACATGGTTGGCCGCCGCCGTCGCTGCCACCTTCAGGCGGTCCAGCTCCACGGTGAGGTCTGCAAAGGAAAATAAGATAGATCAGTGAGCAGATGAATCGGGAAGAACGGAAAATCGAAAGCAATTGTTGAAGAGCTAATACTGGTGATGGCCTCGCTCAGCTGCCGGCAATTGTCCTTCAACTCCAGCTGGGCAATCCCAAACTTCTTGGTTTCTTCACCAAGAAGCTCCATCGCCTCGTCCCTCTCGCGGCGGTATGCGGCGGCGTCGTAGCGGCTGTATGCCGGGATCTCCTCGTCGTTCCTGTCCCATATAGGACGGTACGGAGAGGCGGACCGCGATGAGGCCGAGGCGGAAGCCGATGCCGGAGCAGGAGCAGGAGCCGGGGCTGGAGCCGGAGCTAGCGCGGGGGCAGAGGCGTCGAACGCCGCGGTCGGCGCTAGGAAACGCCATTGGCCGGTGCTGATCCTCGCCGTCCTACAAACAGAGTGCAATCAAAATCGGCTAAACAGGAAGAAACCGCAAACGAGATGGGGAAGTTATCTCTTACTGCAAACGGCGGCCACCACGGCTGCTTCCCTCCGCCGCATCCGCCGCAGGAGCAGGAGCGGAAGGAGGAGTGTGAGTGCCGGCCCGGGCGACCCGCCTCTGGAAGTTGGCGGCATAGTCGCCGGCGACCCCGGTGCTCCTGAAACAGATCGAGAAGATGAACAACCGCAAGGGGGCAGAGACTCAGATCGGGTAAAAGCTATCAAGCAGTACAACTCTAAAGGTTGAAGGTCTCACCGCCGGCGCCGGTTGCTGCTTCCCTCCGCCTCGTCCTGAGCAGGACGCTTGTTGCGATCACCGCCGCTCGCCATTGGTGGTGGTGGGGGTTCTTGGGGCTTGAAGGCGGAGAGGAAGTGGAAGAGATTGGGGGTGATAGCGACTACTTGTGCTTGATGTGATGATGGTGGGAGCCGACTGGTCCTATTTATGAACGTGGGAGCCGTGGCGATTCTGCGGGGAAGCCAAGCGACAAGATAGGGTTTCCACGCTTATGGGCCGATGTTGAATTGGGCCGAGCCCATCACCACTGATGATTCAGTTACCATACGCTCGGTCGGCTAAATAGCTAAAGAGGGCTATTTGGCTAAAGCAAACACTTGGAGCCTACAGCGGTTATGTTCGGCTGATTTGCACAGGTGTAAGTATAATCTCATTTAGGGATAGCCGAATGATAACGAAGCGAGAAGAAAGAGAAAAAACAAAATATTAAATCAAAAGGGATAAAATGTTGAAGAAGTATGGTACATTCGGAGCATAATGTTTACAAATCTCATCTTACAGATCGAAAGTTTTACACATTTAGATAAGAACTGACGATATTCAGAGCATCAGTCTTGATTCTATTAACCTCATCAAGGGCTCTTTTATCTTCAGCTTCAGAGTTTTGGATCTGCTGCGATCTGCTCTTGATTTGCTTGGTCTCTTTGACAAGGGAGCTTATCTTGGTCTTGGCCGAGTCAAGAGGTAGCAGAGTAGCAAGTTTGGCTTCATGAGATTGAATGTTGGCATCCAATTGGGCCAACTGAGGTGCCAGTCTAATCCTCTCATCTCTCATACTCGCAACTCCGACTCCAAGGTGTCCCAAGACTGTTTGGCTGATTTGAATTCAGAGTAGAGCTCTTTAACTTGCTGTTCTCTGGTTGCCTTGTCGGTCTCCAAGATAGCCTTGTCAGATATATTCTTATGTGCTCTCTTGACAACGGCAAAATGGTCATCAAGATGAGACAAGGCGTTTATGGCATCCTTGAGATCGAAGGGAGCTCTTGGCCAAGTGGCTCGCTATTTCCCTTATTTTGTCGACTACCGAGTCAGTCAACAATATCCCTCTCCAAGAATGAAATTATGGCCTTCGCTTAACTCCGACTCTCGATGATAATTGCCGATTGGAGGAGACTTCATCATCGTCGGCAAACTCTTCAGCAATGAGAGAGAAGCTGGCCTGTTGAAGAGCAATACCCTGATAACAGGAGGAAAATTTATTTTAGTCGAATGACTTGATTCAAATAAGGAATGATTGAAAAAGATCAAGATGATACCTCTTCGGCAAAAATTTGATCAGTGGCATCAAGACTTTGAGTGACTAATGCAGTTGCCATTTCAGGGATAGCAGTGTCATGGCTTGTTGATACATCTTGGATTGCCGAAGGAGTTAAATCTGGTGTGTCTTGAAGAAGAATTTTTTCTGTTGCTTCTCCCGGCTCATGAAGAGGAATGTCTGTTTCTGTTTCTGTTTGTTCATCATCCTGATGAGAAGGAACTTCTTCTGCTACTTCTCCTTGTTCACCTGCTTGATCATCTGCCTGGTTCATACCAAGATTGCTAGCGAGACTCATTGGCATTTGCTTGGCCGAGAGGAGTTTCGGGGAGTTGTCCAAGATCACTACCCCGTCGACTTTGAGGATTGGCATGTACCCGTTGAAAGAAAGTGATAAGTGCAAATACATTTGCGAGATGGAAAATAAGGGATCAAAAGCATTCATACCCGAGGGAGTGGTTTAGCTTTCTTTGATCTTGTTTTCTTGGGAATTGCGGTGTCCTTGATAGGGGAAGAAGGAGTCTTTCTTTTAAGGTCCTTCAGAGCACCGTGTCATCGCCAGTGTTTTGTTGAACACCGTCGACTTGGAGCATCATGCCCCGAGCGCATTAGGGCCAGCCGCGCATTGAACCTCGGAGGACTTGGAGGAGCATTGTCCTGTTCAAAAGAATGTTTTAGAAACAGAGCGAGACATAAAATAAAAGGTAGTTATAAAAGTGTACCTCATCATTAGAAGAGAATGAGGGCATTAAAACATGGCATAAAGGATGGACTTGTGCTCAAAATGTGAGAATGCCATTCCCGCCACCAAAGGTTGAATGAAGGATGAGCAGCTTCAATTATCACCGGAGGATTGGGTTCATATATTGGAAGCTTGCATCCAAGATTGAAAACTTTATTAGCCTCAGTGATATTCAGTAAAGACTCCCTGGGTCTAATGATGCTTGAAAAATATGGCCTTGGGGGCAATTGACCAAGTCCAAACTGCCTGGCAACCATGTTTGGGTTGTAAAATTCTTAAGTTGAACTTATCAACCGGCCATGGTGAAATTCCACTGGCAGAGCACAGGGCTTGATGAAAGAATTAAAAATGTCCCTAGAATCATCATCTATGCAACCCAGCTCATAGCTAAATCTGCAAGGGAGGGTTAAATTTTCATTCTCTGTGTAGGGAAACCAGATCACGTGGTTAAATCCCTTGTAGAAGATCTTGAAAAGATGGCCCAGGTCCAAGTCAATGATGATTGAAGATGCAGCCTCTCCATATGTCTGACAAGACTTGTATCTGGGATCTTCACCTTCAGCATAGTTGATTGAAGGAAAGTTCAGGTTGTGAAGATCAACAGAGACAATCTGATGCATATATAGTTGCAACCATATCCGAAGAAGCCACCATGGTCCATTGACACAGAGATTTCACCGATTCCTCATCTAAATAGTGATCGATGCATCATGTGGTAGAATGCTCCCAGAGATATTTGCCCAAAGGAATCGGCTTGCTCTCGGCCAATTCTTCAGCCATCACTATGTGATTCAGAGTGGGCTCATTGGACTTGCCACAGAAGATAAATCTACATAACCACATGTTCATGAAAGCCCTATACTCTTTATCAGACATAGGGCCAGTTGAAGCATAAGTCTGAACATACTTGGCCCAACCTCCTCCTGATTTGACTGCCTTTTGTGAGCTAGTGCTTTTGTATTTGGAGGGATAGGTTGGTTTGGTGATATTCAAACCGGTCATCATGAAAATGTCTGATAGAGTAACCGACATTGGGCCATGACCAAAGACAAATGCATTGATAGCATCGGACCGAAGTGGGAAGCGGCTATCGGAGGGAGTCATTTCTCGGCATATCCGCTAAAGAGAACTCCAAGCAGTGTTGAATATCTTGTGATTCCCAGAAATCGCTATTCTTGGATTGCATCCTACGGTACCAATCACGCCATCCTGTGATTGAAGGAAGGGGCCAAGTTTTGAAAGTGTTCGGCCATCTATTTGGGGGGGGCAATCCTAGATTTGAATGGGATCCTCAAAGTTTCCTTTTCAATAAAATCCCTCGGATTAGGGTCTCCCATCGGACCAAGGAAAAATGACCCGGATGAGCAAGATTGGAAATCAAAATCTCGTTCTTCATTTCCTTTATAAAAGTAAAGCGGATGACTCAAGAACACATCTCGGAAAATGATTCAAGAAAATTGCCGAATGGGTGAAAGTAGGTAGGGTTACCTCTAGAAACTCCTCTTGAGTTCCTGCCATGATGGGGCTAGTTGAAGTCTCTGTCGCCATTGAAGACAAGAACGAGCGCAGATCTCAAGTGGCGGCTGCGGGCGTTGGCGGTGCCGACCTAGGCGAAAGCGGCTGATACCAATTTCGAAATAAAACCCTTTTATCTCGAAATTGAGGGGGCATGTGTTAACACCGAATTTGGTCGAATATGATGTGGACCCGCGAGTGGCGAGAGAGAGATTCGGCAAATGCATATGCGGTTGGCTAATTTCCATGTGTTCGGCAAATGGCCAAGCGGTCGGCAACCGTTTCGTTTGAAGGCGGAAAAAGGAAAGGGAAGCTGGTCGAAAAGGGAAGGAGTCGTGATGGTCAAGGACTCCGATTATGGATAGAGTTAGCGTGTCTGGTCTTTCCAATTTTGTTTAAATAGTTCGTAAGTGCTTAGGACTCATGTTCTGTCCATGGTATAAATATAAACCCTCGACCATTGTAATAAGGGTTCACAACCAAATCAATACAACCAGCTACGTGCCACCCTTCGAGTCCTTTAGTCGTGTCGTCGAGTTCTTCAAGAGGGCCAATCGATCCGTTGACCTCCGTAAGTCCCGGCAACCTTGCTATCATGTCTAGTATCGTGCGGCGGATTTAGATGTGATGCAAGTAGTCTCATCCGTTTTGCTTAGTATCGTGCGGCGGATTTAAGCTTAATGATGGGAAGTTTTTGCTTGTGCCTTGTATCGTGCGGCGGATTAAGACATGAGTAAAGATAGTTATCGGCTCTCTTAGATTTGGCAAGATCTAATAGATTCATTAAGTTATCACGTGTTGCATGCTTTATTTAATGTTTAATTATTTGCAACACTCTTTTGCCCAATCTAGATTGATGCTCTTTTCGGCTTTTTGGTCGTAATCTCATGCTTATTCAATATCGAGTAGATCAAGTTCATATAGCCGAATTAGATCAATCTAGATTGTCACGTGTTGTGGGTTCAATCACGTTAGATGTAGATAAGCCTTGACAGGACCGGGTACCGTGCGGCACGATGCAGGTCTTTGGGTTACTCTAGAGCTAGTCATCCGGTGGACTAGAGATCAGTTTAATCTGATAGGTTTCTTTTACATGTTACTTGTTTGTTCCTTCTTCATGGACCCCGATTCGGCAATCTTGCCGATACGGTTATGCTTATACATGTAGCGAGTACTTATAGATCTGTTAGGTAATTACATGCTTTTAGCTCTTTATTGCTAGATTGTATCATGCAGTGGATTGATCTAGTAGTAAGGAGTGGTGTAAATTCATAGCGAGTGGTATCATGCGGTGGATTAGCTTGCTTGGGTTTATGCTCGACGGGTTTATGAAGGCTAGACGTGCGGCAGACTAGTTGGAGTAGCCTATGCATGTGTTATTTAGTAGATTTATATTTATAAGTTACTTATCCATAGTTATTAGTGCTTGATGATGCTTTAAACCCGAGATATAGTTTGATAGGCTTTAATGATTTAATCTTGTTCAAACATGTCTTCATCTACCGTATTCGGCAAGTTCGTTCGTTTACATCGGTTATGTTACTTTAGCCGAATGAATTGCAATCCGTTGGCGATAGCTTCTATAGCTATATGTCATCGTTAGTGGCTTCGGGGCCGTAAAGATGGAACTGTCCGGGTCTCACCCGGACGTTCCGCTTATGATCTTACCGTTTTATCCCTTGTCGATTTTCAGGTCAAATCGACCGGCACGCTTCCGGATTCAGACGCCCGGGCACCCGATTTGAAGCTAGGCTTTCCGGCTTGCTGTGTGTGAGACACAGTGCGCCACATTTTGTGTCAACAATAGGCGCTTCATAAAAGATTTCTCACAAATTGCTAGGCCTTTAACTAACCTTCTTGCTAAAGATGCTCCCTTTGACTTTGATGATAAGTGCTTAGATGCTTTTTACTTTTTAAAGAAAGCACTTATCTCTGCACCAATCATTCAACCCCCTGATTGGTCGCTACCCTTTGAGATAATGTGTGATGCAAGTGATTATGCAGTAGGAGCTGTCTTAGGACAGACTCACGATAAGAAACATCACGTAATATCTTATGCTAGCAAAATGCTAACTAGGCCGCAGCTAAATTATGCAACCACTGAAAAAGAGCTGCTGGTCGTAGTGTTTGCTATGGATAAGTTTAGATCTTACTTAGAGGAGCTAAGGTGATTGTTTACACTAATCATGCTGCCTTAAAATACCTGCTCACCAAGAAAGATGCTAAACCAAGATTAATAAGATGGATCCTGCTACTCCAAGAATTTGATCCAGAAATTAGAGATAAAAAGGGAGTAGAAAACTCGATAGTAGACCACTTGTCCAGGATGCAGGTCGAGGATAAACAGGATCTACCCATTAATGACTACCTCTGAGATGACACACTCCTCAAGGTGTCCATTGCCCATCCATGGTACGCAAACATTGTCAATTACCTGGTCTCAGGGTATGTACCACAGGGAGTGGACAAAAAGAAGCTTGTCAAGGAAAGCAGAGTACACCTCTGGGATGACCCGTACCTTTATTAGGCCTGTCAAGATGGTGTACTAAGGAGGTGTGTGCCCATGAACGAAGCCATGCAGATCATGGAGAAATGTCATGGAGCAGAATATGGAGGCCACTATGGATCTTTCAGAACCCATGCCAAGATCTAGCAGAGTGGATTCTATAGGTCTACCATGTACAACGACACCAAGAACTTTGTTCAAAGGTGTGCCAGATGTCAAAAGCATGGGAACATCAACACTCGTGACGAGATGCCACTCACCAACAACCTTCAAGTAGAGCTATTCGATGTATGGGGCATCGATTACATGGGTCTGTTTCCCTATCTCAAGGCTGCGAGTATATCTTGGTGGCAGTGGATTACGTATCCAAATGGGTGGAAGTGATGCCCTAGAGCTCTGCTGACTCCATTCACACGAGAAGGATGTTCAAGGAAAATATATTCCCATGGTTTGGCACTCCAATACTGGTAATCAGTGAAGCCACATCATTGACAAGAAGTTTCACACATTCCTAGCTGAAGTGGGGATAAGGCACAACATCGGAACAACTTATCATCCTCAAACAAGCGGACAGGCAGAAACGTCTAACAAATAGATCAAGAACATTCTGTAGAAAACTGTCAATGAAATGGGGACAGCCTGGAAATCTAAACTCCCAAATGCACTTTGGGCATACAGGACCGCATATAAGACACCAATTGGTATAACACTGTACCAATTGGTATACGGCAAGACATGCCATCTTCCGGTAGAGTTAGAACACCGAGCACACTGGGCAATTAAGAAGTGGAACATGGACCTACCCTCATCTGGGATAAACAGGAGGATACAAATATCCAAATTACAAGAATGGAGGGAGAAAGCCTATCATAATGCTAGAATATATAAAGAAAGAACAAAGAGATGGCATGACAAACGAATCAAGCAGAAGGAGTTTCATCCAGGAGACAAAGTTCTCATGTTCAATTCATGGGTCAAACTCTTTGGCCATGGGAAACTGAGAAGCAAATGGGAGGGACCATTCCTGGTGATTGATGCCGCGACGCATGGAGCGATCACGCTGCAGGATGACAACGGCAACATCTTTAAGGTAAATGGCCATCGTCTCAAAGTTTTTCTTGAACATGAACCCTTGCAAGAGGAAATTGACATGATAGATTTCACCCTTAGTCAAGACTAAAATCTACATGCTATAATTTTCCTTTCAATTATACTTGTTACTTGATTTGTTTGAAATAAAATAAGGCTTAGTTAGTATAGGATGGAGGTAGAGGCTCGATCACCCCTGAGAGAGGGATCGACCGATCCCACCAGGTGCCCGGCTCAGGCCCATCTTCGTGCACGAGTCATGGTGCACCCAACCACATAACGTGGTCAAGCCAGACACCCAATAGGGGTATCGGCCGAGCCGGGTCTGGTCAGGACTACTTCTAGAAATAGGATTTTTAGAAACAGGAGAATGAGGAGAGTGCGGAGCTCCAAATTTGAACTTGAAAGTTCAAACTTTGGGCATCGGCCGATACCCCTCCTACGGGGTTTCGACCGATTTTCGCTCCCGTTGCGAAGCCCTGATGCTCCTCTTTGATGCTCCCTTTTGAAAATTTTCGAAACACCAATTTTTCCTGGCAACACTTCAATAAATCTCCCCCTAATCCTTCTTCTTCCCTTCACCTCATTCTTGCTCGACACCAGTGCCTTCCAGCGCCTAGTTCTTGTTAGTATCACCCTGACCATGGCTCCCCCAACCAAAGCCAACAAAATGCTCAATTACCCTGACTCTCCTATGCCTAGGAGGTCCCTAGCCAAGGACCTAGAGCTCACCCTAGCCGTCAATGTGATTGACGTGGAACCGCTGGAGATGGTGCCACCAACCGAGCCACCACGAGAGACAGCAGGGGGGTCGGCCGATCCAACTGCCCCTCAAGTTCCCCCTCACTCTGCAGCGGGTCATGGTCCCTCTCCCCTCATCGGAGGGCCATGAAGACTCCCGCTCGCAACACCACGCTGGGGCGGACCAGCACTGGCCAGCTGGCGCTGAAGCGCGCCGTAAGGGAGCAGGGGATCACTGCATCCACTGCCATCACCCTCTCATCAGAGGCAACGGGGAACACCCAGTACACCACCTACTACACGTCGGATACACCACCATATCACCCGATCATGGGTGGTGGTGGACCGGGGAAGGGGAAGGTGCTTCTTATTGTTATTTCTTAGCACAATCATCAAAGATAGGTTAAAAGGTCTATCCCTGATGACGGCGCCAGAAATGTCTGTTGGTATTTCTTAGTGCAACCACTAGAATTGTTACATCCTGATGATCACACCAAGAAGTATAGATAATATCCGCAAGCGCACGGATCTATCATTGTAGCATTTCACCCGAAGTATATCAGGGTATCGTTATTTATATTTTCCCAAAGGAAGGCATGGTGTAAAATACCTCTAGCATGGATATATAACTTCACATCATTGAAATAAGTCTTAGTGCTATGCAGGGTAAAGATAATCGAGTTTTGAGATAGTACACACACACTTTGGCCAGACTCAATGATAAAGAGAAATAAGCAATAAAAGTAACAAAGAATAAAGGGTAAATCTACATGGAGCAGGTAGGTCATATACAGCTATGCATAGAATAGCTAAGTCACATGTTATACAAAATTAGAGACGAGTCAGAGCCTAAAGTAACAGGGAGACCCCCGCAGCTGGTCTGCCAGCCGATAGAGGCATTTACGAACTCCTACACAACATACGGACATGGGGATTATGAGGGACGGATAGGGCTGTCACCACCTGCCGCCTACCCCTCAACCATGGCATGCCATCATATTCGAAGGCTCCCTCATATCTGGACACGACGTCCGCATACTAGAGAACTACCTATGTTCCCCCAGGACTCCCACCCTACGGATGGACGAGCTAGAACACAAGCAAACCCGAAAGAACATCGAACCGTTACTCCATTCTCATCGTGGACTCTAATTCTATAAAACATATGAACAATGAAGAACAGGGATGAACATGCTATGAACTGATCATATAAACTTTGCTCTAGTTCATATACATCAATAAGAACATGATCAAAACTATACTCTAGTTCATATGCTAAGCTATATATAAAGAGTGAGAACTTGACTAAGGAAGAAGACTCCATAGATAATTACCAAGAGGTAGCTCTTCTTCCTAGGAGACAAGCTCTCCTTGGTAGCTCTCCTTGCTCCAAATACTACTAAGCTACTACTAATGAACAAGTGTGAGAATAAAAGAGTGAGGCTCCAAATGGTGTGTGTGGTGAAGGGTGCTCCTCCTCTTCTCTTATAGTGGTGTGGAGGTTGGTTCAGGGGCAGAAATGGCAGGTACACCAGCGCACCGCCCTCCTCTGCATTGAATGCACCGCCTCTAGGTGGCCGGGCCCGCATGGCAGTGGGGAGGGCGCGCGCCCTAGCGCGAGCGCGCCAGGGTGCCGCCGCCCCCCGACCGCCTTTTTGCCGGTGGGCTCTAGGCTAGTCCCGGACCATGGTTCTGACGTGTTTCCGGCCCAATCCGGTCCCGAGGTGGTCTTTCTCCACTTGGGTTGGTTTGGCGCTTTCCAGAAAGCGCCTTTTATTTATAAAATTCCTGCACTTTTTATTAATTCCTGCAACAACAGTATTTTTCCTAGTGCGCATGGAATTAGGTTAGTAATACAAGTATATGTGTATAAGAATAATTAATCCACCCTTTTTCAACTCTAATTGGCGGTATAAAATCGTCGATAAGGACCGCCAACACTTCTCCACCCTCTCACCTCCAAGGACAAGAGGGAGCTGCGGGAGTCTAACGGCTCCTCCAGTCCTTCGATCCACCAGAAGGTGGATCCTCCTCCCATCAATGGCGCACCAGGCCAGTATGAGAAGGAGGTGGAGTCCGAGATGGATAGGCTGCTACGCACCACCACTGTTCTTAGAAATAAGAACAGAAAGCTGGAAGAATCGGTGGCGGAACTCAAGATGGATAACCTCGATCTTGAGGATTGTTTCTGCAATCTGCGCATCAGTACTAATGCAAAGCTTAAACTCTTTGCTCAGGCAATTGGGCCGAAGGATCTCCTCAAGCCTCCTTCCCCATGAATTGCCATTAGGAATAGTTTTTAAGCACCTTTAGTTTACATTCAATTTATTTCAAATTTCAATTTCCCTTTTGTTTGTTTTGAATTTTCATTCACAATTGTAAAGGTGCCTATAATTTTACTTTTCATATCAAGATGAATCAAATTTTATCGTTCCATTTTAGTTGATGTCAATCTTGCATAAATAAAGAGTGAAGCATTGAATGAATTTTAGTCCTGCTGGTGTGTTGCCACCAGCAGGACATGTGCATTTGATCTCTTTCTGTCCCTACGATTCCAGAACGCCCAAAATTCCAAGTGTGGGGGATCGACCGATCCCTCAATTCAATAGATAAATGGCTCTGAATAGAAGGAGAAAATTAACTAAAGAGAAGCAGTCGAAACGATGGGAAAATTCCCAGTTGAGGGGATCGGCCGATCCCCATTATCTGGCATCAATAAAAATTCAAATGCACACGTGAAAAGATGGACGAAGGGGAACACAATGACAAAACGACGACACGCTGGGCATGACTAGGGGGGATCGGCTGATCCATCCTCTGAGGCCAGAGGCCCACCGGTCAATTTTGCAGTGACGATCACTACATCCTCGTCTGGTTTGCCCCTGAACTTCTCTTTTTCGTTCATCTACATATTTCTCTGTTTTATTTTTGATTCATGACTAAAACAAATAAAAAGAAAATGTTCATCCTAATAAAATGGCTTGGTCTGTGATCCTTAGAGAATTAAAATGGCACAAGTTTTACCCTTTGCATATGTTCACACTATGGGTACAAAAATTCCTAGGGGAAATATTGACTAAGTTGTTGATTAAAGTGAAACATTTCTTGGCTCATGATTCACACCCGGTCCATTCAAGGTACTTGGAAGATTTATTGTTAAAAGGACATAAAACCATAGCTTGATCTACTCCTCATTTAGCAAGAATTTCCCACCAGAGCCATATGTTCATCAACCAAACCTTTTTGAATGCAACTTGCATATGTAATGAGTCTAGTCAAACCCAGTTGACCCTAGTGAGAGTTGTGTCATACTCCAAAGATCAAGATCATCCACAAATACCACATATCATAATATGCTGCTTCTAACCCGGAAGTACGCAACCATATCCACCCATATGCTACTTCTACCCTGGAAGTACTCATTTCCATCCATACCATAGTTTTTGTGCTACCTCTACACTGGAAGTACGCACCTCCACATCCATCATCTCCACCAATAGGTTGCTCCATGCTCTAAGTGTTAGAAATTCTCTCTCAATTAACACTTGTTAGGTGAGACACAGTCAAAAGGCTAGACAAAATAAGCATCCATTCCATGGACAAGTTCCTTTAGTCCATTAAAAAAAGCCACCTTGTCTCAAATAAAAATTAGAAAGAGAGAGATAGAATCAAAAGAAGGAGCAACCTAGTCCACCATACATCCATCCATTCACCATCCTTCATACCCATCCATCACATATCTTGATCTAGGATTATGACACTACTCTCCATGGATCCTTGTGTTCAACTTAACAATATTTACAATGCTAAGTGAGCTTGTCTTGTTTATCCGCCCCAAGATCCACATAAGCCTGATAGATGTAGGATCAAACACAGGAGAGCAACTTTTGTTGCTATGCCTTAGTGAGGATTGAATTACAATGAGTGAATTGAGAGTGCTAATGAGGAGTATGAATGAACTATGTGCTTTCACTGAAAAACTCTTTGAAAACTCTAAGTACCAAGAATTGAGATAGGGAGATGACTTTGCTTTGAGAATTGTTCCTTTTCTCAACCACTCAAGGATATATGTAGACACTACCACAAAACCCATTTGTGCACTATGCCTTAGGAGAAACTACATGCTTATTTTTATCTCTAAGGATCCATAACCATGTTTACCTTCTCTAACCTTTACTCGAGGACGAGCAAAGACTCAAGTGTGGGGGGTCTTGTTGACGGTATTTATACCCTTATTTTCATTGATAAAAACCGTAAACATTGGGCTATTTCTAGAGAAATAACAACTAAAACAAGTAGTGACATAGGTACAATTTACCTGGTTCCACATGTACATGTCATTATTTGGATGCAGGTGCTAAAGCACATATTTGTCACTAATCAGGGGCCTAGAACAGAAGAAATGAGGATGACCAGAAAAGATAGTTTGATAACACGACTGTAATCCTCAAGTGGGCAGGAGCAAGTGAGCAAAAGGCTGACACCCTAGACCCACAGGGAGGGGATCGGCCGATCCCTGTCCTGCGGGACCAGGTGTCACCACATTGCCACTATCTGTGAGAAGTCTCTCAAGTCCGCTCTTCACCGTCGGATGTCAAGTTTCAAAGAAATCCAACGACCGGAGTGCATTGCACATGGATCCGTGGGCCCACCGAAACCAACCGATGTGACAAAGATTAACCAAGAAAGATAACCACACTCTATGACAGGTGGAGACCCTGGCCAACCGACTTTGGCTGGGCCCATAATTCATAGAGGGGTCGGCCGACCCCCTGGTGGAGCCTAACCAAGTTGGTTGGCATCCCACCAACTCAAGCAGGTTTCCCACGTGCTGTTCATCCACACCATCCACTCAAGTCGGTGCTGCAAGGTCGGTTTCATCCTACGGCCAAGAAGATGGAGCACGTGGATCGCTGACATGGCACTGGAGTAGTGCCTACTCTACCTACCCTATAAATACCCCCTAGACCTCTAGTGAAAGGTGTACACTCTTAGGAAGAAACACTATATTAGTAGTTTTATTGTGAGAATAGAGGGAAGGGAGTGAGGAGCTTCCAAGGAGGACTCCCGGCCTGTCGGGAGTCTTCTCTATGGAGCACCTCAGCGGATGCGAGTCTTCTTGTAAGTCTTCATCTGACTCTTTATAGTATTATTATTCTGGCTTAGTACTTTAAGTTTATTGCTTTCCTTGCTTGGTGCATCGCTTTACTTAGTAGATTGCTCGGGGCTTTAGCTAAGCACCTGAGTAGTAAGATTAGCATAGACATGGTGTCTAGGTTATATCTTACCCGTGCCGACTTCTTGTCGCACTATCGAGACGCCCCGGCGTAGAGTGACAAACTGTTCCAAGACTCGGAGTTCCTCGCTATGTGTTCTAGGCAAGTTGATAAATAATAGTTGGTCCGAATGTAGTCGCCTAAGTAGGGGTTCTGTCTCCTCCTTTTTTGGCTATCGGCCCCGGTAAGGATTATCTTAGTAGACTTAGAGTATCTCTACTAGATTACTTCTACTAGATTGACCTCTCTACACCTAAATCCTAAACCCTCTGAGTACCACCTAATGATCCTAATCTATTAATCCACTTCGCGTTCCCTATGGAAAATACGATACCTAGAATACTCCCGGTGAAGGCTACATTTACTACCGTACGCTTGCGGTAAATCCGTTTGCCACTTCTGGTGTCAACAAGGTTTCTCAACCACTCCATACCCATCCATCACATATCTTGATCTAGGATTATAACACTACGCTCCATGGATCCTTGTGTTCGACTTAACAATATTTACAATGCTAAGTGTGCTTGCCTTGTTTATCCCTACCAAGATCCACATAAGCCTGATAGATGTAGGATCAAACACAGGAGAGCAACTTTTGTTGCGATGCCTTGGTGAGGATTGAATTACAATGAGTGAATTGAGAGTGCTAATGAGGAGTATGAATGAACTATGTGCTTTCACAAAAAAACTCTTCTAAAACTCTAAGTACCAAGAATTGAGATAGAGAGATGACTTTGGTTTGAGAATTGTTCCTTTTCCAAACCACTCAAGGATATATGTAGACACTATCACAAAACCCATTTGTGCACTATGCCTTAGGAGAAACTACATGCTTATTTTTATCTCTAAGGATCCATAACCATGTTTACCTTCTCTAACCTTTACTCGAGGACGAGCAAAGACTCAAGTGTGGGGGTCTTATTGACGGTATTTATACCCTTATTTTCATTGATAAAAACCGTAAACATTGGGCTATTTCTAGAGAAATAACAACTAAAACAAGTAGTGACATAGGTACAATTTACCTGGTTCCACATGTACATGTCATTATTTGGATGCAGGTGCTAAAGCACATATTTGTCACTAATCAGGGGTAGAACGTAAGAAATGAGGATGACCGTAAAAAGACAGGTTTGATAACACGACCGTAATCCTCAAGTGGGCGGGAGCAAGTGAGCAAAGGCGACACCCTAGACCCACAGGGAGGGGATCGGCCGATCCCTGTCCTGCGGGACCAGGTGTCACCACATTGCCACTATCTGTGAGAAGTCTCTCAAGTCTGCTCTTCACCGTCAGATGTCAAGTTTTAGCAAATCCAACGACTGGAGTGCATTGCACATGGATCCATGGGCCCACCAGAAACCAACCGATGTGACAAAGATTAATCAGCAGCATAACCACACTCTATGACAGGTGGAGACCCTGGCCAACCGACTTTGGCTGGGCCCATAATTCATAGAGGGGTTGGCCGACCCCCTGGTGGAGGCTAACCAAGTTGGTTGGCATCCCACCAACTCAAGCAGGTTTCCCACGTGCTGTTCATCCACACCATCCACTCAAGTCGGTGCTGCAAGGTCGGTTTAATCCTACGGCCAAGAAGATGGAGCACGTGGATCGCTGACGTGGCACTGGAGTAGTGCCTAATCTACCTACCCTATAAATACCCCCTAGACCTCTAGTGAAAGGTGTACACTCTTAGGAAGAAACACTATATTAGTAGTTTTATTGTGAGAATAGAGGGAAGGGAGTGAGGAGCTTCCAAGGAGGACTCCCGGCCTGTCGGGAGTCTTCTCTACGGAGCACCTCAGCGGATGCGAGTCTTCTTGTAAGTCTTCATCTGACTCTTTATAGTATTATTATTCTGGCTTAGTACTTTAAGTTTATTGCTTTCCTTGCTTGGTGCATCGCTTTACTTAGTAGAGTGCTCGGGGCTTTAGCTAAGCACCTGAGTAGTAAGATTAGCATAGACATGGTGTCTAGGTTATATCTTACCTGTGCTGACTTCTTGTCGCACTATCGAGACGCCCGGCGTAGAGTGACAAACTGTTCCGAGACTCTGGAGTTCCTCGCTATGTGTTCTAGGCAAGTTGATAAATAATAGTTGGTCTGAACTGGTAGTCGCCTAAGTAGGGGTTCTGTCTCCTCCTTTTTTGGCTATCGGCCCCAGTAAGGATTATCTTAGTAGACTTAGAGTATCTCTACCAGATTACTTCTACTAGATTGACCTCTCTACACCTAAATCCTAAACCCTCGAGTACCACCTAATGATCCTAATCTATTAATCCACTTCGCGTTCCCTATGGAAAATACGATACCTAGAATACTCCCTAAGTGAAGGCTACATTTACTACCGTACGCTTGTAAATCCGTTTGCCACTTCGGGTGTCAACAAGGTTTCTCAACCACTCCATACCCATCCATCACATATCTTGATCTAGAATTATAACACTACGCTCCATGGATCCTTGTGTTCGACTTAACAATATTTACAATGCTAAGTGTGCTTGCCTTGTTTATCCCTACCAAGATCCACATAAGCCCGATAGATGTAGGATCAAACACGGAGAGCAACTTTTGTTGCGATGCCTTGGTGAGGATTGAATTACAATGAGTGAATTGAGAGTGCTAATGAGGAGTATGAATGAACTATGTGCTTTCACAAAAAAACCCTTCTAAAACTCTAAGTACCAAGAATTGAGATAGAGAGATGACTTTGGTTTGAGAATTGGTCCTTTTCCAAACCACTCAAGGATATATGTAGACACTATCACAAAACCCATTTGTGCACTATGCCTTAGGAGAAACTACATGCTTATTTTTATCTCTAAGGATCCATAACCATGTTTACCTTCTCTAACCTTTACTCGAGGAAGAGCAAAGACTCAAGTGTGGGGTCTTGTTGACGGTATTTATACCCCTATTTTCACCGATAAAAAACTGTCAACATTGGGCCATTTCTAGAGAAATAACAACTAAAACAAGTAGTGATATAGGTACAATTTACCTGGTTCCACACGTACATGTCATTATTTGGATGCAGGTGCTAAAGCACATATCTGTCATGAATCAGGGGCCTAGAAGAGAAGAAATGAGGATGACCAGAAAAGACAGTTCGACACCATGACTGTAATCCTTAAGTGGGCAGGAGCAAGTGAGCAAAAGATGGACACCCTGGACCCACAGGGAGGGGATCGGCCGATCGCAGTCCTGTGGGACTAGGTGTCACCACGCTGCCACTATTTGCGAGAAGTCTCTCAAGTCTGCTCTTCACCGTCAGATGTCAAGTTTCAGCAAATCCAACGACTGGAGTGCATTGCACATGGATCCATGGGCCCACCAGAAACCAACCAACATGACAAAGATTAACCAGCAGCATAACCACACTCTATAATAGGTGGGGACCCTAGCCAACCAACTCTGGCTGGGCCCACCCATCATAGAGGGGTCGGTCGACCCCCTGGTGGAGCCTAACCAAGTCGATTGGCGTCCAACCGACTGAAGCAGGTTTCCCACGTGCTGTTCATCCACACCATCCACTCAAGTCGGTGCTGCAAGGTCGGTTTCATCCTATGGCCAAGAAGATGGAGCATGCGGATCGCTGACGTGGTGCTAGAGTAGCGCCCACTCTACCTACCCTATAAATACCCTCTAGACCTTTAGTGAAAGGTGTACACTCTTAGGAAGAAACACTATATTAGTAGTTTTATTATGAGAATGGAGAGAAGGGAGTGAGGAGCTTCCAAAGAGGAGTCTCAGCCTATCAGGAGTCTTCTCTACGAAGCGCCTCAGTGGATGCGAGTCTTCTTGTAAGTCTTCATCTAAGTCTTTATAGTATTATTATTCTGGCTTAGTAGTTTAAGTTTATTGCTTTCCTTGCTTGGTGCATCACTTTACTTAGTACAGTGCTCAGGGCTTTAGCTAAGCACCTGAGTAGTAAGATTAGCATAGACATGGTGTCTAGGTTATATCTAACTTGTGCTGACTTCTTGTTGCACTATCGAGACGCCCGGCGTAGAGTGACAGACAGTTCTGAGACTCTGGAGTTCCTTGCTATGTGTTCTAGGCAAGTTGATAAATAATAGTTGGTCTAACCTGGTAGTCACCTAAGCAGGGGTTCTGTCTCCTCCTTTTTCGGCTATCAGCCCCAGTAAGGATTGTCTTAGTAGACTTAGAGTATCTCTGCCAGATTTCTTCTACTAGATTGACCTCTCTACACCTAAATCCTAAAGCCTCTGAGTACCAGCTAACGATCCTAATCTAGTTAATCCACTTCACATTCCCTGTGGAAAATACGATACCTGGAATACTCCCGGTGAAGGCTACATTGACTACCGTACACTTGTGGTAAATTCGTTTGCCACTTCTGGTGTCAACAAGCTTTCTCAACCACTCCATACCCATCCATCACATGTCTTGATCTAGGATTATGACACTACTCTCCATGGATCCTTGTGTTTGACTTAACAATATTTACAATCCTAAGTGTGCTTGCCTTGTTTATCCCTACCAAGATCCACATAAGCCTGATAGATGTAGTGTCACATCTAGGATTTTTGACTTCTTTTCACAAAAATCCTCATGTGTCCACACATTGCATTTAAGCATGAGCATGTGCATTCATAAGTAAATTGCTTGATAATTCTAGTTTGTGTGCAAAACATGATAACACCAAGTGCTTGATGTGATGCTCACTAACTACACTTAGAAATGATAATAGTTTAATTTTACTAGGGGTCATGCTAATGACCATAGCCAAGAAAATGTCTCTTTTTAACTTAGCTTTCTAGAAATTGTTTGCTAGAGGTGTCAAAAAGTGTTTCTGGGCATTTCAAATGAATTTGGGGTTTAAAGCTTTTAGTTGGGAAATTTTATAAGGAATAAAACTCCCAAAGTCCACTTTTTGTGAAAATGGGTGGAAGGCAATAAATTTTGAGGAAGAAGATCATCCTAGGGGGCTGTTTTTCTATTTATTTGATTTTCCAAGCTATTTTATTTGGAAATTTGTATCTCAAAAACTATTGGGAATTTGGCCAAACTGTCTAAAGGTGAAGTAATCTACTCTTCATGAGGATCATTTTCTCTATTGGGAGTTTGCCCAAATTTGGCCTATTTTTGGAGATATAGCAAGGGGGAGAAAGGGGTTCAATTTGATTTTTATAATTCCAAAAAAAGAGGACCCCACCTGTCGGCCTCACCACCGACGGCGGGGCTTCTTCTCGCCGTCCCGACACGCGGGCCGGATGCATGTCCGTACGCCGCCGTTCCCGGGCGGTGACGAGGCGAGGGGGAGGCCGCCCGGTCTCGTCCCCATCGTCATTCCATCGCCACCCACTCTCTCTCCTCTCCCTCTCCCTCTCGTTCTCCGCCGAGCCACCACCATCGAAACCGCCGCCGCCACTCCGCCATTTGTGCCGCCGCCTCGAGCTCGCTAGCGCGCCGCCGCAGCGCCACCGCCGAGCCGCCTTGGCTCGTGCGCGCGAGCGCGGGACGCCTCCTTGACTCAGTCGCCGTGAGGAGAAGGTGAGCGCCCCCTCGGGCACTCCTCCTCTTCCTCCTCTTCGGCAAGGCGCCGTCGCAATTGAGCTCCCCGAGGGTCGCATTGGCCAGCCCCGAGCGCTTGCGCTGATCTTGAGGTGCCCCTGGGCCGCAGGCCGCTGGCCGGTTGGACGACCGGGGTGCGTGCGGTCGGGCCGCCGTCGAGCTGCCACCGCCGGCCGCCATGGACGCCGGTGCGGTGTGCTCCGGCGAGCTCTTGCGCCGCCTCGGGCACCATCGGTTCCGCCGTGCTCCCGGGCGCCCGCCGACGTGGGCAGCGAGGTCGGAGACCTCACCGTCGGCCAAGCTCACCGCCAGCGGGAGGCTCCCCTGCCTCTGGCTCGCTGGCCAGTGGGACCCACCGGGCCCATGGGCCCAGCTGGCAGTTGGAAGCCAGGTGGCCAACTGGATGGATGCATCTCTGGGTGCAATTCTCGGGTGGATCTAGCGTGGCATGCACAGACAGTGGGGACGCGCGGGGGTGCGCGTAGCAATTTGAGTTGGAAATTCTGGAAATGAATTTCCCGAATTTATGTTGTACCTTGTGAATTTTGTAACTCGAGATGTACATGTCCAAATCGATTGATTCAAGTTCCTAAATTCATATCTTGAGGAACTCTATGCTTTGTGAAATATTTTGGGAAATTTTGGAGCAACTTTGCTGTGCAAAGTAATTTTAATTTGAATCAAAGGGGGTTTGGAATTAACTTTGAAAATTCATAACTAATTCAGGGATGATCCAAAAACTGTGATTCTTGTTCCTAAATTCATCATTTCGATGTACTTTGTGATGGAGTAATAGCATGGCTATGTTCTATGGTAAATTTTGATTTGCTTTAGAGGGTGCATGTGATTAGTGCTAGCAAATAAATTCATTGTGTTTATTCTAGCAAGAGTTTAGCTTTGGTAAATTTTGTGTGATGGTTCTTCACTGTTTAGGGGCCATTGGTGAAGCCAAAGTTGGTGGTTGCCATGTTTCATAATGCAAAGTATTTTAGGTCCATTAAATAGCTAGGAATTGTTGTCAACTTGTGATTTTTGTTTAGCTTTAACCATAGGTCCAAATTGGATGAAAGTTGGATAGTGAGCTATGGTTAACCTAAGGTTGCTACTGTAATTTTTCCAAGATTTTAGGACATGTCAAAATAAGGGTTGCAGTTATACCTATCATGTGATTAGTGGTACTTATGCTTGATTGTTTTGGGTCATGATAATGATGAGGGCATATATGATCTTGGTAATGTTTATCTTGGTTATGATCATGTTAGGATCAGGTTGCAACTAATGTACGTTAATTACTTTGGTCATGATCGAGTGAGGGTTAGCAACTAGTGTACATGGTTCACGAGTGCCATGTCGGGGCATGGTGCTTATGGGGGTGTTGTTGCTATGTCATGTGATGTTAGTCATTGCTGATTTATCATGAGTTAATCTATGACATTCACTTGCATCGATCATCAACAATTAGTTGAGTGATTCATTATGAGTTACTCAACCACGCATTGCATCATACAGGATCGTCGGACAACGCCCAGCAGTTGGTTCCCACGGAGCAGGATGGGGGAAACCAGCAGGAGCTAGTGGAGCAGGGAGCAGCCGAGGAGGAGTCGGACACTGAGCTGCCGGAGTGCCTGAACCATCAGCCCAGTTCCTTCGAGAAAGGCAAGCCCCGGAGCATTATCCTACGGTTTGCCAAAACTAACTTGCGTCATCTTATTGTTTATGCTGCATTACGTGTTAGGCGTTGATCGATACCTTTGATGCATTACCCTACCTTGACCACTTGATATACCTCTACCCTGAATAAGTATAGGACGTATTATGCTTAGCCTTGCTTAATTACACGGTAGAAGTCGGGTGGTTGGATTAATCATCCGTGAGGATAGGGAATCACATGTAAATGGTTGGATCAGGAAAGGAAAGGTTGGAACATAACCCAAATGAGATATTGGCAGAACACTGTATTGTTCCAGCCCTCAGTCATTTTGAACAGCTTCTCACACTTAGGTGGTGATATGGCACCCCGAAGTCTAGTAGCTAGTTTGGGTCGGGTTTTGGCAGGGATTGCACTGTGCTGGTGTTGGGGTGGGACAGGTCGCGGCATTAAGACTGATGTTGGTACCTGACTAGATGTAGCCGTTTGGCAGGCCTGGGCACGAGTGGTTACTGTTTATCCTATTTCTGAATTGGTGAACGATGACTTGACACTCACTTTAGTGGGTGAGTGGGGTGTGTGTGAGAAATTACCCTCAGTTGAGTAGGAATCGATTATAATCGCCATCATTCCTAGATAGGAATAACTTGACTTGAGTACATGCAATACAAAATATAAACGGGAAAATGGAAAGGTGGTTATGTTGCCATAATGGATGTGGGATTTTCAGAATATGATCAACCATGTGAAAGGATGATTGTTTTATACTTCTACTTGATGATGTTTGGTTCAGGTGCAAACATAGTAAGTGCAGGTATTAACTAAGTTGATAAGCTAGTGTAGCTCAATAAATGAAGATAAAGTAAGCTCATGTCATTTATGCAAGAAAGGGTCAGCCAAACCACCATATGGCCTTGCATATGCTTATAAGAGTCTTTATTTTCTAGTTCAAGATGGGTAAGTCTAGCTGAGTACCCCACGTACTTAGGGTTTTATTCCCATGTTGTTGCAGATGGGGAGATGTTTTATGGCTACTGTGAGACATGCTACTACCCCACTCTGGGTGATGACTAGACTGTGGGCACAGTCAACTATCTCTCTCATCTTATGTTGCTTTTGGTTGGACTTGGTCATGGACAAGGCACTACTTTCTCTAAGTAGTTGTAAGGTTTAAACTTGTTTAAGCTTTCGCAATGTCGAACTCAACTTGGTTTGTAATAATGCTACTTAAACTCCGATGTGTTATCTATGTGCGAACTTGTGTGGTGTATGATGAATCTTGAACTTATTATGATCTTGGCTGCAATGGTAAAAGTTTGAAATCCTTCATGATTTCGGAAGACTACCGGGTTTACATGTGCTCCAGTGTGTTCGTCGACACCCTGGCGTCGATAATTCGTACTTGTGCTTATGTAAATTGGGCGGTTCTATTTCATGTAGGATCAAACACAGGAGAGCAACTTTTGTTGCTATGCCTTGGTGAGGATTGAATTACAATGAGCGAATTGAGAGTGCTAATGAGGAGTATGAATGAACTATGTGCTTTCACTGAAAACTCTTCGAAAACTCTAAGTACCAAGAATTGAGATAGGGAGATGACTTTGCTTTGAGAATTGTTCCTTTTCTCAACCAGTCAAGGATATATGTAGACACTACCACAAAACCCATTTGTGCACTATGCCTTAGGAGAAACTACATGCTTATTTTTATCTCTAAGGATCCATAACCATTTTTATCTTCTCTAACCTTTACTCGAGGATGAGCAAAGACTCAAGTGTGGGGGTCTTGTTGATGGTATTTATACCCCTATTTTCACTGATAAAAAACATCAACATTGGGCCATTTCCAGAGAAATAACAACTAAAACAAGTAGTGACATAGGTAATTTACCTGGTTCCACATGTACATATCATTATTTGGATGCAGGTGCTAAAGCACATATTTGTCATGAATCAGGGGCCTAGAAGAGAAGAAATGAGGATGACCAGAAAAGACAGTTCGACAACACGACTGTAATCCTCAAGTGGGTAGGAGCAAGTGAGCAAAAGGTTGACACACTAGACCCACACTGGATCCCTGTCTAGTGGGACCAGGTGTCGCCACGTTGCCACTATCTGCGAGAAGTCTCTCAAGTCTGCTCTTCACCGTTAGATGTCAAGTTTCAGCAAATCCAATGACTGGAGTGCATTGCACATGGATCCATGGGCCCACCAGAAACCAACCGACGTGACAAAGATTAACCAGCAGCATAACCACAATCCATGACAGGTGGGGACCCTAGCCAACCAACTTTGGCTAGGCCCACCCTTCATAGAGGGGTCGGCCGACCCCTGGTGGAGCCCAACCAAGTCGGTTGGTGTCCCACCGACACAAGCAGGTTTCCCATGTGCTGCTCATCCACACCATCCAATCAAGTCAGTGCTGCAAGGTCGGTTTCATCCTATGGCCAAGAAGATGGAGCACGCGGATCGCTGACGTGGCGCTGGAGTAGCGCCCGCCCTACCTACCCTACAAATACCCCCTAGACCTCTAGTGAAAGGTATACACTGTTAGGAAGAAACACTATATTCATAGTTTTATTGTGAGAATAGAGGGAAGGGAGGGAGTAGCTTCCAAGGAGGAGTCCCGGCTTGTCGGGAGTCTTCTCTACGAAGCGCCTCAGCGGATGCGAGTCTTCTTATAAGTCTTCATCTAAGTCTTTATAGTATTATTATTCTGGCTTAGTACTTTGAGTTTATTGCTTTCCTTGCTTGGTGCATCGCTTTACTTAGTAGAGTGCTCGGGGCTTTAGCTAAGCACCTGAGTAGTAAGATTAGCATAGACGTGGTGTCTAGTTTATATCTTACCTATGCTGACTTCTTGTCGCACTATTGAGACGCCCGGCGTAGAGTGACAGACTATTCCGGGACTCTAGAGTTCCTCGCTATGTGTTCTAGGTAAGTTGATAAATAATAGTTGGTCTGAACTGGTAGTCGCCTAAGTAGGGGTTCTGTCTCCTCCTTTTTCGTCTATCGGCCCCAGTATGGATTGTCTTAGTAGACTTAGAGTATCTCTGCCAGATTACTTCTACTAGATAGACCTCTCTACACCTAAATCCTAAACCCTCTGAGTACCACCTAACGATCCTAATCTAGTTAATCCATTTCGCGTTCCCTGTGGAAAATACAATACCTCAAATACTCCTGGTGAAGTCTACATTGACTACCATACGCTTGCGGTAAATCCGTTTGCCACTTCTGGTGTCAACAAGCTTTCTCAACCACTCCATACCCATCCATCACATATCTTGATCTACAATTATGACACTACTCTCCATGGATCCTTGTGTTCGACTTAACAATATTTACAATGCTAAGTGTGCTTGCCTTGTTTATCCCTACCAAGATCCACATAAGCCTAATAGATGCAGGATCAAACACAGGAGAGCAACTTTTGTTGCTATGCCTTGGTGAGGATTGAATTACAATGAGTGAATTGAGAGTGCTAATGAGGAGTATGAATGAACTATGTGCTTTCACTGAAAACTCTTCGAAAACTCTAAGTACCAAGAATTGAGATAGAGAGATGACTTTGCTTTGAGAATTTTTCCTTTTCTCAACCACTCAAGGATATATGTAGACACTACCACAAAACCCATTTGTGCACTATGCCTTAGGAGAAACTACATGCTTATTTTTTTCTCTAAGGATCCATAACCATGTTTACCTTCTCTAACCTTTACTCAAGGACGAGCAAAGACTCAAGTGTGGGGGTCTTGTTGACGATATTTATACCCCAATTTTCACTGATAAATACCGTCAACATTGGGCCATTTCCAGAGAAATAACAACTAAAACAAGTAGTGACATAGGTACAATTTACCTGGTTCCACATGTACATGTCATTATTTGGATGTAGGTGCTAAAGCACATATTTGTCATGAATCAGGGGCCTAGAAGAGAAGAAATGAGGATGACCAGAAAAGACAGTTCGACAACACAACTGTAATCCTCAAGTGGGCAGGAGCAAGTGAGCAAAAGGTTGACACCCAAGACCCATAGGGAGGGGATCGGCTGATTCCTGTCCTGTGGGACCAGGTGTCGCCACGTTGCCACTATCTGCGAGAAGTCTCTCAAGTCTGCTCTTCACCGTCAGATGTCAAGTTTCAGGAAATCCAACGACTGGAGTGCATTGCACATGGATCCATGGGCCCACCAGAAACCAACCGACGTGACAAAGATTAACCAAGAGCATAACCACACTCTATGACAGGTGGGGACCCTGGCCAGCCAACTCTGGCTGGGCCCACCCTTCATAGAGGGGTCGGCCGACCCCCCGGTGGAGCCCAACCAATTCGGTTGGCGTCCCACCGACTCAAGCTGGTTTCCCACATGCTGTTCATCCACACCATCCATTCAAGTCGGTGCTGCAAGGTCGGTTTCATCCTACAGCCAAGAAGATGGAGCACGCAGATCGCTGACGTGGCACTGGAGTAGCGCCCACTCTACCTACCCTATAAATACCCCCTAGACCTCTAGTGAAAGGTGTACACTCTTAGGAAGAAACACTATATTAGTAGTTTTATTGTGAGAATAGAGGGAATATAACACCCCAGATTTTGGTGTTTTGGGTTGTTATTAAAACACTAAATAAACAAAGGATTTATTAATCTTCCTAAAATAAACAAAGATTTTATTCATTTGTTGTCATTATAGAATGATAAAAGTGTGGTTTCAAAAAAAACTTTTATAAAGTTAATAAAGGCGTGGTTGAGTTTGTGCTTTGCTCTGTTGAGTGGTGTTTGAGTAGGAAAATATTTTGCTAAAACCCTAACTAGCTAGGCACGACCTCAAGTTTCCTTACCGCTAGCCTCTAACTCGCTCTAGCGTGCCCTAGCCCTTCATGGCTTGTCTTCGGCTAGCCATAGCCTCGCCTGATCAGCTCTAGCCCCTTCTGGCCACCCGTAGCTAGCCTAGGCTTGCCCTAGCTAGCTTTAACTTGGCCCTGGCCAGCCATAGCCCTCCCCAACATAACGTAGCTTGCTCTGGCCACTCCTAGCCTCATCTGGCCTAACCCTAGCTTCTCTAGCCAGCTATGGCTTTCATCTGGCCAGCCCTAAACAGCTATAGTCAGCCCTGGCCACCTTCGGCTAGACCTAGGCAGCTCCAGCCAAACCACCGCTTGACCAGGCTAGTCCCCTAACCTCTCCTGGCCATCTCTAGCCTTCCCTGGCCAGCTTTGGCCAGCACCAGACGGCCATAGCCTTCCTTGGCCAGCCGTGGCCAAGCCCGGCTAGCCAGGAGTGGCCGTAGCTGGCCTACGCGCCACGGCCCAGCCAACTTCAGCTGGCCAGCTCATCGTCGTGGGCTAAGCCCAACTAGTCGGCCTGCTCTCTAGCCCGTTTCGGCCTCCTTCCTTTTTATTTTAGAGCCTCTCCAATTTTTGGATGCTCTAAAATATCATTATCATGGGCTCCAAATACTTTATTTGGATTCATCATGTCTCAATCTACCTTTGGGCATTTTCCTATAATTTTTGGAGTTATAGAAATATTTTTCAGGGGTTTAAAATAATTTCAGCTTTTTCTGGAATTATTTCCGAACTGAAAATGATTTTCTAATAAATCCCAAAATTAATAAAAATAAAATATTTTTCGACGCCCCAAACCCTAGGAATATATATATGCCGGTGTTCCTCTCGTCGTCCTGATTCCAGATCACAAAAGCCCATCGCGTGCCGCCACTCGTAGCTCCCGGAATCGATCGCCGAAGTTCGCTATAGCTAGGTTTCCGGCGAACTCTCCGGCGAGCGTTTCCGGCCAAACCAACGCGTTCCGGCGAAAACCGTCACCACCAGAAGGTAGCCCTCTTCGTTCTCTACGCCGTCATGGCCTTATTATCCCAAATCCATGGTCGTTTGTTGGATCCCCTAACACCTCCCTCTCTTTTCCGGCGAGGTCAACCATGGACAGTCATCTCATCATCGTCTCTGGCCGCCCCAGACACCTGCGCCGCCACCGGGCAGGTCCCACCCGCGGGCCCCTCCCACGCCGCCTCCCGCGCCCCGTCGCCGTCGTGCACGGGTGCCTGCTCTCGATCGAGCAGGGCCGCCGCCGGCCATGGTGGCCCGTGCAGGGCTCTGTGCCGCCGCTGCCTTGGCGCGGTCGAGCGCGCCCGCCCTGGCCGCGCGCTCCCGCGGGCCAGGCAGGCCGCGTGCCGCCACAGGCTGGCCGGCTGGCCAGGCCCCTCCCTTCCCTGCGTGCACGAACACAGCCTCAGGTTCCTGCGTACGTGAACAGATGGAGGTAGAAGATGACTCTATTTACAAGATTGCCATTGATCTTTAAATCTTCGTCGTTTTGCCGTTAAAAGTCCAAATCGAGTCATTCCAGTTGCGTTAGTTTTGTAACAATGAGCTCTATGCAGTAGCAGTAAAGTTCATCTTGCAACTCTTTTATAAATTTGTGAATTTAAATTCATTTGGATTAACAATTATTTAATGGCTTTTTAAATTAAAAGTAACCTAGGGTAATAATTCCATTTTCGTTGTGTTGCGACCGTGCCATCTATAAGCTACATGTTAGCAACGACCTTTTTATCTTGTTACATGTTTATAAAATAAATCTTGTTAATTTGCTTAGTGTTCATATTCCCGCCTTTTTATTTATAAAAACAACTCAAGTTTATAACTTCGTCTTTTATAAATAAATGATTGCTTGATCATTAATTAATCAATGTCTCTTTAATTTATAAAAGCAACCTAGTTGATAACTTATGCCTTTTATAATAAATGTTAATATGATTTATGATTGTTCTATCCTTTATGACCTGCTTAGTTTAATCTTGAAGCATGTTATGTTTTGTTAGTGCCTCACTTGTTTTATGTTTTATAATTATAAATGTTTAAATGGTTAGATAATATAATTGCTTATAGTTTGAGATATAGTTAAGGTTTAAGTTTGCTTTATAATTCAATATAATCTAGCTAATTTAACTTGGTGTTTCTCATAAATGTCATTCACCTTGTTTAGATGATGGATCATGCATATAGTATATCTCTATGTTTGTTGCAAGCCTTTTTAGTCGTGTCCTTTCGACGTTAGCTCCGTTGTTTATCATTCTTGCGTTCTTGCGTTTGTAGCATCGATCTCTATCATTTAGCACGCTCTTTTAAGTCTTTGCTGGCTGGTGTATTGTTCTTAGCCTTCTTTGTTTGTTTGTCTATTGGTGTTGCTTTGTCACCGTGAGTAGACGAAGAGCGGTTTGTAGCACAGAAGACCGACAAGTGTAGCCGAAGTTGGAGACCAGAAGATAGAAGAGTTGAAGGCCTTGGAATAGCTAGACTTGATTTAAGGCAAGTGCGAGCATCCCTTTGATCATGTTGATCCCATGGAATGTTATTTAATTCATGCATGTGTCTAAATCATCTGAACCATAGGACCAACTTGCCACTCTTACCAAATATCCTATGGGGGTTTTGTAGACAAGTTGTAGATCTGTTAGTGCTCGCTTACCTACTCACTAATGTTAATTAATTGTTAATCTTGCTTCTTAATAAATGTAAAGGCGATGGTTATGGTCAGCGGCCATGGAGATGTTTTGGCGGTGCGGTGATGCATCGCCATGGTGAGAAGCAAGGGAGATGCGGGTGTTGGCGGTTGCCCGTGTAGATGGGGTCGCCCGTGTCTGCCCTTTAAGGACCCTCTCACGGAGCGGCAACCTAGGATATTCCGTACAACTCCAGGCTAATGGGCTCTTGCTTGGCCAATTACCAGGACCACCACTAGTAGGGTGGGTAGCTTACCTGGACTGGTACCTGGATTGGCAAAAAGTGTGATTCAAGTTCTAGTAGTGGTGGGTCGGGAGTGGCCGCCCTACGCTTGTGTCATAACTAGCGGGCTACCACTGCTAGTGGCCCTGCGAAAAGCCTTGTTGTGACCTCTGCCAGCCTGTCTCGGTAACGGGCTAAGAGGCTGATCCCCTTGGGCAAAAAGGGTAATCACAAACTGGAGGTAAAGAGTACACCTCTGCGCAGAGTTAATAATTGATTTATCGTCCGTGCTCACGGTCATGAGCGGCCCGGATCCTCACATGTCTAAGCCTAATGGATTCTTACCTTAAATCATGGAGATGCTGTCTTTTGCGAGGTGGATTCCTCGTGCGGTTACAGGATGGACTTCCTGTGTTTTAGTGAGATAGACTTCTCACGCTTATATGATATATGCTTATATCAATGCTATTTAAATGACTCTTAATTATACTTGAACCTTAATTAAGGGTTGGGCTTTTCTACCAAGTTGATAGCAATAGGTTCTATAATTAAAATATACCTGTTACTTTAAAATGCTACCGCAGTTTACCTTTGAGCTTTACCTTGTTCAAGCCATGCATATCATTTTACTTTTCGCCTGTACTTGTTGAGTTTGACATGGACACACCTTGCAATAGTCTGCTAGCAAGGTGTGGCCGGACATTGAGATGCCGAAGGTACTTGGCTTACGGAGCCCCTAGTCAACTGTCCCCGAGAGAAATGGAGCTCACGAGCGAAGTTGTTGCCAACATTCCCAATACTCTAGTGTTTCGTAAGTGTTATTATATATATATTCTGCTATATATACATTGTTATTCTGATATTTATCGTTCTAGTTATATGTGTGGACTTCCTGGGTGCACATATGACGGCCTCTGGTATTCTTTATAAACCGGGGTGTTATAGGGAAGGGAGTGAGGAGCTTCCAAGGAGGAGTCCCGACCTGTCGGGAGTCTTCTCTACGGAGCGCCTCAGCGGATGCGAGTCTTCTTGTAAGTCTTCATCAAAGTCTTTATAGTATTATTATTCTGGCTCAGTACTTTAAGATTATTGCTTTCCTTGCTTGGTGCATCACTTTACTTAGTAGAGTGCTCAGGGCTTTAACTAAGCACCTAAGTAGTAAGATTAGCATAGACGTGGTGTCTAGGTTATATCTTACCTGTGCTGACTTCTTATCGCACTATCGAGATGCCCAGCATAGAGTGATAGACTGTTCTGAGACTCTAGAGTTCCTCGCTATGTGTTCTAGGCAAGTTGATAAATAATAGTTGGTCTGAACTGGTAGTCACCTAAGTAGGGGTTCAGCCTCCTCCTTTTTTGGCTATCGGCCCCAGTAAGGATTGTCTTAGTAGACTTAGAGTATCTCTGCCACATTACTTCTACTAGATTGACCTCTCTACACCTAAATCCTAAACCCTCTGAGTACCACCTAACAATCCTAATCTAGTTAATCCACTTCGCGTTCCCTATGGAAAATACGATACCTGGAATACTCCCAGTGAAGGCTACATTGACTACTGCATGCTTACGGTAAATCCGTTTGCCACTTCTGATGTCAACATGCTTTCTCAACCACTCCATACCCATCCATCACATATCTTGATCCAGGATTATGACACTACTCTCCATGGATCCTTGTGTTCGACTTAACAATATTTACAATGCTAAGTGTGCTTGCCTTGTTTATCCCTACTAAGATCCACATAAGCCTGACAGATGTAGGATCAAACACAGGAGAGCAAGTTTTGTTGCTATGCCTTGGTGAGGATTGAATTACAATGAGTGAATTGAGAGTGCTAATAAGGAGTATGAATGAACTATGTGCTTTCACTGAGAAACTCTTCAAAAACTCTAAGTACTAAGAATTGAGATAGGGAGATGACTTTGCTTTGAGAATTGTTCCTTTTCTCAACCACTCAAGGATATATGTAGACACTACCACAAAACCCATTTGTGCACTATGCCTTAGGAGAAACTACATGCTTATTTTTATCTCTAAGGATCCATAACCATTTTTACCTTCTCTAACCTTTACTCGAGGATGAGCAAAGACTCAAGTGTGGGGGGTCTTGTTGATGGTATTTATACCCCTATTTTCACTGATAAAAACCGTCAACATTGGGCCATTTCTAGAGAAATAACAACTAAAAAAGTAGTGACATAGGTACAATTTACCTGGTTCCACATGTACATGTCATTATTTGGTTGCAGGTGCTAAAGCACATATTTGTCACGAATCAGGGGCCTAGAAGAGAAGAAATGAGGATGACTAGAAAAGATAGTTCGACAACACGACTGTAATCCTCAAGTGGGTAGGAGCAAGTGAGCAAAAGGTTGACACCCTGGACCCACAGGGAGGGGATCGGTCGATCCCCGTCCTATGGGACCAGGTGTCGCCACGTTGCCACTATCTATGAGAAGTCTCTCAAGTCTGCTCTTCACCGTTAGATGTCAAGTTTCAGCAAATCCAACGACTGGAGTGCATGGCACATGGATCCATGGGCCCACCAGAAACCAATCGATGTGACAAAGATTAACCAGCAGCATAACCACACTCTATGACAGGAGGGGACCCTGGCCAACCAACTCTGGCTGGGCCCACCCTTCATAGAGGGGTCGGCCGACCCCCTGGTGGAGCCCAACCAAGTCGGTTGGCGTCCAACCGACTCAAGCAGGTTTCCCACGTGCTGTTCATCCACACCATCCACTCAAGTCGGTGCTGCAAGGTCGATTTCATCCTACGACCAAGAAGATGGAGCACGTGGATCGCTGACGTGGCGCTAGAGTAGCGCCCACTCTACCAACCATATAAATACCCCCTAGACCTCTAGTGAAAGGTGTACACTCTTTGGAAGAAACACTATATTAGTAGTTTTATTGTGAGAATAGAGGGAAGGGAGTGTGGGGCTTCCAAGGAGGAGTCCTAGCCTGCCGAGAGTCTTCTCTACGGAGCACCTCAGCGGACGTGAGTCTTCTTGTATGTCTTCATCTGAGTCTTTATATTATTATTCTGGCTTAGTACTTGAAGTTTATTGCTTTCCTTGTTTGGTGCATCACTTTACTTAGTAGAGTGCTCGGGGCTTTAGCTAAGCACCTAAGTAGTAAGATTAGCATAGACGTGGTGTCTAGGTTATATCTTACCTGTGCTGACTTCTTGTCGCACTATCGAGATGCCCGGCGTAGAGTGACAGACTATTCCAGGACTCTGGTGTTCCTCGCTATGTGTTCTAGGCATGTTGATAAATAATAGTTGGTCTGAACTGGTAGTCGCCTAAGTAGGGGTCCTGTCTCCTCCTTTTTCGGCTATCGGCCCCAGTAAGGATTGTCTTAGTAGAGTTAGAGTATCTCTGCCAGATTACTTCTACTAGATTGACCTCTCTACACCTAAATCCTAAACCCTCTGAGTACCACCTAATGATCCTAATCTAGTTAATCCACTTCGTATTCCCTGTGGAAAATACGATACCTAGAATACTACCGGTGAAGGCTACATTGACTACCGTATGCTTGCGGTAAATCCGTTTGCCACTTTTGGTGTCAACAGTCAGCATGATGCTTGTGCTTGAAGACCCACTTGCCGATGATGATGTTGGCTGGAGGCGAATGAGGAACGAGATGCCAGGTGCCATTCTCCATGAGCGCCTTGTATTCTTCAGTCATCGCCGCGTGCCAATTTGCATCGGCGAGCGTGGAACGAGAGTTGCTTGGCAACGGAGAAGCCAGACTAGAGGCTGTTGCGATGAAGCCATACCGATGCATGGGCTGCGGTAGTGAACCCATCTGGGAACGAGTCACCCGCGCAGGGGGCTCTTACGGTGCTGGAGCCGGGGGCACCACTGCCTGCTATAGTGGGGCCAAAGGTGCCGAAGGTGCTGCCGACAGTGGCTGTGGAGTCGGCGGCGGAGCTAGACGACGACTGTAGTGGATGCTGAACCGCTGCCGGGCATGGGGAGGGGCGACAACACCTGCTGGCGGAGGAGGTACTGGAGCCGCGGCCTGCCGAGGAGCCGAGGGCAGCCGGTGAGAAGCGCCATGCCATAGAATGGCAGGGTCGAGTCCAACGGGGTTGCCAGCATCGCCAGCGTCATCTGAGCCAGATGAGGCAGGCGCCATCGAGGTCTGCGAGTGCCGAACGTCTGAGGTAGACGAGGCAGGCGTGGGAAGTAAGCCCCGTAACAAAAAATGAAGAGGATCCAGTCGAGGCTTGGAGTTCACAAATGGAAAGTGAGTCTCATCAAAAATGACATGTCACGAGATGATACTCTTGCGAGTGGAGAGGTCAAGACACCGGTAGCCCTTTTGTGATGGAGGGTAACCGAGGAAGACACACACCGCGGAATGAGGAGACAATTTGTGATGAGTCGTTGCACTAAGGTTGGGGTAGCATGGGCAGCCAAAAACCCTGAGGATGGAGTAGTCTGGCATCTTGTGGTGGAGGAGATGATATGGTATACCGTTATTTTTGGACGAGGACGGCCGTTGGTTTGTGAGAAACATGGCGGTGGATAGAGCTTCGACCCAATAGGATGGAGGCATGGCTTCATGAATTAGAAGCGTGCGAACACCATTGTTCAAAGTGCAAAGCATATGCTCGGCTTTGCCATTCTGAGTAGAGGTGTAGGGGCACGAGGTGCGAAGTAGGATGCCACAACCAGCCAAGAAGGCGGCGGTGGCATTGTTGAGGAACTCGGTCCCATTATCTGCTTGAAAACAGCATAGAGGAAGACGGAATTGTGTGTGAGCGTAGGCAACAAACTGAACAATGTGATCATGAACTTTAGATTTATGGCGAAGAGGAAACATCTAGCAATAATGTGTATAATCATCAACTAATACAAGATAAAATTTATAACTAGAAATACTCAAAACTGGAGAGGTCCAGACATCGCAATGAACGAGTTCAAAAGGTGCTGATGTACTAGAAACTGAACTAGCAAATGGCAGCCTAGCATGTTTACCAAGCTGGCAAGCATGACAAATGCGGCGAGCTTTTTTTACACTTTGGATAGCTGATAGTTTATTTAGAGTAGCGATGATAGCTAGTGCGGGATGACCAAGGCGGGAGTGCCACAGCTTCGGGGAGATGACGGCGACATGACAACGAGGAGGCATGTGATGTGGAATGGTGTAGAGGTCCTCGTTGCTATTGCACCAAAAAAGAACCGTCTTCATCTTGAGATCCTTAACAGAAAAACTAGAGGCGTCAAACTCAATTGAACAATTATTGTCGCGAGTAAACTGTTGAAAAGATAACGGTTACGTGTGAGTTGGGGAGTGACAAGAACATTATCAAGATGAAAGGGACGATCAGCTATTAGTAAAAAGGAAGTGCCACGACTAAGAACAGGAATAGATTGCCCGTTGCCGACCGTGATGGAGGACGGTGGCATCGGAAGACGGGAAAGAAGAATACCGTCATTGGAGGACATGTGGGATGTCGCTCCGCTATCCATGACCCAGGGATTAGACCCCTGAATCACCATCTGGTTGAAGGCAGCGATCAGGCTGGCCTGATCCAAGGACTCGTACACCGGGGGCGCGGAGAACTGGGGTGGCGTGAAGGCGGTGTGAGCCTGATGCGGAGGTGGAGGCAGTGGAGGAGGCGCTGATGGCGCACCCCACTGCTGCTACTGCTGCTGCTAAGGAGCCCACTGGACGGCCCAAGGGTTGTAGCAAACCCATGGGCCGGCCGGCTGAGGAGCCTGACGACCACCAAAGATGCCCTGTTGGACGCTACGCGGCTGCTGGTTGCACCCACCACCGTTATTGTTGTCGCCGTAGCCACCTTTGCCCTTGCCCCCTTGCCCTTGCCACCACCACCATGATTGGAGGCCGAAGAGGAGGTGGACTGGTAGGAGGGCGAGGTGCAAGACAAGTTGGTGGAAGCGATGAGTGCTGATGCCGAAGCCTCCTTGCCCTCATTGCCGAGATGAAGTTCCTTGATGCGGAGCATGTTGGTGGCAGACTTGAAGTCGGGAAGCGGTGACGTGTTGGCGATGATGTTGGTGGTGGTGGCGAAGCGAGGGTTGATGCTGCGCAGGAGATTGAGCATGAGCTGCGAGGGGGAGATGGTGTTACCAACCTCCCGCAGAGCATCGGCGGTGTCCTTCATCCGCTGGGCATAGGCGTCAACAGACAGATCGCCATGGGTCATGCTGTGGAACCCCTGCCCGAGGATGATGGCGCGAGGCTTCAATGGAGACGTACCGGGCATGGGCATCTTGATCCCGCTCCATGGCGAGGTCGAGGACGCCATCATCGATGGAGCCGTACATCCAGCCACGGATGCAGGTAGGGCTGGATAACGAGCCAGCTCGGCTCGTTAGTGGCTCAGCTCATTATGGCTCGACTTATTATAGCTCGTTATACAAACAAGCCAGAAAGCTAGCTTGGCTCGGCTCATTAGTGGCTCGAGCTAGCTCGTTTGGCTCGTGAGCCAGAGCATAAAAACACATACCTAGAAATTATAACCGCAAATCCAAAACAAAAACATATCACATGCATATTTAAAATAAAATAAATAAGATATATATAAATTTTATAATAAAAAATATAAGTTTATTATCATCCATGACCATGATCCATCATTATTCGTTGATCAATTTTACTGATTCATACAATATTCATTATTTATCTTGGCTCATTATGGCTCACGAGCAGCTCACGAGCCAGCTCGAGCTGGCTCATTATAAAATGAGCTAGCTTGTTATAAAACGAGCTGGCTCATTACAAAATGAGTCGAGCTTGAGCCGAGCCACTAACGAGTGAGTCGAGCGAGCTAGCGAGTTATGAGTTTTTTGTCCAGCCTTAGATGCAGGAAACGGGCTGAGACCATGTGGGGTTAGCGGGGCACGTGGCCACGGTGCCATCAATATGGCCGAGCAGCCCATACTTGGCACAGAGGGCGGTGAAGAACGCCTTCCACTTGGAGTAGTTGGGTCGCTCGAGGGTGAGGGTGATCGGGACATGCTGCTTGACGTTGACGGCGGCGTAGGCGGCATAGAAGGAAGGCGCGAGGGCATCCCCCCCATGGCGCCATTGGTGGCGGAGCCGAGGGCACCGGAGGTGGTGGAGAAGGTGGACGAAGACGTCATGGTGACGGTGTGGCCTGGTCATGATCTAATTGGAGCAGGGGCGCGGGTCGTGGGAGCAGCGGCCGGGGCGGCGCGACACGAGTCGGGCGGCGCAGACAGCGACGATCGAGCACGACGGTCTAGGTGGCATGACCGATCGGGTGGCAGGGGCGGCGGCTATCAGTGGTGGTAGATGGGCGCGGCGGCCTGGGCGGCTCGACTAGGACACGTTGAGCGGCTGGGTGCGAGGCACGTGCCCTAGGGCAGGGCACACGGGTGGGTGTAGGCAGAAGCGGAAGAGGTCCCAGGGAACCGTGATACCATGTAGAAACACCGCACACCCTAATTAGGGGGTGACCTTCATTATATAGCCTAATAGGCTAGGGTTACAATGTACATGGGCCAATGGGCCATACACCCAATATGGGTTGTTACTATTACATTCTAACAGCATTGATCAAACTGGGTTCCTTCTTGGCTGTTGTATCGCCGATAACTTTGTCTATGCTGCTGACCTTTTGAATTGCTGCTACCGGAGGTCCTCTCCTACTATTGTTCTTAAACTTGATTTCCATAAGGCCTTTGACTCTGTTAATTGGGATAGTTTGATTAAGATTCTTCTCCACCGTGGGTTCCCCTCTCTTTAGTGTGACTGGATTCTAGATCTCCTTAGTTCCAAAAAATCTTCGATCTTGCTAAATGGCATCCCTGGTAGATGGATCAGCTGCCGCAATGGCCTGCACCAGGGAGATCCTCTCTCTCCTTATTTGTTCATAATTGTTGCTGATGTTCTAAAACAGCTATTGCACCAACATTCTCTTCTTCCTGATATCTGTCATCCTATTCTTGATGGTGCTCCTTGCCCAATTTTACAATACACGGACAACACTCTTATTTTTCTTAGGGCTTCCCCCAATGCTATCCTTGCTGTGAAAAACGCCCTTAACGACTTTGAGCTTGCTACGGGGCCATTGGCGGTTCTTATTGACAATTTTATACCGCCACTATAGGTCAAAAAGGGGAGGATTATGTATCCTTATACACATATAATTATAATATTAACCTAGCTCCACTTGTATTGGAAGATTCTACACTCTACAGATTATACACCAAAGTACAGGGAATAATTCAGCAGAGAGGCACTTTCCAGAGAAGCGTAAAGTCAACTAAAAGAGAGGAAATCCACTTTGGGGTCGAATTGGGCCAAACCCACAGCAGCCCAGGCCCATCCAGCAACTGACCACCCGAAGGCGGTCGGGGGACGGTGCCACCTGGGGGCGGTCGCCTCCTCGACGTGTCGCCTCATGGTGCGCTCGCTCGTTACGGTACATTAAATGTCCAGGAGGGTGGTGCGGCGCTGGATTCTGGAATATTCCTCCTGGAACTGCCTATGCCAAGCTATAAAAGAAGGGAGAGAGGCTCACACTCACACACACCACATTGGAGCTTCACTCCGTTGCTCACTCTCTTGCTTTAGTCTAGCCACTTAGTCATTCTTGGAGCAAGGTTGAGCTATCAAGGAGGGCTTGTCTCCTTGGAAGGAGGGCTACTCTTGGTAATATTTCAATATGAGTTCTTCCTTATTCAAGTTCTTATTTCATATATATAGTCTTGTGCTAGAACTAGAGTATAGTTGTGATCATGATATATTCTAGGATTATGAACTAGACTATAGTTCATATAATAATTGTTCATCATGTTCATATACGTTCATAGTTGTTCATATGTTTTGCATAGATAGAGATGATGATAGGAATAGAGTAATGGTTTATAGTACTTTTAGGTTTGCCCTTGTCTTAGCTCGACCATCCGTAGGGTGGGAGTCCATGGGGGACTTGGGTAGTTCCTTAGTGTGCAGACGTGGTGTCCGGATACGAGGGAACCTACGAATATGACGACATGCCACGGTTGAGGGGTAGGCGGCAGGTGGTGACAGCCCTGTCCGTCCCTTGTATCTCCCACGTTCGTATGTTGTGTAGGAGTTCGTAAATGCCTCACTCGACTGGCAGACCAGCTGCTGGGGTCTCCCCTTACTCTTGACTTTGACCTATCTCCTGATGTGTACAACAGATGGCACTAGCTGTTCTATGCACAACTATATAGGATGCACCTGCTCCGCTTAGGATATTCTTTTATTCTTTATTCTTACTTCTTCTATCTATTTATTTATCCTTGAGGTTGCTCCGTATGTGTGTCCACTATTTGCAAATCATATTATTATACCCCTGTGTAGCAAGCTGGCTTATTTCTATGACTGATGTTATAAACTAATATCCATGCTAGAGCACTTCACTCATTCCATGCCTTCCTACGGGAAATTATAAATATGATACCCTGATAATACTTCTGGGTGAAATGCTACAACGATAGATTCATGCGCTTGCAGATATTATCTCTAAAGGTTAAGATCTATCATGGTGTTTTCTAGCATAGTTGCTAGAGGTAGACTTTTTGTCTATCTTTAGTGGACGCGCTAAGAAATGCCAACAAGCATTTCTGGCGCCATTGCCGGGGAAGGCATTGGAAATTGAATCTAGCATAACATGGATATGTTTATAACTTTAGGAGAAATAACCCTTGTCTATGCAGGCTAACTTGTATGTTTTCTCCTGTTGTGGATGAAAACAGGATAGTGTATGCCTGGTTTCTCTTTGCCGGAAAACTACAATCTGAATCCGGAGGCACTCCTAAGGAAGAAGAAGTCTCGTACTTCATCTTCTTCTGCCACTCCTCCGACACAAGAACCAGTCGTTTCCACACCAACTAAAGAGATGGCCCAGAAGTCACTCCGCAAGTTCTCCGTCTCCGCTGTTGCCAATGTGCCCACTGGGCCAGTCATTGATCTCAGGGAGAAGAACTTCGAACTTCGGACTTGGTTGATCTCCATGGTGCAGGGGAGTCCATTCTGTGGACTACCTAGTGAGAATGCAAACGATCATTTGCAGGCCTTCCTAGAACTTTGTGACACAATCGTCATCAAGGATGTCACAGTGGATGCCATCAGGCTCCGTCTGTTTCCCTTCTCTCTTGTGGGGAAGGCGAACAGTGGTTCTACAAGGATAAAGAAGCCGTTAACACCTGGAATAAATGTTCCACGGCATTTCTTGCCAAGTTCTTCCCCATGGGAAAAACCAACGCATTAAGGGGAAGAATCGCTAATTTCTAGCAAACACAGCTGGAACCCATTCCAGAAGCATGGGAGAGGCTACAGGACTACACCCAACAAAGCCTTGAAGTCTCTCCTAAGCCGGAATGGGTTCCATCTCGCGTTTGCCGGAAATTGGCAATTCTTCCCCCTCGGGCGTTTGTTTTGCCCATGGGGAAGAACTTTGTGAGGAATGCTGTGGAGCATTTGCCCCATGTGCTCACAGCCTCTTTGTCTTTGTAAAACCACTGTTTTGCCTTCCCCACAAGGGAGAAGGGAAACAGCCGGAGCCTGATGACGTCAGCTTCAATGTCCTTGGTGACGACGGTGTCACGAGCTCCAGAAATGTAAGTGAGCGTTCGCATCCTCATTGGGGAGTCCGCAAAACGGGATCCCTTGCACCATGGTGATCGTGCCGATCCTTAGCTCGAAGTTCTTGTCCGCCATGTTAACAACGGGCCCGGTGGGCACGTTGGCAACAAAGTGGGGACGGAGAACTCGCGGAGAGTCTTGAGCCATCGGGATGGTTGCCGATGGTGCGGCGATGACCGGTTCGACTGCCGATGGAGTAGCAGAAGAAGAAGTAGCTCTAGGCTTTTTCTTCCTTAGGAGTGCCTTCGGATTTGGATGGAAATTGTCTGGTAGGGAGAAACCGGACATACACTATCCCGTTTTCACCCATAACAGAGAAAACATAAAGTTAGCTTTGCATAGACTTGGGCTATTTCTAATGAAGTTATATCCATGCCATGCTAGAGTATTTTAACCAATGCCTTCCCCGGCAACGCGCCGAAATGCTTGTTGGCATTTCTTAGCGTCACTCACTAGAATTGTTACATCCCGGTGGTCACACCAAGAAACGCCCGGGTGATAGTCGTGTTCTAAAGATATTATCCGCAGCGCACGGATCTATCATTGTAGCATTTCACCCGGGAGTATTCTCGGGGTATCGTTATTTATATTTTCCCAAGGGAAGGCATGGTGTAATATACCTCTAGCACATGGATATGGAATTTCATATCATTGAAATAAGCCTTAGTGCTATGCAAGGGTAAGATAAACGGTAATTTGAGGATAGTGGACACACACTTGGACCTCACTCAAGGATAAAGAGAAATAAGGAATAAAAGTAACGGAAAGAATAAAGAGTAAATCTACAGGAGCTGGTTGGTCGTATACAGCTAAGCATAGAACAGCTAAGTCATATGTTATATAGGACTAGAGACTAGTTAGAGCCTAGAGTAACAGGGAGACCCCCGCAGCTGGTCTGCCAGCCGATAGAGGCATTTACGAACTCCTACACGACATACGGATGTGGGGGATTATGAGGGGCGGATAGGGCTGTCACCACCTACCGCCTACCCCTCAACCGTGGCATGCCGTCATATTCGAAGGCCCTCTCGTATCCGGACACCATGTCCGCATACTAGAGAACTACCTATGCTCCCCTAGGACTCCCACCCTACGGATGGATGAGCTAGAACATAGGCAAACCCGAAAGAACATCGAACCATTACTTCATTCTCATCGTGGACTCTAATTCTATAAAACATATGAATGATGAAGAATAGGGATGAACATGCTATGAACTGATCATATTAACTTTGCTCTAGTTCATATGTATCAACATGAACATGATCAAGACTAAGCTCTAGTTCATACACTAAGCAATATATAAAATATAAGAACTTGAACAAGGAAGAACACTCCATAGAATATTACCAAGTTGAATCTCTCTTCTTCCTAGGAGACAAGCTCTCCTTGGTAGCTTTCCTAGCTCCAACACTACTAACACTAGACTAAGGAACAAGTGGAGGTGAGAGGGAGAGAGGCCAAATGAATGTGTGTGTTGAATTCCTTTTCTTCTCCCCTTTTATATGTGTGAGGAGGTCGGTTTGAGCCTGAAATGGAAGGAACACCGCGCACCGACCTCCCTTGGTATTGAATGAACCGCGTCCAGCCGGCCGGCCCCACCTGGCAGTTGGGGTGGCGCGAGCGCGCCCCTGGCGCGGCCGTCCCCTGACCGCCTTCGGGTGGTCGGTTGTGGAGTGGGCCTGGGCCATGCTGGTTTGGTGTTTTGGCCCATTCTGGTCCCGAGGTGGCCCTTCTCCACTTTGGGTTGGTTTGGCGCTTCCCAGAAAGTGCCTTTTTGATATTTAATCCCTGCACTTTTTATTGATTCCTGCAATGACAGTATATTTCATAGTGCACGTGGATTTGGGTTAGTTGTAAAAGTATAAGCATATAGGAACATATAATTCACCCTTTTTCATGTCTAATTGGCGGTATAAAATCATCGATAAGGACCGCCAACAGCTGGTGCTTCAGAACTTCTATAATGGGTTAAATCCCATGTCAAAGGGGCACCTGGACGCTGCTATTGGCGGTGCCTTTCTATCACTAAATGTTGCTAATGCCACAGCGTTAGTCAACAAAATGGTAGAAAATCAAGCTTGGGGGGAAGAGAGAGCCCCAACCAAGCCACAAAGGGGCACGCATACCATGAAGGAGATGGAAGCGCTCACCGCAAGGATTGATCTACTCCTCCAAAAGATCGACGAACATGCTGCCAAGGACTTGACCGGCATCGTCAACTCTACAGACTCTCGCATGACGTGCGAAATCTGTGGGGGTGTTGGCCATTCGGGGAATGATTGCCCCAAAACCCATGAAGATGCTGCATATATAAACAACGGGTCTCACCAACAAGGAGGAAGCAATGGCTGGAATAGCCAGTCTCGACCGTCATTCCAAGGTAATTCGAATAACCAGTCCAATTACAATTTGAATCAGCCTTCTTTCAAAGACTTGGTTCTAGGCCAAGCAAAGATCAATGAGAGTCTTACCAAAAAGATGCTAGACAATGATAAAGTTCTAGAAAGCATCAATGGTAAGATAGATGGTTTATCTTCTGCCTTTGCTAGTCAGTTGAGCTTTAACAAAAAGATAGAAAAACAGTTAGCTCAGCTTGCTGCTGCTGCTCCTGTTGTTGTGGAATCTTCAAATAATTATGAGAATGTCAAATCGGTGACAACGAGGGGTGGTAGGTCCACTCGTGATCCAACCAACCCTAACCATGCAGCAGCAAAACAAAGAATAAGGCAGGAAGATCAACCTTCATCTTCTACCACTCAAGAAAACACGGAAAAGGAGGTGACACCACAAGAGTACACAGACACCACTCTCTTACCATTCCCTACAAGGACAAAGAAGCAGAGCGTGGATGAACAGTTCGCTCGATTTGTTGAGATGGTGGAAAAGGTTCATGTGAACGTCCCACTTCTGGATGTCTTACATGTACCTTCATACTCCAAATACATAAAAGACATCATCAACAACAAATGACCACTGCCATCCACGGAGGTGGTCAAACTGGCTAAAGAGTGTAGTGCGGTGATACTCAACCGACTACCTGAAAAGAAGAAAGATCCTGGCTATCCTACCATCACTTGTTTAATTGGGAGCCAGTAGTTTGACCATGCAGTCTGCGATCTTGGAGCCAGCATCAGCGTGATGCCCAAGACAGTGTTCGACAAGCTGAGTTATACACACTTAGCACCTACAACTATCATGCTGTAGCTAGCCGACTCCTCCATCCGCTACCCAGCAGGGATCGCAGAAGATATCCCTGTAAAGGTCCGAGTGTACTTTGTTCTGGTCGATTTCGTGGTGCTAGATATGGAAACCATTAAGGAAACCCCACTCATCTTGGGGCAACCTTTCCTCAGCACCAAGGAGCACAAATTGATGTTGGGGCAGGAGAGATACGTTTCAATATCAATGGGAAAGAGGAGAAGTTTGAGTTTCGACCATGTAAAATAGAGGAATGCAACATGATCCGTATCAAATACGTGCCAGATTCTCAAAAGATAGCAGAGGTGGAGATTCAACCACATGCTACCTACCCCGACTCTAGGTATGCATGGACGCCAAGGCAAGGACCAAAAGGTGTTCTTGGAAAAGCTAGGGAGCAAATGCAGAATTCAGCCACAGTACAAAACAAGGAAAAGGCTCCAATGCAAGGCACGAGGACAAGGCAAAATGCAAATCCTCAAAAGAAGAAGGGCATAAGTCCTTCACATCTCAAGAGGGAGCTAAGAAACAAAGCAAGAAAGGAGAAACAAAAGATGAACATATCTCCTTCCGAGAAGAAGAACAAGGTGGATTCTCCACTAAACACAAAGGAAGGAAAAGATAAATTAGCTCCTAAGCTAGAAGCCCCAAAGCCAGAGGAGAAGGGAATGAAGAAAGAGGTCTCCACCCCACCAAGAAGTTGGTACCTCAACAGACTAAGCCACAAGAAACCGTGCTTCCGAAAACCAACAAAATGGAGTGGAGACCAAAACAAGCACAGCCGTCTACCTCTCCTAAGATGGATGTACCTTCATCAAGCAATACCTGAACAAGGAGAAAGTCCCGCTCAGCAGAGTATAAAAGATGAGCCCTGACCGTTAGGCAAACCAGTTAGTTATCTTTTTTATTTAAAAAAACTGACCTAGTCCATCACTTAGCACTTCATATTATCTTGTTTATGTGAACATTTTGTTTTGGGGATAAGTTGTAGCTCATCATGTTCCCATAAGTCTTCAAATGCAAACTCGGTGCTTGGGTTTGTAGCTTACCTTGGTCAAAGTCAATTTGACCACTGAAACAAAATACTAGCATAGATTTGGTATATGGACTAACTCCTGCAGGACAAATTCTACAACAAATTGAGCGAGTCCGTAGAAAGATGATGGCGGGCACCGGGTAAAAGTAAATAAATAAATTCTTTTATTAATAAAAGGGTAGAGATCCTAGCTTGCAAGCAAGCTTGGGGAGGACCCCGCTAAGGTAAATAAATCCCTTCCAATTATTTTAAGAATCTTAAAAATGATCAAATAATTTTTTATTCCACTTCTATATGTGTTATAAAAATACCTAGTTCTACCCTTGTTGAGATGATGAATAGTTGCTCTGTTTCATGTCTCGTTTGTACCTTACTTATAATCAAGTTTTCTCTACAATTTGGGTTTATCGGCTTATGATGTCCCATCCTAAAAACTTGTCTAATGGGTTGCATATGCTTACTCTTGTCTAAGGTATTGCACGATATGATATAGTGACATAGATTTTGCTATGACTTTGTTCTAGGGGAGACTTGAAATCTGGAGTTTATTTTCAAAATACTCAAATCAAAAGTTCCTCAATGATTATAATTACCTACCAGAGCCATATGATATGTTTCTCGATTGCAAACCCTACTATCATATGCTACTTGTTTGATCATTGAGTTCGGTTAGATTGTTGTGACCGATGCGAGATTATAGTTATGCACCCATGATTGGGATCCACTTGCACCCACCAAATAAATGTCGACTCTTACACTGAGAGTCGTGCACAACATGCACCCTCCATCCACCCTACCTGCCAACTCTTACACTGAGAGTTGTGCATCATCTCCACCAAATAAAAATGCCAATCCTTACCCTGAGGATCATGCATCCATTAGCCACCAAAAAGTACTCCTTGCATCCGTTTCATGACATCTCTCACCATTTCCAAGTTAGTTTTTATCGGAGATGGGCTATGTTAAAAAAAAAAAGAGAAAAGAAAGAAGGAGAAAAAGTTAGGAGGAGAAGTAGTGCAATAAGTCAACGGAAAAATCTATAGACAAAAGAAAGAAAGTTCTATTTTAGCCCATACTCTTCCTTTATTTCTTCATCATCATCCACCCAATAAAAGGGAGAGTCATTATGCATGGAGTACACAAAAATATTCATAATAGTACCATCTTCCATTCCACGCACTTGCACATCTCAATCAAGGTGTATGTCTTGTATCTCCGTATGGTTCGTTTTCTGACCTTACAACATATGTGATACAAGTAGGCCCACTATCATACCTACCCAGAACTCCACTCAAAAGCTTTAGTGGTAGGTTATGAGAAAGGCAAACTCAAGAAGCTTTTAGTGAGGTATTCATACACATTGAGCGATCGAGTGAATCATTTGAGGAACTTACTTTCTTTTCAAAAAGATTTCAAAACCTCTGGAAAGATGGTCAAACTTGGGGCGAAAGATAAGCAAATATCTGTAAATCTGTTCTATCTTGCAATCGCCCAAGACTCAAAAGAGCTAATAAGCCCCATTTGTTCAAGATAATAGCAGGGTAGACAGAAATGCCGATTCATTCAAATTTTAGTTGAAAACTTTCTTATACATTTGGTACATTTGAGATATGATCGGCATCGCAGCAACTCCTGATCAACAACCTAAAGCCAAGACTTTGCTCGGGACGAGCAAAGGGTAAGCTTGGGGGATCTTGTTGGTGGTTCTTATTGACAATTTTATACTGCCAACTATAGGTCAAAAAGGGGAGGATTATGTATCCTTATACACATATAATTATAATATTAACCTAGTTCCACTTGTACTAGAAGATTCTACACTCTACAGATTATACACCAAAGTACAGGGAAAAATTCAGCAGAGAGGCACTTTCCAGAGAAGCGTAAAGTCAACCAAAAGAGAGGAAATCCACTTCGGGGTCGAATTGGGCCAAACCCACAGTAGCACAGTAGCCCAGGCCCATCCAACAACCGACCACCCGAAGGCGGTCAGGGGACGGTGCCACCTGGGGGACGGTCGCCCCCGTGAGGGGCGGTCGCCCCCTCCATGTGTCGCCTCGTGGTACGCTCGCTCGTGACGGTACATTAAATGTCTAGGAGGGCGGTGCGGTGCTGGATTCTAGAATATTCCTCCTAGAACCGCCTATGCCAAGCTATAAAAGGAGGGAGAGAGGCTCACACTCACACACACCACATTTGGAGCTTCACTCTCTTCGTCACTCTCTTGCTTTAGTCTAGCCACTTAGTCATTCTTGGAGCAAGGTTGAGCTATCAAGGAGGGCTTGTCTCCTTGGAAGGAGAGCTACTCTTGGTAATATTTCAATATGAGTTCTTCCTTATTCAAGTTCTTATTTCATATATATAGTCTTGTGCTAGAACTAGAGTATTGTTGTGATCATGATATATTCTAGGATTATGAACTAGACTATAGTTCATATGAGAATTGTTCATCATGTTCACATACATTCATAGTTGTTCATATGTTTTGCAAAGCTACAGATGATGATAGGAATGGAGTAATGGTTTGTAGTACTTTCGGGTTTGCCCTTGTCTTAGCTCGGCCATCCGTAGGGTGGGAGTCCATGGGGGACTTGGGTAGTTCCTTAGTGTGCGGGCGTGGTGTCCGGATACGAGGGAACCTACGAATATGATGGCATGCCACGGTTGAGGTGTCACACCCCGGTTTACAAGGTAGCAAAACCGGTTACAAAGCGCATGTGTGCCCAAGATCAATTCACACCATGCCATGACATCATTAATAAATACCATCATCACATGTATCGATTACAATAAAGGCATTGAATGTATAATAGTAGCTTTATTACAATAATCTGACTCAGCTTAGCGGAAACGTAAATGGAGTGTCTGACATAATGAAAACACTAAGACCACGATGACACGATGACACGACGACGATTGAAGCATGAACCCTTCGCCACAGGAAAGGTCAACTGCAGCACCATGAGCCTAACATCCAGGGAGATCCTCCGGGAACTCACCATCCGAGTCATCGCTTGAGCTAGCAATTATAGCAAGAGTGAGTCCATGTCGAACTCTGCAAGTATAGGCAGGAATAATAATGATATGCAAGGCTATTCAAGGGTAAAGCTGAAAAGGTAACTGTGGTAGCAATTTTAGTGAAAGGTATATTTTAATTAGCAGCCTATTACTAATCATCTTGGTAGAAAACCCAACCCTTAATTATGGTTCAGGTATAATTAAGAGTCATTTAAATAACATCGATGATACACCTATATCACATAGGCATGAGAAGTCTATCTCACTAAGCACAGGAAGTCCATCCTATGACGTCACGAGGAATCCACCTCGCTAACAGCAGCATCTCCATGATTTAAGGTAAGAAGTCCAATTGGCTTAGACATATGAGGATCCGGGCCACTCATGACCGTGAGCACGGACGATATATCGATTGTTGACTCTGCGCAGAGGTGTACTCTTTACCTCCAGTTTGTGACTACCCTTCTCGCCCGAGGCCCGTCGACCTCTTAGCCCGTTACCAAGACAGGCTGGCAGGGGTCACAACAATGCTGTTCGCAGGGCCACTAGCAGTGGTAGCCCGCTAGTTATGACGCAAGCGTAGGGCGGCCACTCCCGACCCACCTCTACTAGAACTTGAATCACACTTTTCGCCAATCCAGGTACCAGTCCAGGTAAGCTACCTACCCTACTAGTGTTGGTCCTGGTAGTTGGCCAAGCAAGAGCCCATTAGCCTAGAGTTGTACGGAATATCCCAGGTTGCCGCTCCATGAGAGGGTCCTTAAAGGGCAGACACGGGCGACCCCGTCTACACGGGCAACCGCCAACACCCGCGTCTCCCTTGCTTCCCACAACGGCAATGCATCACAGCACCGCCAAAACATCTCCATGGCCGCAGCCATACCAACAGCCTTACATTACTGAGAAGCAAGATTAACAAGTATAATCTTAGTGAGTAGATGAGCGGAGCACTAGCAGACCTATATCCTAGCTACAAACCCCCATGGGTGATATCTGGGTAGTGGTGGCTAGTATATCCTTATGTTTGATGTATTAAACACATGCATGCAATTAACATTGTTCATAGGATCAATATGGTCAAGGGTCCTGCACTTGCCTTGGTTGAGATCGAAGTGAGCGGGGTCCTCCGGGTCCTGTGGATCCTCCTTCACCCACGGTGCGTTCTCTATTCATCGCAATCAAACACACGAGCAATACATGCAAGCAAATAGATTCTAATCAGAACAGTACAACAAAACAAGTAATCTGCAGTAAACAATAGCATAAAAAGATTCTACTCGTTCAGAGGATTCCAACAAGTATTAAATCACTGAAAATGGAGCTAAAATGAGAAAGTTACGGCCTAAACAAATCTGGGGACTAATCTGCAGAAATTAGGACTAAAATATAATTATATTTGAACTGGGAAGGATCAATCTGCAATTAGTAAAAAGGCTGGGGGCCTTTCAGCAAAAATGCTGGCGATGGCGGCGTTGATCGCGTGATGTGTTATTGACGTGCCACGTCGCCATTGGTGGGATCCGCGTGGACGTGGATGGGTCCATGGACCGGGCCGTGCCGGGACCGGGCCACCGGTCCACCGGTCCACCGTGGACCGGGCGGGGCCGCGTTGGCCGCGTGGATGGCCATGGTCGCCGGCGTCGATTGGCGCGGTGGCGCTACGGACCACGACGGGGGGGCGGTGGCTGAGGGCACCCTCGCGGGTGGAATCTCGCGGGCGGCCGAACGGCGCGCAGAGGTGGCTAGGACGGCCATGATAGGCACCATCACGTCGCTCACGGTACGGCGAGTCCCGGGGAGCGTCTCACCTTGCTCGATGACGGCGCGAACGGCGAGGCGGACGACGATGGCGGCGGCGAGCTCAGATTAGGGTTTCACGGCTACGAAATCCGGATGGCGGCGGCGGCTAGGGTTGCTGAGGGGCCCTGGGTGGTGGCGGCTCACCCTTTCATAGGCGCACGGGGTTGTGGGGCCGGGCGTGGAAGGGCGTGCCCGGGTCGGCTGCGGGGCGGCGGTCCCCTTCTTATGGGCGCGGGGCGAGATGGGGCAGGGCGCGCGTGGCGAGCGGGCCGCGGCTATGTTGGGCCGGAGCCGGGCCGCGGCCGCGGTTGGGCGGCCTAACGCGGGAGCGTGGGGAGGAGGCGCGGCTTGCTGGCCCGGCCCGCCGAGCGGCGGGCCGCCTCGGCTGGGCCGGCTGCGCGGGCGGCGGCCGCCGCGGCTGGGTGGCCGGGTTCTCCTGGGCTCGGCGGGCCGGGCCGGTTGCTTTGCTCGCGCTGGGCTTGGCCGGCGTGGCCACTCCCATGGCCACTCTTGGCCACTTGCTGGCCGCCATGGGCCATGGCCATGGCTTGGCCAGGGTTGGCTGGTGTTGGCCATGGCTGGCCATGGTTGGCTATGGCTGGCCAGGGTTGGCCAGCTGAGGCCAGGGGTGGCCAGGACCCACTGGGGTCCACCTAGACTAGGTGTGTGGGGTCCTAGGGGTAGTTAGAATAGGTTTAGTTAGTCTAAGAGTTAGAGGGGACAAGTTAGAGTGAGTTAGGGACTAGGGGTCAAAACCAAAGTTAGTCGGCTAGTTCAAACAAGTCAATCAAAAACCGTGCAGCAGCATGAATGCAACAATACAAGGTTTCTACCTTAGAGTTGATTTTAATCTTTTCTAGGAAAAAGTAATTACCCTCCTAAGAATGAAAGACCTCTAAACAGAATTTAAAGCAAATTACTTTACTTTTGAAATTTGAAAATTTAGGGCGTTATAGACCTACCCCCTTAAAGGAATCTTGTCCTCGAGATTAGGAGACTCAGAGAACAACTCAGGATAATCTGCCTTTAAATCCTCTTCCTTTTCCCAAGTTGATTCCTGCTCTGTATGGTGCTTCCATTGCACTTTGCACCATCTGACAATCTTACTTCTGGTGATTCTCTCAATTGTTTCTAAGATCTTAGCAGGGCTTTCATCATAGGTCAAGTCCTTCTGCAAATCCACTTCCTCAACAGGTAGTTGTTCTATGTCTACTCTTAGACACTTTTTGAACTGCGAGACATGGAACACATCGTGGACGTTGGACAAGTGAGGTGGTAACTCAAGTCGATAAGCAACCTCTCCTCTCCTCTCTAAGATCTTGAAAGGACCGATATACCTTGGGGCCAACTTTCCCTTGATCTTGAATCGTTTCAAGCCCCTCATTGGTGACACCTTTAGGTACACACGATCACCAACCTCAAACTTTAGCTCTCTCCGCCGGACATCTGCATAGCTCTTCTGTCTAGACTGAGCTGGCCTCAGATTCTGTCGGATGATTTGTACTTGCTCATTTGCTACTCTGATTGCCTAAGGACCAAACACCTACCTCTCACCAGTCTGGTTCCAGAACAAGGGTGTTCTACACTTTCTGCCATACAAAGCTTCAAAGGAAGACATCTTGAGACTAGCCTGGTAACTATTATTGTACGAGAACTCAGCATACGGTAGGTTGTCTTCCCAACTGTTACTAAACTACAGAGCACACGCCCTCAACATGTCTTCCAGAATTTGATTAACCCTTTCTGTCTGGCCATCTGACTGTGGATGATAAGCTGAACTGAATCTCAATTCTGTTCCCAAAGCATCATGCAACTTCTCCCAGAATCTAGAAGTGAACTGTGTTCCTCTATCTAACACTATTCTCTTTGGAACCTCATGTGCACACACTATCCTGGCCATGTATCTCTCAACTAGCTGTGCTCTATCATAAGTGGTCTTGACTGGTATGAAATGTGCAACCTTCGTTAGGCGATCCATGATCACCCATATAGAATCAAACCGTCACCGTGTGCGAGGTAAACCCACTATAAAATCCATGCTGATCTCATCCCACTTCAATTCTGGCACCTTTAACGGTTGTAGCAATCCGGCAGGCCTCTGATGTTCTGCCTTCACTCTTTGACATGTGTCACACAAAGCTACATACTCTTCAATGTCTCTCTTCATACCAACCCACCAATAATGTTCCTTCAGGTCTTGGTACATCTTAGTGCCTCCAGGATGAATCGAGTAAGCTGATTCATGACACTCCTTCAAGATAGCATCCTTAATCTTCTGATCATCAGGCACACATAGCTTATGTTTATACCACAGGGTTCCATCTTCATCAATACTGAACCCAGGTGCTCTATCCTCCTTGACCATCTTAATGATCTCCTGAAACTTCTCATCAATCTTCCGTGGTTTCCTGATGTCTTGCTCAAGTGTTGGCTCAACATCCATAGAAGTCCCCTGGGTGTTTGCAACAAACCCCAGATTGAGGTACTCAAACTCAACTAATAACTCTTGAGGTAGTTCTGTAGCTTCTAGCATGTTCACTTGACTCTTCCTGCTTAAGGCATCAGCTACTATATTTGCCTTTCCCAGATGATAATGAATCTCCAATTCATAATCCTTAATCAATTCTAGCCATCTTCTCTGTCTCAGGTTGAGATCATTCTGAGTGAATATGTACTTCAAACTCTTATGGTCAGTGTAAATGTCACACTTATGACCAAGGATGTAGTGTCTCCAGATTTTCAACGAGTGTACCACTGCTGCTAACTCCAAGTCATGTGTTGGATAATTTACTTCATGTTTCTTCAGCTGTCTAGAGGCATAAGCAATGACCTTACCCTCCTGCATCAAGACACAACCCAAACCATGTCTGGAAGCATCACAATAGATAGAGAAATTCTTGGTCATATCAGGTAGTGCAAGCACAGGTGCTGTTGTCAACCTCTTCTTCAATTCCTCAAAGCTAGCTTGGCATTTATCAGTCCACTTGAATGGCTTCTCCTTTTCTAACAAAGTAGTCATAGGTTTGGCTATAGTAGAGAACCCTTCAATAAACCTCCTGTAATAACCTGCCATTCCCAGAAAACTTCTGATCTCCTTGACAGATTGGGGTGGACTCCACTTTAGCACATCTGCTACATTCTTAGGACTAACAGAAACTCCACCTTTAGATATTACATGTCCAAGGAAAGATACTTCATTCAACCAGAATTCACATTTACTAAACTTGGCGTAAAGTTGGTGTTCCCTCAACTTCTGCAACACTAACCTCAGATGCTCCTCATGTTCTTCCTCACTCTTGGAATATATAAGAATGTCATCAATAAAGACCACGACAAACTTATCTAGATTCTCCATAAATACCTTGTTCATTAAGTACATAAAGTAAGCTGGAGCATTAGTCAACCCAAAAGACATCACTGTATATTCATAAAGCCCATATCTGGTGGTGAAAGCAGTCTTTGGTATGTCACTAGGTCTGATTCTAACTTGATGATAGCCTGATCTCAAATCTATCTTAGAAAAGACACAAGCTCCTTTCAACTGGTCAAACAAATCCTCAATTCTAGGCAAAGGGTACTTATTCTTAATGGTTACCTCATTCAAAGCTCTATAATCAACACACATCCTCTGTGTCCCATCTTTCTTCTCTACAAAGATAACTGGAGCTCCCCAAGGTGAAGAACTAGGACGAATATAACCCTTAGATTGTAACTCCCTAAGTTGTGACTTAAGTTCTTCTAATTCAGGAACACCCATTCTATATGGTCTTTTAGCTATAGGTGCAGTACCAGGTATTAAGTCAATTATAAACTCAATCTCACGTTCAGGTGGCATACCTGGCAAATCCTCAGGAAAGACATCCGGAAACTCCTGGACAACTCTGATGTTCTCAACTCCCTCACTAGCAATATGATTCACTGTCCCTTGTCTCTTCCTCAGTGCGGGCACAATCACATCAACATTCTTCCCATCAGGAGCAGTTAGAGTCACTATCCTTTCTGCACACTTGATATTTGCTTTCCACTTATTCAACCAATTCATTCCCAGGATGACATCAAGACCTTCTGACTCAAGTACAATGGGTCTAGCAGGAAAATCTACCCCCCTTAAATTAATTCTTACTTCAGGACACCAGACATTAGAAGCCATGTTTCCCCCTGGGGTCTTAACACTCATTGAACTAGGCATGAGTTGGGTAGGAATATTATGTTTGCGAACAAAATGGCTACCCATAAACGAATGTGATGCACCGGTATCGAAAAGAACTAAAGCTGGATGAGAGTCGACTGAAAACGTACCAAGCACCACGTCGGTAGCTTCCTCTGCCGTTTCCACCTTGACATGGTTCACCTTCCCATAGGTCTAGTTCTTCTGCTTCTGTGGGCAAGCACCGACATAGTGTCCCACCAGACCACACTTGTAGCAAGCATTGCTGGCAGGAGCTCCATTGGCATTGGTCTTCACTGGGACATTGTTGGGGGCAGTCAGGCGGGGAGCCTGCTGATTGTTCTGGCGTGGGGCTTGGTTGGTCTGGCGCTGCATCTGGTTGGTGTTATTGTTGTTGTAGCGCTGACCTCCCTGCTGACCTTGGTTTCTACCCTGTTGATAGAAACGCTGCTGATTGTTGTAGCGAGGACGGCTGCTGTCACCCTGATGCTGATGTTTCTCAGCCTTTCTCTTCTTCTTCTTGTCCTCCATCTTATTGCGCTTGCTCTCAAGCACAATAGCCCTGCCGACCATCTCCTGGAAGTCAGCATACTTGACATTGGACATCATGTAGGAGAGACCATCATTGAGCCCATCCAGGAACTTGTCTTGCTTGTCCTGGTCTCTCTCAACTTCATTAGGGGAATAGCGGGACAACTCCGTAAACTTGTCATGGAACTGACAGACAGTCAAGGAGCCTTGCTTAAGATCAGCGAACTCCTTCTTCAGCTTCACCACACCAGCTGGCACATGATACTCCAGAAAAGCCTTGTGGAACTCATCCCAGGTGATAGCGTTGACATCAGCATGAGCAAAGCGGTAGGATTCCCACCATAAAGCTGCAGCTCCCTGCTGTTGTCCAGAGCCATACAGGACCTTCTCCCTGTCAGTACACTGAGCAATGTCCAGCTGGTGCTCAACATCCTTCACCCAGTCCATGGCAACAAGAGGATCAGGGGAGTGTGAGAAGAATGGAGGGCGCCCCTTCATGAACTCACTGCGCCTGTCTCTGGGTGGAGGTGGGGGAGCATTCTGGTGCTGGTTCTGGTTCTGATTCTGATTCATGGCCATGTTTTGCTGCATCATGGCCATCATGGCATTCATGCCCTGCATGAACTGGGCCTGCATTGCCATCACTTGCTCAACTGTGGGGGGAGGAGGTGGTGGTGGTGTGTTGTTGTTGTTCTGGTTGTTGTTGTTCTCACCAGAACCACCAGCACCAGTCCTAGTATTGACCATCTGATGTTCAAAATAACATGGTATAAGAATATGTAGTCTCAAATAAATAACTGATCTGAATTATAAACTGTGAATAGAACTGCAACAATGTAATGCTTTCTCATATCAATTGACCATCTGACATAACTCAGCCTCATAATCCAGTGACAAAAAGTAAACAGATATATAACCATTGCTGATAGATAATATGATCAAGTGACAACAACTGATATAACCACTGACATGAGAACTGATATAGCAACTAATATATGACAATAGTAACTGATATGATAAAGCTGATGATATGATAAAGCACAATAATAAGAGACCAAGAACCCAAATAACTAAACAGAGTCTTAAACTTATATAAATATTTGATAAGTGTGGACATCACCCCACATCTTATCGCAATCATTACAAAGAACGAATCATCCATGGTTCATAATAATAAGCAAATCTCTCACTCAAATAAATCAAAGCACTCAATCTAAGCACACTCGCACTAGACTCACCACAGACTCACTAGACTCACCACAGACTCGACATCTAATCGATCGATCGTGCTATCGTGGCACTATTTATTACACATGAAAGGGGACATCCTAGGGGTCAATCCTAGTGCGGCCTCCTGCTCCTCCGTAAGGGATGTAGTCGCGTGGTGGAGACATCGCTGGCCACTGTGGTGCTGGAGGCGCCACTCTTGTCAGCTGAGTCTGCAGCTGATCAATCCTACGCCTGTCCTCCTCAGCCTGAAGACGAAGCTGGCGAATCTCCAAGAGAGAGTAGCTAAGCTCGGTGTTGAGCGCAGCCACCAGGAAGACTGTAGAGCGTAGCCTGTCGTCCTCACCCGTAGTGGGTGCAATGCTAGCAGAGATCTGACCGCGCATCCTGCGAGGCCAGTAGCGATGGGAGTCCTCACTGATCTGCTCGAAGAAGTGGTGCCGGTAAGTGTAGAGTGCCTGGCGAGCAGCATCACTGATCCTTGCCATCTGAGTAGCTCTGTCTGCTGGGGCTTCATGGATGGTCACCACACGCAGTGCACGCAGCTGATCGTTAGCACGACCAACATAGCATACCACCCTCTAGTACTCCAGGTAGATAGGATGGCTCCACTGCTCACTGCGGTACTCAACTCCAATCATCCCCCAGCCATACTGCGCACGGAGAAGGTTGATGAGCTACCTGTCTTCATCACCACCATCACGCGTAGTGAGGGTGATGAGCCAACCTCCTGGAGCCACGAACTGTCCCTGTCCTCCAGGGCCGCCTGGACCACCTGGTCCGCCAGGTCCACCTGGGCCTCCAGGTCCTCCAGGTCCTCCAGCACCAGGTCCACCTGGACCTCCTGCGCCTGGTCCTCCAGTGCCTCCTCCTAGTGCCCCCTGGTCGGGCACCTCCTCCTCGTCTGAGTCCTCATCCTCTGAGTCCGGGTGTGCAACGGGAGCCTGAACAGGTCCATGCGGAGGTCCGTGGAAGAGGTTCACCCTGTCGTCAGGGTGCTGGTCGGCGCGGAAGTGGATGTGGTCAACACGTCCTGTCAGCGGGTACTCAATGGGACGGAAGTCACCGCGGTAACCGGTCGAGCTCTTACGGCAGGTCAGAAGCTGGCGCACCATCTATTTTTATGCAAAGGATCAAAGACATGCAACGCATAGTTAATAGACCATGATAGAAAAAAGTAAACATGTCTATGATCAAGGATAATAAATGAACTAATAAATAAAGGAGTGTAAAGAATGCATGTGTAGCTAGCAAGATGAAACAATAGTTAAAGAAAATGAATATGTGCATGCATAGCTACCACATGGATAGATGTAAAAAGTGAATAATAAACTAACAAGAGGATAGCATGCATTCTGTAGTATTTGTAGTAGAATAAAATAGCAGAATGACATGTAGAATGATCAAAATAATAAATATAAGATAAGGTAATAAATGATGAACAAGATACTAATTATAAAATAAAGTTGACTTAGTAAGAGTGAATGCATGTCAAGATAATAAATAAGATGAAAGTAAACATGCTAAGAATGATATGATATGCAAAGGTCTTCTAAAGTCAACCTATAACGGCCATTTCTAACTAGGCTTCGTGATCCTACGGTCAACCATGGAGCTGATACCATTTCTGTCACACCCCGGTTTACAAGGTAGCAAAACCGGTTACAAAACGCATGTGTGCCCAAGATCAATTCACACCATGCCGTGACATCATTAATAAATACCATCATCACATGTATCGATTACAATAAAGACATTGAACGTATAATAGTAGCTTTATTACAAGAATCTGACTCGGCTTAGCGGAAACATAAATGAAGTGTCTGACATAATGAAAACACTAAGACACGACGATGACGACACGACGATGACCGAAGCATGAACCCTTCGCCACAGGAAAGGTCAACGGCAGCACCACGAGCCTAACATCCAGGGAGATCCTCCAGGAACTCACCATCCGAGTCGTCACTTGAGCTAGCAACTATAGCAAGAGTGAGTCCATGTCGAACTCCGCAAGTACAGGCAGGAATAATAATGATATGTAAGGCTATTCAAGGGTAAAGCTGAAAGGTAAACTGCGGTAGCAATTTTAGTAATAGGCATGTTTTAATTAGCAATCTATTACTAATCATCTTGGTGGAAAGCCCAACCCTTAATTAAGGTTCAAGTTTAATTAAGAGTCATTTTAATAGCATTGATGATACACCCATATCACATAGGCATGGGATAACCATCCCACTAAGTACAGGAACTCCATCCTGTGACGACACGAGGGATCCACCTCGGTAAGAGCAGCATCTCCATGATTTAAGGTAAGAAGTCCAATTGGCTTAGACATGTGAGGATCCGGGCCGCTCATGACCGTGAGCACGGATGATATATCGATTGTTGACTCTGCGCAGAGGTGTACTCTTTACCTCCAGTTTGTGATTACCCTTCTCGCCCGAGGCCCGTTGACCTCTAAGCCCGTTCGAGACAGTGGCGGGGGTCACAACAAGGTCGTTCGCGGGGCCACTAGCAAAGGTAGCCCGCTAGTTATGACGCAAGCGTAGGGCGGCCACTCCCGACCCACCTCTACTAGAACTTGAATCACACTTTTCGCCAATCCAGGTACCAGTCCAGGTAAGCTACCTACCCTACTAGTGGTGGTCCTGGTAGTTGGCCAAGCAAGAGCCCATTAGCCTGGAGTTGTACGGAATATCCCAGGTTGCCGCTCCATGAGAGGGTCCTTAAAGGGCAGACACGGGTGACCCCGTCTACACGGGCAACCGCCAATACCCGCGTACCCCTTGCTTCTCACCACGGCGATGTATCACAGCACCGCCAACGCCTCCATGGCCGCAGCCATAACCAACAGCTTTACATTAATGAGAAGCAAGATTAACAAGTATAATCTTAGTGAGTAGATGAGCGGAGCACTAGCAGACCTATATCCTAGCTACAAACCCCCATGGGTGATATCTGGGTAGTGGTGGCTAGTATATCCTTATGTTTGATGTATTAAACACATGCATGCAATTAACATTGTTCATAGGATCAATATGGTCAAGGGTCCTGCACTTGCCTTGGTTGAATCAAAGTGAGCGGGGTCCTCCGGGTCCTCCTCCTTCACCCACGGTGCGTTCTCTATTCATCGCAATCAAACACACGAGCAATACATGCAAGCAAATAGATTCTAATCAGAACAGTACAACAAAACAAGTAATCTGCAGTAAACAATAGCATAAAAAGATTCTACTCATTCAGACGATTCCAACGAGTATTAAATCACTGAAAATGGAGCTAAAATGAGAAAGTTATGGCCTAAACAAATCTAGGGACTAATCTGCAGAAATTAGGACTAATTCATAATTAATTTTGAACTGGATTGGACCGATCCGTGATTAGGGGAAAGGCCGAGGGCCTTTCTCGCAAAAATGCTTGCGGGAAGGGGGTCGGCTAGCGGGCGGCGGTCCCCTTCTTATAGGCGTGGGGCGAGCGGTGGGGCCAGGGCGGCGAACCTAGGTTCGCGCGCCCGGGTCGGTGCGGCGCGGCGCGGGCCGAGTCCGGCTCGGCAAGGCAGCTGACGGGCGGGCCGCTCTGCGGGTCTCGCCTATCGACGCCAGGGCGCGGGCGCGCGTGGCGAGCGGGCTGCGGCTCTGTTGGGCCGGCTCGGCTGGCTGCGCGGCCCAACGCGGGAGGGGGAAGAAGCCGGAGCGGGCCGCGGGTGGGCTGGCCGGCCTGGTGCTGGCTGGGCCGCTGGCCTGGCGCGGCCGAGCTGGCTGGCCTGGCTAGGCCACTGATGGCCTGTGGCCACTCTTGGCCGACTGCTGCTGGCTATGGGTTGGCCAAGGCTGGCCATGGCCTGCCCTGGTTGTCTATGGCTGGCCAGGGTTGGCCAGCTGAGGCCAGGGGTGGCCAGGACCCACTGGGGTCCACCTAGACTAGGTGGTAGGGTCCTAGGGGTAGTGTGACACCTTATTTTTAAGGACAACAATAAGGTGCATCCAAATCTTTTGTGAAACCCCGGAAGTCACTCACATAAGTTGACAAATCGTATAAATGTATCACCACAGAGTTTATTACATAACGAGTGAATCACATAGTCTCAAACATGAGTAGATAAATACTATAAAGACTCTCAACGCGGAAGCTCCAACACAGGGACAAGTTGACTGGTTGACTCAAGCTTAGTAGTCATGGCGATAGCTCTCAATCCAATCCAAATCTGTTACCCATCCGGGATTTTCCAAGTAATGAAGTAAAAACAAGTGTAAGCACAATTGTACTTAGCAAGCATAGTAGGGGGTTCATGAGGCTCAAATGGTAGACATGGTTTAACTGCATTAGCTTTTAGTATATGTCATGTTTTAGCAATTAGCATCAAGGTAGTGATCCCATACCACATGATCAAGTAAACATGATAAGAGTGACTAAAACATCATTAAATCATGATTAAAGAGGTGATCACTTATATTGCAATGTCTCAAGGCTGCCCTAACCGTGGGCACGGACGATAAATCAATTTAACTTTGCGCAGAGGTGTACCCTTTACCTGTGAGTTGTGATTCCCATTTGCTAGGGGTCATGACTCCCCAAACACACTTCCAAGGTGAGTAGCGGGTTTCACTATAAAGTCACCCATAGGTTCGTCTAACAAGTTAGGGCCGCAGGGTCATCGGATGTAGGGAAACCCTCCTCCCAGAATGGTACTTAACCTACTCGGCAGTTCACATAATGGAGGAGCCGCCCTATACCCAACTAGCAGATCCTCTAACTCACTAGAAAAGGTCCTATGAACAACTAGAGCCAGAGCCATATAGCCCCAACAGTGGCACGTTAAGTCCCATATGATCACATACAAATAAATCATCTTTTAACATAGTTGCATAATTAATTAGTCATGTTACAAGATCATGATAATAGCACTAGCATTACTACCCTTAATGCACAACCCAGGTCGTCAAGGCAAAGGTAAACAATTCCTAGGTATTTCTAGCAGGGTTTCAAGACACATGCATATGAAATTTAGTGAGTGGGTGAATAGGACACAAGGATTGTCCTACTATACTTGCCTTGATCCTCTAGCTCCTATGGTTCCTGCTGGTCACCAAAGAAATCCGGGCCTTCAACGAAACCCTCACCGCCTGAACTCAATTGTAACCATCAAGCAGCAACATTCAATCATCCGAGCATACATACACAAGGCAAACAAAAGGTTTCTATTAGAACAGTACACCAAACAGAATAAAACAGAGGAATAAACCTCATGAAACAATTCTACGTGTCGCTATGATCACATGGACATAAAGATCACCAAAATCGGAGCTATAACGAAGAAGTTATGGATTTTACAAGTTTCCTATTATAAAATAATTGAATTTAATTCAAACTCAAAATTCAAAAGTTGAAAATAAATTTAAAAGTGGTACTAACAGATAGCTCTCGGGATGACAATTCTAACGCATCTTGAACGACTCGATTTGGAGCTAAAGCAGACGAAGTTACGGACGTTTGAAATCGGTGGCAAAGCGTAAATAAGAGAAAACGTATTTTTGACTCGAAACCGGAAAATACGTTTTCCGGAGAAGAAAGCGTACTCGGCCGAATGCGCAAAGGGCTCTTAATAAAATAGAAATAAATGCAGGGGTTTTCTGCAAAACGCCGGCCGGAGGGGTACGGGCCGATCTGAACCGTTGGATCCAATCTGGATGGACCAGATTAGAAGATGGGGAAAGAGGGAGGGGCTCCCGTCGGGGAAGACGACCCGTCCGGCGGCTGCCACGGCCGGTGGTGAGGTTGGTCGCCGGTGCAACTTGGAAACGGCCCTAGAGGCCATGGTTTGCCTCGGGACTTACGCCAAACGAAAGAGGAGGTCCGAGGGGTCTCACCAGGGTCGAGGTTGGGAGCCGAGGTGGACTGTGGGCGACGGACGGCGAGCAACGGCGACGAGCTCTGACCTGCGAAGATCGGCAAGGCACTACCGTCAGCAGAGAGCACCAAATCAAGCAAATAAAAGCTCAGCGAGCTCGCAAGATCAAAGAGAATCCCGGCTTCTAGCCAATTACGAGATCATGGCGACGGTCGGCGGAGTTGCAGCGGCGGTGGCGGCGAAAGCTTGCGGAGGAGCTAGAGCTAGGGTTTTGGCGTCTCTGGTGGCGGCGGCTGGCGGGAGGAGACTTGCGAGGTGCTAGGTGACGCGAAGCCTCGCTATTTAAGGCCTTGGTGGCTTGGGCGGCAAGCGGACGCGAGGAGTCGGCGCGGAGGTGGACTCGATCTTCGAGTCCCATTCGGACACGAACCGGGGAGGGAGCTGACGGGTGGCCCCGGCGTGTCAGCGAGAGGGGGAGGAAAAAGGGAGGCGACGGCGGCCTGCGCTGGACTGGGCCGTCCCTTTCGCTACGGCCCAAGCGGAGGACGAGCGGGCTGGGGAAAGGAAGGAGGCCAGCGGCCCACTGCGATTGCTGGGTCCAGCCTTGTGGCCCAAGGCGGAGGGAAGGAGTGAGCCAGCGGCCCAGGAAGGAAAGTGAGCGGGCCCGTGCTGCTGAATAGAGAAAGAAGAGAGGAGGAGTCCAATGGGCCGGCGCTGGGAGAAGAGAGGAATGGCCAGCGGGCCGAAGAAAGAGGAGAGGGAGTGGCCAGGCGGGCCAAGGTCAAGGTGAAGGGCTCCTCGGGCCAGAATAGAGAGAGGGGCGAGGGAGGGAAAAGAATCCTTTTTCTTTTGTTTAAACCATTTTCCAATAGAGTTTTGGATAGTTTTCAAACCTAGTTTGATTCAAACCAAAAATCAAACATCACACAAATAAATAATGCACCGGCATGAATGCTCACACATGCTTCTTGACCTAGGACAACTTTTATTTTTATAAAAATTAATATTTGGCCTATATTTGATGCTCACAAAAGTGCATAAAATAAATCAATGTAACTATTTTAAAATCATGCAAATTTTAGGGTTACAACTCTACCCCCTTAAAAGAATCTCGTCCTCGAGATTAGAGCCGCTTACTCAAAGAACCATGGGTATGCCTTCCTCAATTCCTCTTCTCTTTCCCAAGTTGCTTCTACCTCTGAGTACCGATTCCACTGAACCTTCAACATCTTGATAGTACGACTCCTAGTAACCCTTTCTGCTGTCTCCAAAACCTTCACTGGAAATTCTTCATAAGTAAGATCCTCCTAAACTATAAGCTCCTCTAATGGTATTGTCTCTACCTCTGGCACACGTAAACACTTCTTAAGTTGAGACACATGAAACACATCATGCACACCAGCCAATTTCTCAGGTAGCTCCAACTGATAGGCCACTTCACCACGTCTACTGAGTACTTTAAACAGTCCAACATACCTGGGTGCCAACTTTCCCTTCATGTTGAATCGCTTCACACTCCTCATAGGCGACACTTTTAGATACATGTAGTCACCCACTTCAAAAGCTAGTTCCCGCCTACGAGTATCTGCATAGCTTTTCTGATGAGACTGTGCCACTCTGAGGTTTTCTCTAATCATCCTGACTTGCTCTTCAGCATCTCTAAGCACCTCTGTTCCAAACACCTGTGTCTCACCTGTCTGATTCCAGCACAAAGGGGTTCTACACTTATGCCCGTATAAAGCTTCAAATGTTGCCATCTTAAGACTCTATTGAAAACTGTTGTTATATGAGAATTCTGCATAAGGCATGCTTTTATCCCAGCTAGCACCATATTGCAGCGCACAAGCTCTCAACATATCTTCCAATATCTGATTAATCCTTTCCGGTCGACCATCGATCGAGGATGATAGGCAGTACTGAAATTCAATTTGGTACCCAAGGCACTATGCACTGCCTTCCAAAAGTGAGACGTAAACTGAGTACCCCTATCTGACACAATCTTCTTCGGAACTCCATGCAAACATACAATCCTTTCCATGTATAACTCAGCTAACTGTGGACCAGTATATGTTGTCTTAACAGGTATGAAGTGTTCTACCTTGGTTAGACGATCAACTATCACCCATATTGAGTCATAGCCCTTTTTATTCCGTGGCAATCCCACTATAAAATCCATTCCAACTTCTTCCCACTTCCACTCAGGTATCTTCATTAGTTGCAACAATCCAGCTGGTCTCTGATGTTCAGCCTTCACACGTTGACACGTGTCACATAGAGCTACATATTCTGCAACGTCTCTCTTCAATCCATACCACCAATACTTCTCTTTAAGATCTAAGTACGTCTTAGTACTCCCAGGATGAACAGAGTAAGCTGATTCATGTGCTTCCCGCAAAATTGCATCCCTTATGGTCTTCACCTCAGGCACACATATCCTTTTTCCGAACCATAGAATACCATTCTCATCCAAATGGAATCCAGGTGCCTTTCCTATGACTACATTTCCAGCTATTTCCTTTAACTTCTCATCCTCTAGTTGACCCTTGTATATCTCTAGCTCTAGAGTAGGCGTCACCTCTACCTCAACAGTATTAATGACCAAACCAAGGTTCAAGTAGTTAAATTCAGCACACAACTCTTCTGTCATAGTTGTCATCCGGAGCTCATTGTAACTCTTTCTACTAAGAGCGTCGGCTACAACATTTGCCTTTCCAGGATGATAATACACTTCTAGATCATAGTCCTTGATCAACTTCTACCAACGACGCTGTCGTAGATTCAGATCTGACTGAGTGAATATGTACTTCAAGCTTTTGTGATCAGTGTAGATATCACACTTGTGCCCAATCAGATAGTGCCTCCAGATCTTCAAAGCATGAACCACAGCTGCTAACTCTAAGTCATGAGTAGGATAATTTAGCTCATGCTTTCTCAACTGCCTTGATGCATACGCAACAACTCTACCCTCTTGCATAAGAACACAACCCAAACCGAGACATGATGCATCGCAAAGACAGAAAATTTCTTGCTCGGATCTGGGAATGTCAACACAGGAGGCGTAGTCAACTTCTCCTTTAATAGTTCAAAGGCGGCTTGACACTTATCTCGACCATACGAACTTAGCGTTCTTCTCTAGCAAGGCTGTCATGGGTTTAGCTAGCTTGGAGAATCCCTCAATAAATCTTCTATAGTAACCAGCCATGCCAAGAAATCTATGAATCTGATTCACATCGACAGGCGGTTGCCAATCTAGAACATCCTGCACCTTCTTTGGATCCACTGCTACACCTCCATTGGAAATAACATGACCCAGAAAAGAAACTTCTTTCAACCAGAATTCGCACTTACTCTTCTTAGCATACATCTGATGCTCCCTCAGCTTCTGTAGCACTAACCTCAGATGCTCAACATATTCCTCTTCATTCTTGGAGTACACCAGAATATCATCGATGAAAACCACTACGAACTTGTCAAGATACTCCATGAACACCTTGTTCATCATATACATGAAGTAGGTAGGGGCATTGGTCAATCCAAAAGACATAATGATATACTCATACAACCCATACCTCGTAGTGAAAGCTATCTTAGGTATGTCTGTATTGCGTATCTTCAATTGATGATAGCCAGAACGTAGATCAATCTTAGAGAACACACATGCACCTCTGAGTTGATCAAACAAATCTTCAATTCTTGGCAATGGGTACTTGTTCTTGATAGTAACTTCATTGAGAGAGCGATAGTCGACACACATCCGCTGAGTTCCATCCTTCTTGTCCACAAAAATCACCGGAGCGCCCCATGGAGATGCACTAGGACGTATGAAACCTTTATCCAGCAATTCCTTCAGTTGTTTCTTAAGCCCTTCTAATTCATCAACCCCCATTCTATATGGACGCTTAGCTATAGGTGCAGTACCAGGTAATAACTCAATAATAAACTCAATGTCACGATCAGGTGGCATACCTGGCAAATCATCTGGGAAAACATCTAAAAACTCTTCAACGACGTTATCCTGAGGCTTAGCATCTTCTTCTATTAGATTCACAACAACTGTGGATGGTGCTTTCTCCACTACCTCAACACTGATATGGTCTCCTTTTGGTGTTGTTAGAACCACAACCTTCTCTTTACACTGTATCACCACTCCATGTTTCTTCATCCAATCCAAACCTAGTATAAGATCAATTCCAGAGGCACTCAACACAATTGGACTGGCAGTGAAGTCTACCCCCCTTAAGGAGATACTAACCAAGGGGCAATATAGAGAAGCTGTCATACCCCCTCCCGGTGAATTTACTAACATTTCTTTCATGGCAAGTAGGGGTATACTATGTGTTCTAACAAATGATTGTGATATGAATGTATGCGAAGCTCCAGAATCAAAAAGAATAGTAGCAGGGATAGAGTTGATACTGAATGTACCTAGCATAATTTCTGGTGCTTCCTGAGCAATTGCCTCTTGTGCAGCCTTAGTAGACACATGGTTCACATTCCCATAGGTAGCATAAAACCTAGCGTTGCTATTCTGCTTCTGTGGCGTCTGTTGCTTCGGTGGGTTGGAGCAGTTATTAGCATAATGTCCAGGCTGACCACAGCGGAAACACACTAGGGGAGTACCAGGGGAACTCTTGACAGGAATATTGTTGGGAGCACTCAGACGAGGTGTCTGGTTACCCTGCTGCTGCTGTGGACGCTGGTTCCCATTCTGCTGTTGATTCCCATACTGTTGGCGCGGCTGGAACCGGTTACCCTTTTGATTCTGACCACGGTTCCACTGGCTCACTGGTCCTTGGTACCTCTGCTGGTAGCCTTGATAGTTGGAATGGGGATGAGTGTTGCTTCCAGATCCTTGACTCTCCATCCTTCTCTTCTGATCCTTATCCCTGCGCATATTGTCAAGCACAATAGCGCTATTCACCAACTCCTGGAAATTGGCATGCTTCTGACCAGCCAACTGCAGCCTAAGCTCATAGTAGATCCCATTGAGGAAGTGATGCCTCTTTTTAGCTTCTTCTCTTACTTCATTCGGTGCATAGCGAGCAAGCTCATTGAACTTGTTATGATACTCGCTCATGGTCATGTTTCCCAGCTTGAGATTCCTGAACTCCTCCTGCTTCTCTTCAATTAGCCCATCAGGAATATGATGAGCCTTGAAATCTCTAACAAACTCATCCCAAGTGATAGCAGGAGCATTATGGGGACGAGAAGCTCTATAGGAATCCCACCATGTCTGGCTTGACCCCTGCCCCGGTTGTCCGTAAGCGAAGAGCACCTTCTCCTGATCATTGCACTGCGTAAGCTCCAATTGCTTCTCCACAGCACGCACCCAATCATCCACGTCCAGAGGTTGGATAGGATGAGAGAAGAATGGCGGATGTCCATACATGAACTCCTTACGCTTGTCCCTAGGAGGGTGATTGGGTTGTGGCCCTCCTGCAGGTTGATTGTTCTGATTCTGAAAGTAGGCCATCATCGTTTGCATCAGCTGTCCTTGCATGGCCATCACCTGCTCTGGAGTCATGGGTGGTGGGTTGTTGCCTCCGGCATTGTTGTGGTTACCCCTCCTTGGCGGCATCTGCATTGCAAATCACATAAAGGGCACCTTAGAATAACCCCACACTATAATTCCACCATTAGATAATGATTCTGAAATTTTCTGGGCGAGGTGCAGTTGCAGTAGAACAGTATAACAGTCATAACTAGAGCTCCAGACGTCCAATTCAGACAAACTTTATATGGTTGGAAAGCTTATGAAATTAGCTAAAACTTTTATTCTGAATATTTTTGCAGATTCGATGATTAAGATTGCCAAAAATAGGATACAACAGAAACTGTTTCTGACTTCCAGACTGCGCAGAACCCTCAAATTGTAACCAATGGTTCTCCCAACTCAGAGCAGATTTTAACGTGATTTTTGCAGCATTGGAAAAGTATAGAGGTCTAGTTATTTCCATAAAATTTTCACCAGATTTGCAGTAGCCAATTTCGAGATATAACTGAAACATTGAAGACTACTCAGAATTTTCAGCAAAGGACAGATTCGAGATTGACCCAAAATACCTTTATTAAAGACCCCAAATACTAATATGTTTAACTGAGGATCATCATGGACAGGCCCACAACTTTCCAGGACTCATTACAAAGATCCAACTCACTCAAAAGCATAAAGACAACTCAACGAGCACACCAAAGTTCACTTGCACAAAAGACTCTCACTAGACTAGACAAACGATTCTAGCGACTTGATAAATAGGACAATCCTAATTCCTATGGCTAGGGTGGGGCTTCAAACTTGTCATAAATTCTTGCTTCACCCCTAGCTTCTCTTCGATCATCTTCCTCCTTTTGCATCTTCCTGAAAGCCTTCTGAGTAAGATACAACTCAGCTCGTAGACGATCGCACTTTTTCATCACATCAACAGCATAGTCAGCCACCTGCTGAGCAGCGGGTTCCATCAATCCCTCGGAATTCTCCATAATCCAACCATTGAATTCTTGATTCCCAATGGGTAGGTAACGGTTGACATCATTCTGAGGACGATAACCCCGGAGATACACCCAAGCTTCCATGGCGGCTTCATCAATGCTTTGATTTTTGGTGGCGCAATGGGTAAGGTGAGTAAACTCCATCATAGCCATACTTCCTACCCCTATCTTTGAGGTGATGACCACACTCGTCTTCCAGTAGGTGTCTTGCAGGGGATGGTAGTACTCTGTACAAGTGTACAGCTGAGAGGCTTCCCAATCCGAGTAGCGGGTAAGGAGCAGTCCCACCAGGCGATGATGAAAATCAGTATAGACATCTTCAGGATAGTGAACTCTAGTGAACCATCCCATTGGAGGGTTTTGATCTCCTCCACCATTAGAGCTCCCATGCGAAGGTGAGCTCCCATGTGATGGTGATTGAGGCTGCCCACCACTGTCTTCTTGGACTTCCTCTTCCTCATCACTACTGATGTAGATTACTGGCACCATTTCTTCTGGATCTTCTTCTTCTTCTTCTTCAACTTCAGGGGGCACCTCTTCTTCTGGATCCTCTTCTTCCTCAACCTCAGGAGTAGGAGATGCTAGGTGGAATGGCGACTGCACAGGTGCTGGGTGAACATCCCTGTCATCTTCACTGTCCCATTCTGACACTGCACCATCTCCGGGCTCCTATGGCTCATACACTGCGCGGGGTGGGAAGTACCCTCCAGTGGAAATACGAGCGGTCTTGCGGCCACGAGTCATCTACAGAATTTAGATTGAGTTAGATTAGGAGCAAGTTTTTTCACAAAAGATGAAGATAGGATAGCATAAAAATTTAGCAATTAAGAAGATTAAGATAGAAAGCAAGAATTAGATGAAGCAAGAGACACTAAAAACGACCATCCTAACTAGGCTTGCGTCCTACAGTCAACCATGCTCTGACACCAATCTGTCACACCTTATTTTTAAGGACAAGAATAAGGTGCATCCAAACCTTATGTGAATCCCCGGAAGTCACTCACATAAGTTGACAAATTGTATAAATGTATCATCACAGAGTTTATTACATAACGAGTGAATCACATAGTCTCAAACATGAGTAGATAAATACTATAAAGACTCTCGACGCAGAAGCTCCAACATAGGGACAAGTTGACTGGTTGACTCAAGCTTAGTAGTCCTAGCGATAGCTCTCAATCCAATCCAAATCTGTTACCCATCCGGGATTTTCCAAGTAATGAAGTAAAAACAAGTGTAAGCACAATTGTACTTAGCAAGCATAGTAGGGGGTTCATGAAGCTCAAATGGTAGACACGGTTTAACTACATTAGCTTTTAGTATATGTCATGTTTTAGCAATTAGCATCAAGGTAGTGTTCCCATACCACATGATCAAGTAAACATGATAAGAGTGACTAAAACATCATTAAATCATGATTAAAGAGGTGATCACTTATATTGCAATCTCTTAAGGCCGCCCTAACTGTGGGCATGGACGATAAATTGATTTAACTCTGCGCAGAGGTGTACCCTTTACCTGTGAGTCGTGATTCCCATTTGCTAGGGGTCATGACTCCCCAAACACACTTCCAAGGTGAGTAAACAGGGTTTCACTATAAAGTCACCCATAGGTTCGTCTAACAAGTTAGGGCCGCAGAGTCATCGATGCAGGGAAACCCTCCTCCCATAATGCTACTTAACCTACCTGGCAGTTCACATAATGGAGGAGCCGCCCTATACCCAACTTGCAGATCCTCCAACTCGCTAGAAAAGGTCCTAAGAACAACTAGAGCCAGAGCCATATAGCCCCCACAGTGGCACGTTAAGTCCCATATGATCACATACAAATAAGTCATCTTTTAACATAGTTGCATAATTAATTAGTCATGATAATAGCACTAGCATTACTACCCTTAATGCACAACCCAGGTTGTCAAGGCAAAGGTAAACAATTCCTAGGTATTTCTAGCGAGGGTATCAAGACACATGCATATGAAATTTAGTGAGTGGGTGAATAGGACACAAGGATTGTCCTACTATACTTGCCTTGATCCTCTAGCTCCTGTGGTCCCTGCTGGTCACCAAAGAAATTCGGGCCGTCAACGAAACCCTCACCGTCTGAACTCAATTGTAACCATCAAGCGGCAACATTCAATCATCCGAGCATACATACACAAGGCAAACAAAAGATTTCTATTAGAACAGTACACCAAACAGAATAAAACAGAGGAATAAACCTCATAAAACAATTCTATGTGTCGCTACGATCACATGGACATAAAGATCACCAAAATTGGAGCTATAACGAAGAAGTTATGGATTTTACAAGTTTCCTATTATAAAATAATTGAATTTAATTCAAAATCAAAATTCAAAAGTTGCAAATAAATCTAAAAGTGGTACTAACAGATAGCTCTCGAGATGTCGATTCTAACGCATCTTGAACGACTCGATTTGGAGCTAAAACGACGAAGTTACGGACGTTTGAAATCAGTGGCAAAACTGTAAATAAGAGAAAAACGTATTTTTGACTCTGAAATGGGAAATACGTTTTCCAGAGAAGAAAGCGTACTCAGCCGAATGCGCAAAGGGCTCTTAATAAAATAGAAAAAATGCAGGGGGTTTTCTGCAAAAACGCCGGCCGAAGGGGTACGGGCCGATCTGAACCGTTGGATCCAATCTGGATGGACCAGATTAGAAGATGGGGAAAGAGGGAGGGGCTCCCGCCAGGGAAGACGACCCGTCCGGCGGCTGCCATGGCCGACGGCGAGGTTGGTCGCCGACGCAACTTGGAAACGGCCCTAGAGGCCATGGTTTGCCTTGGGACTTACGCCAAATGAAAGAGGAGGTCTGGGGGTCTCACCAGGGTCGAGGATGGGAGCCGAGGTGGACTGTGGGCGACGGACGGCGAGCAACGGCGGCGAGCTCCGACCTACGAAGATCGGCAAGGCACTGCCGTCAGCAGAGAGCACCAAATCAAGCAAATAAAAGCTCAGCGAGCTCGCAAGATCAAAGAGAATCCTGGCTTCTAGCCAATTATGATATCGTGGCGACGGTTGGCGGAGTTGCAGCGGCGGTGGCGACGGAAGCTTGCGGAGGAGCTAGAGCTAGGGTTTTGGCGTCTCTGGTGGTGGCGGCTGCTGGCGAGGAGACTTGCGAGGGTGCTAGGCGACGCAGAGCCTCGCTATTTAAGGCCTTCGTGGCTTGGGCGGCACGCGGGCGCGAGGAGTCGGCGCGGAGGCGGACTCGATCTTCGAGTCCCGTTCGGACACGAACCGGGGGAGGGAGCTGACGGGTGGCCCCAGCGTGTCAGCGAGAGGGGGAGGAAAAAGGGCGGTGGCGGCGGCGGCCTGCACTGGACTGGGCCATCCCTTTCGCTGCGGCCCAAGCGGAGGACGAGCGGGCCGGGGAAAGGAAGGAGGCCAGCGGCCCACTGCGGTTGCTGGGTCCGGCCTTGTGGCTTAAGGCGGAGGGAAGGAGTGAGCCAGCGGCCCAGTAAGGAAAGTGAGCAGGCCCGTGCTGCTGAATAGAGAAAGGAGAGAGGAGGAGTCCAATGGGCCGGCGCTGGGAGAAGAGAGGAATGGCCAGCGGGCCAAAGAAAGAGGAGAGGGAGTGGCCAGGCGGGCCAAGGTCAAGGTGAAGGGCTCCTCGGACCAGAATAGAGAGAGGGGTGAGGGAGGGAAAAGAATCCTTTTTCTTTTGTGTAAACCATTTTCCAATAGAGTTTTGGATAGTTTTTCAAACCTAGTTTGATTCAAACCAAAAATCAAACATCACACAAATAAATAATGCACCAGCATGAATGCTCACACATGCTTCTTGACCTAGGACAACTTTTATTTTTATAAAAATTAATATTTGGCCTATGTTTGATGCTCACAAAAGTGCATAAAATAAATCAATTTAACTATTTTAAAATCATGCAAATTTTAGGGTGTTATAGGTAGTCAGACTAGGTTTAGTTTGTCTAAGAGTTAGAGAGGGACAAGTTAGAGCGAGTTAGGGACTAGGGGTCAAAACCAAAGTTGGTCAGTTAGCTCAAACAAGTCAATCAAAAATCGTGCAGCAGCATGAATGCAACAATACAAGGTTTCTACCTTAGAGTTGATTTTAATCCTTTCTAGGAAAAATTAATTACCCTCCTATGAATAAAAGACCTCTAAACAGAATTTGAAAACTAAAAATTTAGGGCGTTATATGAGGGGTAGGTGGCTGGTGGTGACAGCCCTATCCATCCCTTGTATCCCCCAGGTTCGTATGTTGTGTAGGAGTTCGTAAATGCCTTACTCGGCTGGCAGACCAGCTGCTGGGGTCTCCCCTTACTCTTGACTTTGACCTATCTCCTGTCGTGTACAACAAAAGATGTTAGCTGTTCTATGCACAACTATATAGGATGCACCTGCTCCACTTAGGATATTCTTTTATTCTTTATTCTTACTTCTTTCATCTGTTTATTTATCCTTGAGGTTGCTCCGTGTGTGTGTCCACTATCTGCAAATCATATTATTATACCCCTGTGTAGCAAGCTGGGTTATTTCTATGACTGATGTTATAAACTAATATCCATGCTAGAGCACTTCACTCATTCCATGCCTTCCTACGGGAAATTATAAATACGATACCCTGATAATACTTCCGGGTGAAATGCTACAATGATAGATCCGTACGCTTGTGGATATTTTCTCTAAAGGTTAAGATCTATAATGGTGTTTCCTAGCGTAGTTGCTAGAGGTAGACTTTTTGTCTATCTTTAGTGGACATGCTAAGAAATGCCAACAGGGCCTATCCATTAATTACCACAAAACTACTTTCCTCCCTATTGGAATTTCTGATGAATCTGCTGTACAGCTTGCTGCTTTATTTGGGACCACTGTTTCGTCTTTTCTGCAAACTTACCTTGGTCTTCCCCTCTCCCCTCATAAGTTGTTTATTGCTGATTGCCAACCTATCATCGCTTCCTGTGATCGTATCTCTCGGGGTGGCGTGCGTCCCTCCTTAACAGAGCGGGCCACTTTGTTCTTGCCTCTGTAGTTCTTAGTGCCCTCCCCCTCCATTATATGTCCGCTATAGGGCTCCACAAATTAGTGATCAAGCTTATTGACCGAAGGCGTAGAGCTTTTTTTTGGACGGGTGAAGATTCCTGCCACGGCTCCAAATGTCTTGTTGCCTGGGAGCATGTTTGTACCGGCAAGTCCGCTGGTGGGCTTGGTCTAAAAAATCTTGAGTTGCAGAACCATTGCCTCCTCCTGAAATTTGTGGACAAGCTCTTCACTGGCGCTCAGACTCCTTGGCGGGATTGGCTTCTCGCCAATGATTCTATTTTCTCTGATACTCCTTCCACTTCTTCCTCTTATCTTTGGAAGATCATTGGCGATGAGCTTTCAACCCACCGTTCCATTACTTATGTGGATGTCCGTGATGGTTCTTCTACTTCGTTCTGGCATGATCACTGGCTGTCCCCGGGACCTCTTATTACCACTCACCATTACTTGTTTTCTCACACCTATCGGCCTAACATTTTGGTGCAACGAGTTTTTCAGGGCGGGTTTGATTTGTGCTTAAGACCCAGGCTAACGCGAGCAGCAATTGCCGAGCTCGACTCTCTCCTAGCTGTTTTGCAGGATACCCACCTTCAGGAAGGACATGATGTCCGGCGCCTTACAACAACACAATGCCCATTCAGTTCCAAGGACTTTTACGATGCACTATCGCCTTCACCCTCCATACAAGACTTCCATGGGAGCTGGATTTGGCAGACGAAAGTGCCAAACAAAGTGAAAATATTTGCATGGCTATACTTCAAAGATAGACTCAGTACAAAGGCAAATCTGTTCTACAAAAACATGAAGGAAGATGCCATTTGCAGCCGTTGTGAACATCCTATGGAAGATAGGCACCATACCTTCTTTGACTGCCCACTCAGTCATGGCACTTGGAACACAATTGGGCTCGGTCTATTGGCTACCGTGGACGATACTGATGTCTGGACTCTGCCAACTGGCCTTCAATCCTGCTTACAGTTCTATGGCGTTTATGGGAAGCTAGGAAAGGCACAATCTTCAGAAGCGAAAGACATTTGGTGCGAGAAGTGATTGGCTGTGAGTGTGACGACCTCACCATTTGGGAAGGAAGATTTTCTGCTTCCTCCATGATTCTCGGAGTACGCCGATGGTGTACCTTTCTTCGATCATGCGTATCTGTAAACTAGGGGAGCCGATAGTCCCCTGTGCTATAATTGTAACCTTTATTATGCTGTACTGAAACTCTGAGTTTGTTAATATAAATCCAGGCGGGGAACCTCTCCCCTTCGTAGTTCTCTTTCAAAAAAATAAGTACCAATCGAGTTTCATTACCATGAAACTCATTTGCTCTCTCTCGTATTAATTTTCTTGCCATGTCATCATTTTTGCTATTGTGGCGTCTCATTAAATGCCGATAAAACTCCCATTGAGACACCGCACTTCAGTTATATCCCACTAGTCAGTGACGGGTGCACACACGGTGTTGGGGGCTTGGAATCATGTGTCTATTGAACTTGTTGCTAAACCACAACATAACATCCTCCGGGCACTACCAGAAACTGGTTGTTTGCCGAGTGTCTAGAAATTTGCCAAGTGCATTCTATCGGGCACTCGGCAAACGGCCACTTTGCTGAGTGCTGGACACAAAACACTTGGTAAATAGGACTTTGCAGGGTGCCTAAAATTTAACACTCGGCAAAGACACAACAGGAAACGGGCTCTTTGCCGAGTGCAAAACACTTTGCCGAGTGGCAAAAGTCAGGCACTCAGCAAAGAGCCGCTTTGCCGAGTGCCAGACTCAGCACTCGGCAAAGACCTCTTTGCCGAGTGCCCGCGCTCGGCAAAGTGCCGCACTCGGCAAATCGGTTCCTTGTCGAGTGCCACATCGGCCCGGCTCGGCAAAGGCTTCTTTGCCGAGTGCCGCCCCTAACACTAAGTAATTTTTTTCTTCCCAATTTTTTTAACGGGGTCTTGCTACAGTAATTAAATCTCAACTTCAAAATTTGGGACAATTTTGAGTTTTTGTGCTATATTTCTTTAATTAAATTTCAACTTCAAAATGTGGAGATGTCGGGTTTTAGGTATCCGACGTCACAACTTGCTCGAAACTTTCTCAATTTTTTACCACGGCCTCCACATGAGATAACAAGACACCTCGAAAAGTTTCATGATTTTTGGACTTTGTTTGGATTTTATATAATTTAAAAACACTTTTTCCGCAAAGTAACTCGTCATTTTACGACACCAACATGGTCGTAATTTCATGCGAGTTCCTGGATACGGCCTCAACATATGCCAAACATCATAAATACTATTTTTTGAATGACCAAATTCCATTATTTCATGTACTGCAGTTCAAATTTGGAGTAGTCGGAAAAATTCAATGAAACAAAAATAATTAAGGAAATATAGCACAAAAACTCAAAAATGTCCCAAATTCTGAAGTTGAGATGTAATTACTATAGCAAGGCCCCATAAAAAAATGGGAAGAAAAAACAAAAAAATACTAATTTGCCGAGTGCTAGGGTGGCACTCGGCAAAGGTTCCTTTGCCGAGTGCTGGCCACGTGGCACTCGGCAAAAAATTTTATAAAAAAATAAAATAATCATTACCGAGTGCCCAATCTGGGGCACTCGGCAAAGGGCCTTGTTGAAAAAAGGCCAACCGGCCCACCCCAAACCCTATCCCACCCGCCCGCGCCCCCACCTTCTTAGCTCCCGCGCCGCCGCCGCCGCGCTCGCATCCCGCCGCCGCCCGCGCGCCCCTTCGCCGCCGGCCGCCGCGCGCGCCTGCGCCGCCCGCTCCTCCGGCCTCCTCGCGCCCCAGCGTCGCCCGCTCACGCCTCCCCGGGCCGGCCGCGAGCTCGCTCCTCCGCCGCCACGAGCCCGCGCCCGTCCGTCGCCGCCGGCCACCGCGTGCGCCTCCGGCCCACTCCCGCAGCCGCTCCTCCGTCCTTCTCACGCCCCAGCACCGCATGCCCACGCCTCCCCGCCCTGCCGCGCCACCGTGGGCCGCGAGCTCGCCCCTGCGCCGCCGCGGGCCGTGCGCCCCTCCACCCTCCGGCTGGCCTTGCCCACTCCTGCCAATATGGAGCAGGAGGTAGTAGGAGGAAGAGGAGAGAGGAAAGGAGGAAGAAGAAGAAGGGGAGGAGGAAGAAGAAGGAGAAAGAGGAAGAGGAAGAAGGAGAAGGGAGGTAGGAGGAAGAAGAAGAAGGGAGGAGGAAGAAGAAGGAAAAAGAGGAAGAAGAAGAAGAAGGAGAAGGGAGGAAGGAGGAAGAAGAAGAAGGGGAGGAGAAGGAAGAAGAAGAAGGAGAAGGAGAAGGGGGGAGGAGGAGAAGGACCTTGGTTCAACGACCGTCCGTGCCGTTTGTCCACGCTGTCTTCCTCGCGCGTCACCGGAGAAGAAGGTAAAGCCCCAGGGTTGTCGGCCTTCGTGTTGTATGTGTCGTTGACGGCCTTCATGCTGGAATTGTGGTTGTGTGGGCCATCATGCCTGAAATGTGGACGTCGGCCATCGTGCCGGCTTTATCTTGTAGGTTTTGGAAACCTCCTCATATAGGGGAGGTTCTGCCGAAATTTTATACTTATAGTGTTGTTTTTCTTGTTTTGCAGAGCAGGACGTGTCGGAGGGGACCAGGAGCACCTCTGCGACCTCGATCGTCTTCATAGGCGCTATGGGTCTTCCTGCACCGTGTAGACTCTCCACTGCCCTGCTACCCGACTCTCCACCGACCCCCTAGGTATAAATCACCTCTCTTCCTTATAGTTGTCGTAGGTCAGTTAGCCCAGTTAGGCATCTCTCCTCCGAAAGAGATATGGTCGTTGGTATGCGGATCAGTGCATATCTGCGATCGTATCTCTTTTGGATTGTCCATGTTTTTTGGACAGCCCGTGGATGCATAGATGGGTTAGCTTCCATGTTCTGCTCCCGTTCGAGTCGGAGTTTCGGCAGCACCTCCCCGTTGTTCTCCAGATACACACTCTCCCCGCCAGGACGTGTATCAGGAGAACAGCGGGGAGGTGCTGCCAAAATTCCATCTCGGACGAGAGCGGAGCATGGAAGCTTATCTACGCATCCTCGGGTGGGATTAGGACCTATCCTTCACCTATTAGATGGTAGGAATGCCGTGTAGATGCAATTGCTGGTTTTATTACTCGCTTACATTGGCGTATGACAGAGGATGTTTAACCGTGAGTGGATGTACATGGGCTTTGCAAGTAAGAGCTTTGAATGGGTTAGGGGGACCAATGCTTTCCTAGAGCATGCATTTGACCCAGCTGCTAAAGGGTTGAGTCGGATGCTGTGTCCCTGCAGCAAATGTAAGAACAAGAAAAGAAAACGAAAGCCTCAAGTGTTGAGAGATCTTTACAAGCACGGATTCATTCCAAACTATACCCACTGGATCTACCATGGTGAAGGCGATCGTATTAGGAAGGAGGTGGTGAGACCCCTCCTCGAGGAGTATGATGGAGATGCCGGGATGGCAGACATGATGGCAGACTTTAACAATGCATGGTTTGTTGAAGGAATGGAGGTGGAGGATGATCCAGAGGAAATCGCAAAGGCATTCAACACCATGATGGAGGCGGCACAGAAGCCCCTTCATGAGAAGACAATGATTTCACAACTAGATGCCATTTCACGCCTAATAGCTGTTGGCGGTCCTTAACTCCGATTTTTACCCACCAATTATAGATCATTTTGGGAGAAATAAATATTTTATTGCACATATATCTTTACTATTGACCTAGTTCCACTTGTACTTGGAAGTTGTGCCACTTTGCAGAAAATACACCAAGTACAGGAAATTACGGAATAAAAAGGCGCTTTTCGAGAAGGCGTAAACAAGCTAGAGAAGCAAGAGGGCCACCTGGACACAAAATGGGCCAAAAGCCCCATCACCATCGCGACCCAGGAGGCGGCCCAGGCCCACACGCCAAAGGCGGTCAGGGGGCGGCGCCACCTAGGCGCGGGCGCGCCTGGGGCGCGCGCGCGCCTGCCCTGCTGCCAGGTGGGCCCGGCCGAAGGCGGTTTGCTCCTTTCATCTGGAGCATTACGGTTTTGCTGGTGCTTTTACCTGGATGCCCCCGAACCGCCTTCCCCCCGCTATAAAAGAAGAGGAGAGGCCCCTCTCTTCAACACACACCATTTGGAGCCATCTCACTACCTCATACTTGTTCTCTAGTTGTTAGTAGTAGACTTTTGGAGCTAGGCAAAGCTACTTGGAGAGCTTGTCTCCAGGAAGAAAAGCTACATCTTTGGTATAAATCTATGGAGCATTCTTCCTTAGTCAAGTTCTTATGACATTTATATAGTCTTTCATATGAACTAGAGTATAGTCTAGTACATGATATATTAGATGATCAAGAACTAGACCATAGTTCTTGTGAGAATTGTTCATCGTGTTCTACATTGTTCTTCATCGTTCATATGTCTTACTTGTTTAGATTAGATTGTAGAAGAGGAATAGCGGTTCGATGTGCCTTCGGGCTTGCCTATGTCCTAGCTCGTCCATCCGTAGGGTAGGAGTCCTGGGGGGATATAGGTAGCTCCTTAGGATGCGGGCGTGGTGTCCGGATGCGAGGGAACCTTCGGATATGACGGCATGCCACGGTTGAGGTGGTAGGCGGCAGGTGGTGACAGCCCTGTCCGTCCCGTGTAATCCCCTATGTTCGCATGTCGTGTAGGAGTTCGTAAATGCCTCCATTGACTGGCAGACCAGTTGCCGAGATCTCCCCATATTCCTAGTCTATAGTCAACTCTTGACTTGTATAACATGTGACATTAGCTATTCTAGCATTGACTATATAGGACCTGCCTGCTCCGCTTAGATTATTCTTTATTCTTTTTTTCCTTTATTCCTTCGAGATTGATCTGAGTGTGTGTCCACTATCCAAATTACCATATGCTTACCCCTATATAGCACATTGGTCGGTTTCTCCTCATGCTAAATGTTTATTCATACCCATGCTAGATACTTAACAATCCATGCCTTCCTTTGGGAAAATATAAATAACGATACCCCGAAATACTTGGGTGAAATGCTTTTTTAACGATAGATCCGTGCGCTTGTGGATACTATTCTAATAGGATGTGATCTATCTTTTGGCAACTCTCGCATAGTTACTAGAACTTGTTTCTAGTGGTTGTGTTGAGAAATGCCAACAAGCATTTCTAGCGCCGTTACCGGGGATGGGCTTTATGTCTATTTGTGGTGATTGCGCTAAGAAATGCCAACAAGCATTTCTGGCGCCGTTGCCGGGGAAGGCATGGAAGTTAAGCATCTAGCAGCATGGATATGCATATAATACAAAATGAGAAATGACAATGTCTATATAGGCTAACGTTTATGTTTTCTCCTGTTGTGGATGAAAACAGGATAGTGCATGACTGGTTTCTCCTAGCCGGAAAACTTCATTTCTGATCCGGAGGCACTCCTAAGGAAGAACAGGACTCGTGCCTCTTCTTCTTCTGCTACTCCGCCGACAACTGGACCAGTTACCACCGCACCTATCACACCACACTCCATGGCCAAGTCCCTGCGCGAGTTCTCCGTTCCCAATGTTGCCAACGTGCCCACTAGGCCCGCTGTCAACCTTGGTGATAAGAACTTCGAGCTCCGGACTGGGCTCATTACCATGGTGCAGGCAAGTTCATTCTGTGGACTGCCTAGTGAGGATGCCAACGCTCACCTTCAGCGGTTCCTTGAGATATGCGACACCATCATCATCAAGGATGTCACATCGGACGCAATCAGGCTCCGTCTCTTCCCTTTCTCCCTTGTGGGAAAGGCGAAGACCTGGTTCTACAAGGACAAAACCGCTGTCGACACATGGGGCAAGTGCTCCACCGCGTTCCTCGCTAAATTCTTCCCCATGGGCAAAACCAATGCCCTACGGGGGAGAATTGCCAACTTCCAGCAAAACTCACTGGAACCCATTCCTGAGGCATGGGAGAGGCTCCGGGAGTACATCCAGGAATGCCCTCACCATGGGATGAAAAGTTGGCTGGTGCTCCAAAACTTCTACAATGGGTGGAAAATCAAGCTTGGGGGAGGACCGTGCCCCCACTAAAGGACAAAAAGGCATGCATACCGTGAAGGAGGCGGATATGCTTGCCGCAAAAATAGACCTACTCCTAAAGAAGATTGACGGAGGTGCCATCACCGACTCACCAGGCACCGTCAACGCCATGGATGCTCGGATGACGTGCGAGGTCTGTGGTGAAGCTGGACATTCGAGGAATGACTGTCCCGAGCCTCGTGAAGAGGCTGCCTACCTCAACAACGGGTTTTGCCAGCAACAAGGAGGAGGTAATGGCTGGAACAACCAGTCCCGTCCTCCATTCCAAATTCGAATTACACCTCCGGGTTCAATTCGAATCAGCCTTCCCTGAAGGACCTGGTTTATGGCCAAGCCAAAATCAACGAAAACCTCATCAAAAAGATGATGCAAAATGATAAAATCCTGGAAAATATGAACAACAAGATAGAGGGTCTATCATCTGCTGTCAAGAATCAGCTGAGCTTCAACAAGATGATAGAGACCCAGCTTACCCATTTAGCTGCCGCCCTTCCTAAAGATGGGGATAAAGATATCAAAGCTGAGTTAAAAGCAGTAACCACAAGAGGCGGAAGGTCCACTCGTGATCCGCCACACCCTAACCAAGCAGCAGCAGGAAGATAAAAGGCGCAGCAACAAGAGGAACCTTCCACTGAGGAAGAACCCCAGGAGGCAGCACCAATGGAAGGAACGGTAGACTACTCAGACACAACTCACCTACCGTTCCCCTCAAGAACCAAGAAGCAATCCGTGGATGCACAATTCGCACATTTTGTCGAGATGATCGAGAAGGTGCATGTGAGCGTTCCTCTTCTGGACGTCTTGCATGTCCCTTCCTATGCAAGATATGTGAAGGATATCATCAACAACAAACACCCTCTACTATCCGCGGAGATGGTCAAACTGATAGAAGAATGCAGCACGGCGATATTAAATTGCCTACCCGAAAAGAAGACGGATCCGGGATGCCCCACTATCACTTGCTCAATCGGGGGCCTGCAGTTTGACCATGCCCTATGCGACTTGGGAGCCAGCGTGAGCGTCATGCCAAAGATAGTCTTTGACAAGTTGGATTACACACAGCTTGCGCCCACGACCATGACACTCCAGCTGGCCGACTCCTCCATCCACTATCCTGCAGGGATTGCGGAAGACATCCCAGTGAAAATTTGAGTGTACTTTGTGCCAGCCAACTTCGTGGTGCTCGACATGGAACTTACCAAAGAGACACCTCTCATCCAAGGAAGACCATTCTTGAGCACCGCTGGAGCCCAAATAGATGTTGGGGCAGGAGAAATCCGCCTCAACATAAATGGCCAGGAAGAGAAGTTTGAATTCCGACCTCGTAAGTAAGAACAATGCAACATGATCCGTATCAAATACGGACCAAATACCCAAGGCATATGGGAAGTCGAGATCCAACCCCAGGCCTTCATAAGCAGTAATAGGCCAAGGAAAGAAAATAAGGAGAAGCCAAAGGCAACTCCTAAGAAGGAGCAAAAGGCTACAACACAACCTAAAAAGAAGAAAACCGCTCCCAAACAAAAGGCCAAGAAAGAGGAGAATTCCACACCACCAAAGAAGGTGGTGCAGAAAGAGCAAGAAGAATCACCTGCTGCTACACCACCTAAAGTTATCAAGATGGAATGGAGACCCAAGAAGGTACAGCCGTCAAAGCCTCTTAAGACGGACGTACCATCTACAAGTTCAAAGGTGGAGGAAGTCCTACTCAAACGGAATATAAATGGTAAGCCATGAGCTTCAGGATAGCTTGGGGGAGGACCCCCACATGAGGTACCTGCATTTGCATATTTAAATTCCTAATTTTTTTCTTTTTAGCATGTTTAAATTTGAGCTTTTATTATTGCATTGAAAAAAATTTATTCCACTCTATATATGTGCTATGAAATGTTTAGTTCCACCCATGTTGACATGATGAATAGCTGCTCTGTTTTATGTTTCTCTTGTACTCGATTTAAAATAGAGCTTTCTCTAATATTTGAGTTTATCGGCTTTAAAATATCATGCTCTAAAAAAAACTTGATCTAGTGGGTTGCATACAATTGCTCTAGTCTAGGTTATTGCTCGATATGATATGGTGACATAGACCACAACAATGACTTTGTCCTAAAGAGAAAACCTGATATCCGGAGTTTTATTTCAAAAATTTCAAAAACAATGGTTCCTCAATGATCATGAAATACCTACCAAGGCCAAATACGACATGCTTCTAGACTAGTCACAAAACCCTTTTTGTCGTATGCTTCTTGCCGATTGTTGGGCCTTGTCACGGTTTGAACCTAACTTAGATTTGAGTCTTCCACATATGGTTGAGATTCACTTGCACCCACCAAATAATTGCCGACTCTCACACGAGAGTCGCGCACAACATGCACCCCTTTTCGCCCCGGAATGCCAATTCTTACACCAAGAATTGCGCACCATTCCACTAAAAGTGTTGACCCTTACCACGAGGATCGCGCACCCCTCTTTTAGGTTGCCAAAAATTCTCCATGCATTCCATCATGACATCTCTCTCCTTCACCCTTTTCCAGAAAATAAGTTATGGGCTATATTTTTAGTTGAAAAAAGAGAGAGAAAGAAAAAAAAAGAAGAAAAAGAGAGGAAGAAATAAGTTTTAGGACATTCCAATCTTGTAGACAAATGGGAAATCTTAGATCCCCGTTCAAAAAAAAAGAGGGGGAAAGAAAGAAAAGCAATTTTAGTTACTCTTTGATAGCCCATATTTTCTCCATCTCTTCATCCACCAATAAAAGAGAGTTTGTCATGATGCATGGAGACCCAAAAATACCACAAAGTCAGGAATCATTCCTCATTCATTTCACACACTGTTGGTATTTCTTAGCATATGCAATTAAGTTCGCAAGCGCACGAAGTACCGCTGTAGCTTTCACCAAGGAGTATTCCGAGGTATCGTATTTATCCACAGGGAAGCAAGGTTAAAGATAGTGGTAGCTAGCCATCCTGTATCTACTAACTAATAAACCAACTAAACTAGAGTGGGGGATAAGAGATGTATATGATAAGTGTAGCGACACACACAGGATGAGTTCATTTGATAAATGAGTAGGTTAGCGAGCGAGGAGGACAACGAGTGAGCATAAGGTTTCCAATTATCTATCTCTACTTGTGTGGTTCTAACTTAGCAAGACTAGTCATATCAAGCAAGGTCATACACAATTGCACTTCGGGCCACCAAACCGCTTAGCAACAGAAAGGGATGAGAAGGGTGCTAAACCGCCTAGCACAAGAAGGCCTACGTTTTAATAACTTGGCCGAACGTGGTGGAATCAAAGCCTAGATAGGGCTGTCACCACCTACTAGGTACCACAACAAACCATTGGACAAGCCGCAATCACAGGCAAGCGTATAGTCTAGACACCACATCTACACTATATCTCACTACTCTAATCCGATATCCGGTGGAACTGATTAGACCACTGGGTTAAGGGCGGTGAACCAGAGCAAGGGTATACTACCATTATCTTACTATCAAATAACTATGACTATACTAACAACCAAGACAACATAACAAGTCATGTTGCAATAAAGTAAAGTATTAAGGCAAAGTAGAGAAGATAACTATATAAATACTCAAGTCTTACAAAGAGAGAAGGAAGACTAGAACAATACCGACCTCCCGGAAGACCGTAGAAGACCAGAGACTCACTCTAACTCCTAACACTACTGCTAGCGCTACATCTTGAGAGAGAGTGGAGAGCTCCCCCTTGTGGTGTGTCTTACAAATGAGGGAGTGAGGGGGTATTTATAGCCCTAGGTGGAGTAGGGGCTAAGGAAACGCCATGTTAATGATCCGCGTGATCTTCACCATGCGCGGTTGGACCAACCGACTTCACAACCGACTTGAATGGAGGGCCAGGATGTGCTCCTGAGGTCGGTTTGGGACAACCGACCCAGGATGGGCCCAAACCCCCGGTCGGCCGACCTGGGCTTTTCACCCATTTGCCACGTGTCAGCTCCGAGAGGCTTCAGCATGTCGGTGGGAGGCCAACCGACCTTTGGTTGGCCCACTTGCCAGGTCGATCGACCAGGGGTCCAATCCCCTGGTGACATGTGTCACCTTCTAGAAGCATCCCAAGGTCGGTGGGACCGGTCCGGCAGGTGGGACCCACCAAAGCCTGGTCGGCCGACCAGAACTTTGGCAGGTGGGCCCCCCAGCCTTGCTCCCTTGCTGTCCTGATGTCTCTGGTGTTCTGGCAGTGTCCGAGATGGCCCCAAACCTTGGTCGGTCGACCTGCCTTTGGTGGAACCAAAGGGCCATCTTTTGCAGGTAGTTTCACCATGCAATGGTAAGCACAATTGTGGTATTGGACCCACAAATGTCGGGTCGGCTGACGACCATTGTGCTCATCTTTTGCACACTTGTCTTCGAGAGGTCGGGACATTGATGAATGTGGAGTTGGTTTGTCCATTGGCCATCTTGGTTGGTGGTTCTATCTTCATTCGGAGCTGCTTGGGACACTTTGGAAAGTGCCGGTTGCACCCGCACCTAAATAATGACACGTACATATCGGAACCAAGTCAATTGTACCTATGTCACTACTCATTGGCATGGTGTTATCTCCGAACTCAACCATTGTTGACGGCTTTTCATGGGGTAAAAACGGGGTATAATTGCCGTCAACAAGATCCCCAAGCTTAACCTTTGCTCGTCCCGAGCAAACAATAAGACTTAGTATCGAGTGGATCATGTGTTATCACTAAGTTAACATCTCAATAATACTAAGTGCACAACAAAGAACTTCTCCTTGAATGGAAGAATTAGCAATACTAACACATCAATATTGCTCTAGCACTCATGGGGCTTATGGCATTAACTTAGTCTTGGGATGTTGGAAGACAGAACAGCTTTGACTAGAGCATCTACTTTTCTCATTCTTTTAGCAAGTTTCTTGCCAGAGGTTTTTGATAAGTTTTTTTTTCAAAAAGAAATCTTAATGTTCCTCAAATGGTTTCCCTCAAGTCACTCAAGTGGTGTATGAATCCTCACCAAGGCACATTATGTGTTTGCCTTTCAAAAACATCCTACCTCTAATAAGGCTTTATGTGGAGCTTAAGTAGGTATGTCAAGGAATAGCATACTAGCAATGCATATGTTGTCTTAGTTAAGAAAGAACGAGATCTTGGACCACAGAAGAGACTCATCATACCCCCAGATCAAGATGTAAAATGGAATGAATGGAGTGAAGAAATGTAATGGATGGTAAGGTAATGGAAGAAAGGTGGATGTTTGGTGGATGAGGTTGCTCCTTTATTTGATTCTATCTCTCTCTACTTCTATTGAGACAAGGCTAACTCTCTTTTTTTCTTTTTTTCCTTTTTTTCTTCTTTCTTTCTCATTTTTTTTCTCTCTTTTTTTTTTAGGGAATAGATGCCTAGCCTCTTTGGGATGTGTCTCACCTAACAAATGATAACTTTGAGAGAAGATTTCTAACTTTGGAACATGGAGCAACCTATATGATGGAAATGGTGAAAGTGCGTACTTCCAGTGTAGAAGCAGCACAAGAATAGTGGTATGGATGATGATGCGTGCTCCCAGGGTAGGAGTAGCATGATAATGATGGAATGAAGATGCGTACTCCCAGGGTAGGAGTAGCATAAGAATGGTGGTAAAACGCGTACTCCCAGGGTAGGAGTAGCATAATGATGGTCATAAGATGCGTACTCCCGGGGTAGGAGTAGCATGGTTGCGTATACGGATTAGAAGCAAGCATATTTGGTGGTCTCGTGGATCTTGATCTTAGGGCCATGACAAACCTCTAACACGGGTTCTACAAGTCTTAACCAAACTCAATGCAAGCAAGTAGCTTATGTAGAAGGCTTTTGGATATATCAAGTGTATATGGCTGTGGTAGGAGATTCAACACCATTGAGGAACAATTAAGTTTTTCATTCATTTTTAAAATAAATTCTCTGGCAATCATGCGTGCTTAGAACAATAGTATAGAGCTCTTATCTTAACTATCTCATATCTCACAACAACTCAGACTTTGTTTTAGCACTTGCATCCCACTAAGTGATCAAGTTCATGATGGTTAAAAGTGCCAAGTAATCCATACTTAGAGAAGTGCTAAGTTGTAAACAAGCATTAGAGAAACATTAACTAGCAATTTAGCAATCATTTCCATAGGAAGAATAGCACACATGAAGCATGAGGGAGATAGATAAGTCCTCTTTGGTATATTTATTATAATCAAATTTTTATTTTATTTATAATGCAATAAAGTAAACAAAAGAAAATGCAAGATAGAAGACATACCTTGGATAAACATACCTTAGTGGGGGAGAGGATCTCCCCCAAGCTTGGCTTTTGCTCATCTTGTATAGTTGTAGAGGTTGGGCGCTTTGTTGAGCCAAGCTTAGCGTTGTCGATGAAGTCGTCCATGTCCATCTTTTGATGGCGCCTCTCTCTACCCCATGGGTAAGGAGTTCGCACTCTTGAAGTGTGATCTGAATAGGTCTCCATATGGACCTAGAATGTCCATGGACTTTACCTCCGCTCGAATTTATCTCAAAGACTTACCCTTATGGATTTTTAGGAATTCTGAGGGGGTTAGTCCAAGCATACAACCAACGTCTACACAAGTAGTTTTAGTTCAATAATCAAACTAGACACCATGTTTAATTTGATTAAGGTAGACTATTTAACCTAAGCACCACACTTAATTTAAAAGGCTATTGAAGTATGATCATTGCGCAATAACCAACACTCCAAAACTAAAACGTACTAATGTATAAGGAAGCATGTAAACAATGAACATGAGATGATTCAAATGGATGCACGAGCCTTGAATGGCTGATTCATCACTCACAATTTTGTGATTGAATTGTGAATGATGTCGTCATTCCATCACATATGATGATCTTATTTACTCCTGATGATGACCTTCTTTCCATCTGCATAGAGTTAGTGTGTACAAACAAATACATATCTATGCAATGGCAGGGTGGTGGTGGATTATTAAAGAACGAGCAGGCACCCTGGGCTCGTGATGAGTTTTTTTTTCTTTTTATTTTAACCCACAAAAGCTAGAGGCACACTAGATTAGCAGACATCAAGGTAACTACCAAAATCTTTACGCCAATTGCTTCCCCGGCAACGGCGCTAGAAAGCTTGTAGGTATTTCTTAGCATATGCAATTAAGTTCGCAAGCGCACGAAGTACCGCTGTAGCTTTCACCAAGGAGTATTCCGAGGTATCGTATTTATCCACAAGGAAGCAAGGTTAAAGATAGTGGTAGCTAGCCATCCTGTATCTACTAACTAATAAACCAACTAAACTAGAGTGGGGGATAAGAGATGTATATGATAAGTGTAGCGACACACACAGGATGAGTTCATTTGATAAATGAGTAGGTTAGCGAGCGAGGAGGACAACGAGTGAGCATAAGGTTTCCAATTATCTATCTCTACTTGTGTGGTTCTAACTTAGCAAGACTAGTCATATCAAGCAAGGTCAATGTTCATACACAATTGCACTTCGGGCCACCAAACCGCTTAGCAACAGAAAGGGATGAGAAGGGTGCTAAACCGCCTAGCACAAGAAGGCCTACGTTTTAATAACTTGGCCGAACGTGGTGGAATCAAAGCCTAGATAGGGCTGTCACCACCTACTAGGTACCACAACAAACCATTGGACAAGCCGCAATCACAGGCAAGCGTATAGTCTAGACACCACGTCTACACTATATCTCACTACTCTAATCCGATATCCGGTGGAACTGATTAGAGCACCGGGTTAAGGGCGGTGAACCAGAGCAAGGGTATACTACCATTATCTTACTATCAAATAACTATGACTATACTAACAACCAAGACAACATAACAAGTCATGTTGCAATAAAGTAAAGTACTAAGGCAAAGTAGAGAAGATAACTATATAAATACTCAAGTCTTACAAAAAGAGAAGGAAGACTAGAACCATACCAGACCTCCTAGAAGACCAGAGCTGAAGACCAGAGACTCACTCTAACTCCTAACACTACTGCTAGCGCTACATCTTGAGAGAGAGTGGAGAGCTCCCCCTTGTGGTGTGTCTTACAAATGAGGGAGTGAGGGGGTATTTATAGCCCTAGGTGGAGTAGGGGCTAAGGAAACGCCATGTTAATGATCCGCGTGATCTTCACCATGCGCGGTTGGACCAACCCGACTTCACAACCGACTTGAATGGAGGGCCGGGATGTGCTCGAGGTCGGTTTGGGACAACCGACCCGGGATGGGCCCAAACCCCGGTCGGCCGACTGGGCTTTTCACCCATTTGCCACGTGTCAGCTCCGAGAGGCTTCAGCATGTCGGTGGGAGGCCAACCGACCTTTGGTTGGCCCACTTGCCGTCGATCGACCGGGGTCCAATCCCCCGGTGACATGTGTCACCTTCTAGAAGCATCCCAAGGTCGGTGGGACCGGTCCGGCAGGTGGGACCCACCAAAGCCTGGTCGGCCGACCAGAACTTTGGCAGGTGGGCCCCCCAGCCTTGCTCCCTTGCTGTCCTGATGTCTCTGGTGTTCTGGCAGTGTCCGAGATGGCCCCAAACCTTGGTCGGTCGACCTGCCTTTGGTGGAACCAAAGGACCATCTTTTGCAGGTAGTTTCACCACAATGGTAAGCACAATTGTGGTATTAGACCCACAAATGTCAGGTCGGCCGACCTAACCATTGTGCTCATCTTTTGCACACTGTCTTCAGAGGTCAGGACATTGATGAATGTGGAGTTGGTTTGTCCATTGGCCATCTTGGTTGGTGGTTCTATCTTCATTCGGAGCTTTCTTGGGACACTTGGAAAGTGCTGTTTGCACTGCACCTAAATAATGACACGTACATCTGGAACCAAGTCAATTGTACCTATGTCACTACTCATTGGCATGGTGTTATCTCCGAACTCAACCATTGTTGACGGCTTTTCATGGGGTAAAAACAGGGTATAATTGCCGTCAACACACACTTGCACATCTCAACCTAGTGTATGGCCCTAACCTTAACTTGGTTCGGACTTTGACTCGGCTACACACGATCAGTAAGTAAGCCATTCCTTGTTATGCCTACCCAGAACTCCACTCAAAAATACTAGAGGTAGGATACAAAGGCAAACATCAAAGCCTTCAGTAAGGTTACTATACACTTTGAGCGATCGAGCGGGTCATTTGAGGAACTTGGTTTATTTTGCAAAATCTTACAAAAACCTCCGGATTGAAAGTTGGTCTTGGGACGAATGAAAAGCACCGGTCTTTGAAATCGTTCGTCTTTGCAATCGCCCAAGACTAGAAAAAATTAGAAGCCCCACTTTATTCAATCACGAGAGAAGATTGCCGACTTATTCAAATTACAGTAGAAAACTCTCTTTTAAATTTTGTACAATTGAAATGTAATCGGCATTGCAGCAACTCCTGATCAACAACCCAACAGCAAAACCTCGCTCGGGACGAGCAAGGGGTAAGCTTGGGGGATCTTGTTGGCGGTCCTTAACTCTAATTTTTACCCACCAATTATAGATCATTGTGGGAGAAATAAATATTTTATTGCACATATATCTTTACTATTGACCTAGTTCCACTTGTACTTAGAAGTTATGCCACTTTGCAGAAAATACACCAAGTATAGGAAATTTCAGAATAAAAAAGCACTTTTCGAGAAGGCGTAAACAAGCTAGAGAAGCAAGAGGGCCACCTGGACAAAAAATGGGCCAAAAGCCCCATCACCATCGCGACCCAGGAGGCAGCCCAGGCCCACACACCAAAGGCGGTCTGGGGGCGGCGCCACCCAGGCGCGGGCAAGCTGGGGGCACGCGCGCGCCTTGCCTCGCCCGAGTGGGCCCGGCCGAAGCGGTTGCTCCTTCCATCGGAGCATGACGGTTTCGCCGGTGCTTTTACCCGGATGCCCCCGAACCGCCTCCCCCTGCTATAAAAGAAGAGGAGAGGCCCTCTCTTCAACACACACCATTTGGAGCCATCTCACTACCTCATACTTGTTCTCTAGTTGTTAGTAGTCGACTTTTGGAGCTAGGCAAAGCTACTTGGAGAGCTTGTCTCCAGGAAGAAAAGCTACATCTTTGGTATAAATCTATGGAGCATTCTTCCTTAGTCAAGTTCTTATCACATTTATATAGTCTTTCATATGAACTAGAGTATAGTCTAGTACACGATATATTCAATGATCAAGAACTAGACCATAGTTCTTGTGAGAATTGTTCATCATGTTCTACATTGTTCTTCATCATTCATATGTCTTACTTGTTTAGATTAGATTGTAGAAGAGGAATAGCGGTTCGATGTGCCTTCGGGCTTGCCTATGTCCTAGCTCGTCCATCCATAGGGTGGGAGTCCTGGGGAGATGTAGGTAGCTCCTTAGTATGCGGGCATGGTGTCCGGATGCGAGGGAACCTTCGGATATGACGGCATGCCACGGTTGAGTGGTAGGCGGCATGTGGTGACAGCCCTATCCGTCCCGTGTAATCCCCCACGTTCGCATGTCGTGTAGGAGTTCGTAAATGCCTCCATCGACTGGCAGACCAGTTGCTGATGTCTCCCCATATTCCTAGTCTATAGTCAACTCTTGACTTGTATAACATGTGACATTAGCTATTCTAGCATCGACTATATAGGACCTGCCTGCTCCGCTTAGATTATTCTTTATTCTTTTTTTCCTTTATTCCTTCGAGATTGCTCTGAGTGTGTGTCCACTGTCCAAACTACCATATGCTTACCCCTGTATAGCACATTGGTGGGTTTCTCCTCATGCTAAATGTTATATTCATACCCATGCTAGATACTTAACAATCCATGCCTTCCTTTGGGAAAATATAAATAACGACATCCTAAAATACTTTCGGGTGAAATGCTGCAACGATAGATCCGTGCGCTTGCGGATATTATTCTAATAGGATGTGATCTATCTTTTGGCAACTCTCGCGTAGTTACTAGAACTTGTTTCTAGTGGTTGTGTTGAGAAATGCCAACAAGCATTTCTAGCGCCGTTACCGGGGATGGGCTTTACGTCTGTTTGTGGTGATTGCGCTAAGAAATGCCAACAAGCATTTCTGGTGCCGTTGCCGGGGAAGGCATGGAAGTTAAGCATCTAGCAGCATGGATATGCATATAATACAAAATGAGAAATGACAATGTCTATACAGGCTAACTTTTATGTTTTCTCCTGTTGTGGATGAAAACAAGATAGTGCATGACTGGTTTCTCCTTGCCAGAAAACTTCATTTCTGATCCGGAGGCACTCCTAAGGAAGAACAGGACTCGTGCCTCTTCTTCTTCTGCTACTCCGCCGACAACTGAACCAGTTGCCACCGCACCTATCGCACCACACTCCATGGCCAAGTCCCTGCGCGAGTTCTCCGTTCCCAATGTTGCCAACGTGCCCACTGGGCCACTGTCAACCTTGGTGACAAGAACTTCGAGCTCCAGACTGCACTCATTACCATGGTGCAGGCAAGTTCATTCTGTGGACTGCCTAGTGAGGACGCCAACACTCACCTTCAGCGGTTCCTTGAGATATGTGACACTATCATCATCAAGGATGTCGCACTGGATGCAATCAGGCTCCGGCTCTTCCCTTTCTCCCTTGTGGGAAAGGCGAAGACCTGGTTCTACAAGGACAAAACCACTGTCGACACATGGGGCAAGTGCTCCACCATGTTCCTCGCTAAATTCTTCCCCATGGGCAAAACCAATGCCCTACGGGAAAGAATTGCCAACTTCCAGCAAAACTCGCTGGAACCCATTCCTGAGGCGTGGGAGAGGCTCTAGGAGTACATCCACGAATGCCCTCACCATGGGATGGAAAGTTGGCTGGTGCTCCAAAACTTCTACAATGGGTTGACACCCATGTCGAAGGGGCACCTGGACGCCGCCGCTGGTGGCGCCTTTCTGTCATTGACTGTTGAAAGTGCCACGGCACTAATCAACAAAATGGTGGAAAATCAAGGTTGGGGGAGGACCGTGCCCCCCACTAAAGGACAAAAAGTCATGCATACCATGAAGGAGGCGGATATGCTTGCCGCAAAAATAGACCTACTCCTGAAGAAGATTGACGGAGGTGCCATCACCGACTCACCAGGCACCGTCAATGCCATGGATGCTCGCATGACGTGCGAGGTCTATGGTGAAGCTGGACATTCCGGGAATGACTACCCCGAGACTCGTGAAGAGGCCGCCTACCTCAACAATGGGTTTTGCCAGCAACAAGGAGGAGGTAATGGCTGGAACAACCAGTCCCGTCCTCCATTCCAAGGTAATTCGAATTACACCTCCGGGTTCAATTTGAATCAGCCTTCCCTGAAGGACCTGGTTTACGGCCAAGCCAAAATCAACGAAAACCTCATCAAAAAGATGATGCAAAATGACAAAATCCTGGAAAATATGAACAACAAGATAGAGGGTCTATCATCTCATCAAGAATCACCGAGCTTCAACAAGATGATAGAGATCCAGCTTACCCAGTTAGCTGCCACCCTTCCTAAAGATGGGGATAAAGATATCAAAGCTGAGTTAAAAGCAGTAACCACAAGAGGCGGAAGGTCCACTCGTGATTCGCCACACCCTAACCAAGCAGCAGTAGGAAGACAAAAGGCGCAGCAACAAGAGGAACTTTCCGCTGAGGAAGAACCCCAGGAGGCAGCATCAATGGAAGCAATGGTAGACTACTCAGACACAACTCACCTATCGTTCCCCTCAAGAACCAAGAAGCAATCCGTGGATGCACAATTCGCATGTTTTGTCGAGATGATCGAGAAGGTGCATGTGAGCGTTCCTCTTCTGGACGTCTTGCATGTCCCTTCCTATGCAAGATATGTGAAGGATATCATCAACAACAAACGCCCTCTACCATCCATAGAGATGGTCAAACTGACAGAAGAATGCAGCGCGGTGATATTAAATTGCCTACCCGAAAAGAAGACAGATCCTAGATGCCCCACTATCACTTGCTCAATCGGGGGCCAGCAGTTTGACCATGCCCTATGCGACTTGGGAGCCAGCGTGAGCGTCGTGCCAAAGACAGTCTTTGACAAGTTGGATTACACACAGCTTGCGCCCACGACCATGACACTCCAGCTGGCCGACTCCTCCATCCGCTATCCTGCAGGGATTGCGGAAGACATCCCGATGAAAATTCGAGGGTACTTTGTGCCAGTTGACTTCGTGGTGCTCGACATGGAACTTACCAAAGAGACACCTCTCATCCTAGGAAGACCATTCTTGAGCACCGCTGGAGCCCAAATAGATGTTGGGGCAGGAGAAATCCGCCTCAATATAAATGGCCAGGAAGAGAAGTTTGAATTCCGACCTCGTAAGCAAGAACAATGCAACATGATCCGTATCAAATACGGACCAAATACCCAAGGCATACGGGAAGTCGAGATCCAACCCCAGGCCTTCATAAGCGAATGTGGCCAAGGAAAGAAAATAAGGAGAAGCCAAAGGCAACTCCTAAGAAGGAGCAAAAGGCTACAACACAAACCTAAAAAGAAGAAAACCGCTCCCAAACAAAAGGCCAAGAAAGAGGAGGATTCCACACCACCAAAGAAGGTGGTGCAGAAAGAGCAGGAAGAATCACCTGCTGCTACACCACCTAAAGTTATCAAGATGGAATGGAGACCCAAGAAGGTACAGCCGTCAAAGCCTCTTAAGACGGACGTACCATCTACAAGTTGAAAGGTGGAGGAAGTCCTACTCAAACGGAATATAAATGGTAAGCCATGAGCTTCAGGATAGCTTGGGGGAGGACCCTCACATGAGGTACCTGCATTTGCATATTTAAATTACTACAATTTTATTTTCTTTTTAGCATGTTTAAATTTGAGCTTTTATTCTTGCATCGAAAAAAAATTATTCCACTCTATATATGTGCTATGAAATGTTTAGTTCCACCCATGTTGACATGATGAATAGTTGCTCTTTTATGTTTCTCTTGTACTCGATTTAAAATAGAGCTTTCTCTAATATTTGAGTTTATCGGCTTTAAAATATCATGCTCTAAAAAACTTGATCTAGTGGGTTGCATACAATTGCTCTAGTCGTTATTGCTCGATATGATATGGTGACATAGACCACAATGACTTTGTCCTAAAGAGAAAACCTGATATCCGGAGTTTTATTTCAAAAATTTCAGAAACAATAGTTCCTCAATGATCATGAAATACCTACCGAGGCCAAATACAACATGCTTCTAGACTAGTCACAAAACCCTTTTGTCGTATGCTTCTTGCCGATTGTTGGGCCTTGTCACGGTTTGAACCTAACTTACATTTGATTCTTACACATATGGTTGAGATTCACTTGCACCCACCAAATAATTGCCGACTCTCACACTGAGAGTCGCGCACAACATGCACCCCCTTTTCGCCCAGAATGCCAATTCTTACACCGAGAATTGCGCACTATTCCACCAAATAAAAGTGCCGACCCTTACCCTGAGGATAGCACACCCCTCTTTTAGATTGCCAAAAATTCTCCATGCATTCCATCATGACATCTCTCTCCTCCACCCTTTTCCGGGAAATAAGTTATGGGCTATGTTTTTAGTTGAAAAAAAGAGAGAGAAAGAAAAAAAAAAGAAGAAAAAGAGAGGAAGAAATAAGTTTTAGGACATTCCAATCTTGTAGACAAACGGGAAATCTTAGATCCCGTTCAAAAAAAAGAGGGGAAAAAAAGAAAAGCAATTTTTGTTACTCTTTGATAGCCCATATTTTCTCCATCTCTTCATCCACCAATAAAAGAGAGTTTGTCATGACGCATGGAGACCCAAAAATACCACAAAGTTAGGAATCATTCCTCATCCATTTCACACACTTGCACATCTCAACCTAGTGTATGGCTCTAACCTTAACATGGTTTGGACTTTGACTCGGCTGCACACGATCGGTAAGTAAGCCTTTCTTTATATGCCTACCCAGAACTCCACTCAAAAATACTAGAGGTAGGATACAAAGGCAAACATCAAAGCCTTCGGTAAGGTTACTATACACTTTGAGCGATCGAGCGGGTCATTTGAGGAACTTGGTTTATTTTGCAAAATCTTACAAAACCTTCGGATTGAATGTTGATCTTGGGACGAATGAAAAGCACCGGTCTTTGAAACTGTTCTGTCTTGCAATTGCCCAAGACTTGAAAAAAATAGAAGCCCCACTTTATTCGGGAATCATAGAGAAGATTGCCAATTTATTCAAATTGCAGAAAACTCTCTTTTAAATTTTGTACAATTGAAATGTAATCGGCATTGCGGCAACTCCCCGATCAACAACCCAACAGCAAAACCTCGCTCGGGATGAGCAAGGGGTAAGCTTGGGGGATCTTGTTGGCGGTCCTTAACTCTGATTTTTACCCGCCAATTATAGATCATTTTGGGAGAAATAACTATTTTATTGCACATATATCTTTGCTATTGACCTAGTTCCACTTGTACTTGGAAGTTGTGCCACTTTGCAGAAAATACACCAAGTACAGGAAATTTCGGAATAAAAAGGCACTTTTCGAGACGGCGTAAACAAGCTAGAGAAGCAAGAGGGCCACCTGGACACAAAATGGGACAAAATCCCCATCACCATCGCGACCCAGGAGGCAGCCCAGGCCCACACGCCAAAGGCGGTCAGGGGGCGGCGCCACCCAGGTGCGGGCGCGCCTAGGGCGTGCCTGCCCTGCTGCCAGGTGGGCCTGGCCGAAGGCGGTTTGCTCCTTCCATCTGGAGCATGACGGTTTCGCTGGTGCTTTTACCTGGATGCCCCCGAACCGCCTTCCCCTGCTATAAAAGAAGAGGAGAGGCCCCTCTCTTCAACACACACCATTTGGAGCCATCTCACTACCTCATACTTGTTCTCTAGTTGTTAGTAGTAGACTTTTGGAGCTAGGCAAAGCTACTTGGAGAGCTTGTCTCTTGGAAAAAAAGCTACATCTTTGGTATAAATCTATGGAGCATTCTTCCTTAGTCAAGTTCTTATCACATTTATATAGTCTTTCATATGAACTAGAGTATAGTCTAGTACACGATATATTCGATGATCAAGAACTAGACCATAGTTCTTGTGAGAATTGTTCATCTTGTTCTACATTATTCTTCATCATTCATATGTCTTACTTGTTTAGATTAGATTGTAGAAGAGGAATAGCGGTTCGATGTGCCTTCGGGCTTGCCTATGTCCTAGCTCGTCCATCCATAGGGTGGGAGTCCTGGGGGATGTAGGTAGCTCCTTAGTATGCGGGCGTGGTGTCCGGATGCGAGGGAACCTTCAGATATTATGGCATGCCACGGTTGAGGTGGTAGACGGCAGGTGGTGACGGCCCTGTCCGTCCCGTGTAATCCCCCACGTTCGCATGTCGTGTAGGAGTTCGTAAATGCCTCCATCGACTGGCAGACCAATTGCCGATGTCTCCCCATATTCCTAGTCTATAGCCGTCTCTTGACTTGTATAACATGTGACATTAGCTGTTCTAGCATTGACTATATAGGACCTGCCTGCTCCGCTTAGATTATTCTTTATTCTTTTTTCCTTTATTCCTTCGAGATTGCTCTGAGTGTGTGTCCACTATCCAAACTACCATATGCTTACCCCTGTATAGCACTTTGGTCGGTTTCTCCTCATGCTAAATGTTATATTCATACCCATGCTAGATACTTAACAATCCATGTCATCCTTTGGGAAAATATAAATAATGATACCCTGAAATACTTTCGGGTGAAAAGCTGCAATGATAGATCCGTGCGCTTGCGGATATTATTCTAATAGGATGTGATCTATCTTTTGGCAACTCTCGCATAGTTACTAGAACTTGTTTCTAGTGGTTGTGTTGAGAAATGCCAACAAGCATTACTAGCGCCGTTACCGGGGATGGGCTTTATGTCTGTTTGTGGTGATTGCACTAAGAAATGCCAACAATAGCATTGAATTCGCAATTGGGCATTAGTCGAGACAGCTTCGATGCCGTGTTGACAGTTCTTGGCAAACTACTTCTGGAGGGTCACATCCTGTCGAAGAACACTTACGAGTCACAGAGACTCCTTCGTGCACTTAAGATACCGTATGAGGTGATCCAAGCTTGTCCGAACGGGTGCATCCTATTTAGGGGAGACCACGAGAAAGCAACACACTATCCAATATAACACCCGAAAATATAAACTTTTGTAAATTAAAATTAATTCAATTTTCTTTATTAGAGAGTCCTTCCATTCATAGGTGGTTAATACTTGTTTCATAAAGTATTAAAAGTAACTATAAGGTAGACACCATGTAATGTTGCATTCATGCTGCTGCACAGCTTTTGGTTGACTTGTTTGAGCTAGTTGACTGACTTTTGCTTTGGTCCCTGACCCCTAACTTGCTCAGACTTGTCCCTTCTAACTCCTAGACCGACTAAAACCCAGCCTAACTACCCCTAGGGCCATTATACCTAACCTAGGTGGGCCCCAGTGGGCCCTGGCCAACCCAGGCCACCCTTAGCCTCAGTTAGCCAAAAATAGCCAGCCATGGCCAACCCTGGCCAAGCCATGGCCAGCCATGGCCGGCCAGCAAGCCTGCAGCTGGCTAGAGTGGCCATGGGCCACTAGTAGCTGGCTAAGCCAGCCAGCCCAGCCCCAAGCCAGGCTGGCCAGCCCAGCTACTTGGCAGGCCACCCTCGGCCAAAGGCCAAGGCCAGCAGGCCATGCCCAGCCGGCCGAGCTTGGCTGCAGCCAGGCCGCCAGCCAGGCTAGGCCGCCAGCTGCTCAGCCTGCGGGCCAAGCCGGCCACCGCAAGCCCAGAAAGGTGGCCCAGCACCCCGCAGCGCCGCCAGCTACCGCAGTCCAGCAGCAGCACCCGCGCGTGCAGCCGACAGGCGGGGCCCGCCCGTCAGCCGCCACCTGGCGCCTGGAAGGAAGGCGCGCCCGGCTGTGGCAACTCGCCGGGGATTGCGCCGCCGGGACCTTCCTTCCCGGTCCCCTCTCCACGCTATAAAGCATGGCCCGCCGCGTCTCTCCCTCCCCTTTGCTCCCCAGTCCGCCGCCGCCTCTCGCGAAACCCTAGCTGCCGAAGCTCTCGCGCCGCCGCCGTCGTCTTCGCCTCCGCCGTCGCCTTTTTCTCAGGCGAGCTGGCGTACGCGCTTCGCGTGACCGCGGGGGTCACCACGGTGCCCGCCGCGGCCGCCCTAACCCCCTCTGCGCACGGCGCTACGCCGCCGAAGTAGCGCCGCCGCCACCGCGCGTCGTCGCCGCGACACCCCGCCGCTTTGGCCGCGCTCCGGTGCCGCCGTCTCGCACGTTGGGTGCGCAAGCTCGCGCGCATCGCGTGCGTGTGGTCCGCGCGGCGCCGCCACGCCGAGGACGTCACCGGTGACCATGGCGTGGTCGTCGGGGTTCATCCCCTCCTGCCGCCGGTCCACCGTGGACCAGTGGACTCGGTCCACGGGCGCGGACCAAGGCCGGTCCACCGGCCCTGGCCAGTCCGGCCGCGGCGCGTGGCCGCCGCGTGCGCCAACCAGAGCCCGCCGCGTGGCGGTCAACGGGGTCAAGCCCCCCGCCACGTCAGCCGCCACGTGGCAGCGACATGGCAGCCACATCATCGCCACGTCAGCGATGACCGAGTCAACTGGGTCAGTGCCCGGTCGCCATGGCATTTTTGGAGAAAAGCCCTCGCACTTTTATTTATTTACTGATCAGTCCGTTCCAGTTCAAAAATATTTAAATTTAAGTCCCGTTTTTAGCGTATTGACCCCCGATTTTGTTTTAGCCATAGCTTTCATGTTTTAACTCCGTTTTCGGCAAATGAGTACTTGTTGGAATTGTCTCGATGACTAGAATAGATCTGTAACATTGTTTGCTGCTAATTCTTGTTTGGTGTACTGTACTAATTATAGATCCTCTCGTTTGCATGTATTGCTCCCGTGTTTGGTGATTGCGACGATTAGAGAACGCGCCGTGGGTGAAGGAGGAGCAAAGGGACCCGGAGGACTTCCAAAGGCAGCCCGACACCACTAACCAAGGCAAGTGCAGGACCCTTGATCATATTGAACCCATGAAATGTTGTCTTAATGCATGCATGTGTGTAAATCTATGTGACCTAAGGACATACTAGCCACCTATATCCATATATCACCCATGGGGGTTTAGTAGATAGGTGTAGGTCTGCTAGAGCTCTACTCACCTTGTCACTTAAGTTAATTACTTTTAAAACTTCCTCTTTATTGAAAGTTGTGCTCTAGTTGGTGTTGGCTGCGGCCATGGAGAAGTGGCAGCGATGCAGTGAGCATCGTTGGTTGGTGAAGCAAGAGAGATACAGGTGCTAGGGTTTTGCCTGTAGTGACAGGGGCATCCGTGTCGTCTCTCCGCAAGGACCGGTTCGTGAAGCGGCCACCTGGGACTTCCATACATCTCCAGGCTAATGGGCTCTTGCTTGGCCAACTAGCAGGATCATCATAGGCAGGTTGGGCGGCTTACCGATGGGTGCCATAGCGATGGTGATAAGGGTGATCTCAAGTTCTAGTATGGGTGTTCTGGATGATCCGTAGACCTGGGCGTAGGCTACGAGTATGTCACCCATATGCTTGCGACATTCCTGTCAAGTTGCCACTGTCCTTGACCCTGTGAACAGCCTCGTTGTGACACCCTGCCGGCCTGTCTTGGAAACGGACTAAGAGGCTGATCCCCTCGGGCAAAAGGGGACTCACAAACTGGAGGTAAAGTGTACAAATCTGTGCAGAGTTTGATCAATCGATATATCATCCGTGCTCATGGTTACGAGCGGCCCAGATCCTCGCATGATTAGCAAAAGGTTTTGCTTTGATCGTGGAGATGGTTTTTGAGAGGTTGCTACCTCAGGCTTTACCAGGACAGCGATCCTGTGTTATCTGAGATGGCTATCTCGTATATATTTATGTATTTAAAAGTTTTCCTTTTCGTTTGATCTTAACGAACCTTTAATTCTACCGGAACCTTAATTAAGGGTTGGGTTTCTCAACCAAGTTGATAGTGAATAGGTTGCTAATTAAAATATATCTGTTACATTAAAAGCTACCGTAGTCTTTACCCACCAACTTTAAATTTTGATTAGCCTTGCATGTCATTACTTTTTCCTGCCTGTACTTGCTGAGTTCGACATGGACTCACCCTTGCTAATTCACAAATTAAGGATGCTCGAGTGATGACAATTCGGATGATGAGTTCCCGGAGAATCTCCCTAGTTATTAGGCTCATGGTGCTACCGTCGACCTTTCCTGTGGTGAGGTGGATTCACTACAACGTCATCGTTGTGTCGTCGTCGTCTTAGTGTTTACTTTTGCCAAACGCTACTTATATGTTTCCGCTTTAAGCTGAGTTCAGACTTTATTGTAATAATGGTACGATGTAATTCGTTAAATGTTTTTATTGTAATCGATGCACTGTGATGTTGGTTCATTAATGATGTCATGGCATGTATGAAATTGATCTTGGGCACACATGTGTTTGTAACCGGTTTTGCCTCCTTGTAAACCGGGGTGTGACAGAAATGGTATCAGCTCCGTGTTGACCGTAGGATCACGAAGCCTAGAATAGAAATGGCCGTCTTAGGTTGACTTTAGGTTGACTTTTGGGTTTTTGCATAGCATGTCATTCTTAGCATGTTATTTCATGGTTTTATTTATAAACTTGTTATGCATTTATTTTTCAACCTTAGTGCTATTTATTGCCTTTATATGCATTAAAATTCTTTATATTTCAATTATTATCTCATTGATCATTTAATGCCTTACCTCATGTTTATTACATTGTTTTAAAATAGCATTACTTTACCTTGCTGTCATTATTTTGTTCTTTATACATGTCATTATGCCATTTTTTTCTTGGTCTACAAATACTACAGAATGCATGTTTTTCTTTCGGTCAACTATTTTGAACTGCAGTGTTTATCTCAGATCTTTATATGCATGCACTCTTGGTTTTTGTCCTTTTTATTTCGGATTACTGGCATGTTTTAAAATTCTTCTATCATGGCATATTAACCGTTTGTTGCATGTCTTTGACCTTTGCATTTAATAGATGGCACGCCAGCGTCTGACCGCTCGTAAGAGCACTACCGGCTTCCGTCGTCCACTTCGCCCCATCGAGTTTCCCATGACTGGACGCGTCCACCACTACATCTTCCAGCCGAGTCAGCACCCAGACGACGGTATGATCCTCGGACGTGGGGGTCGGTAGTCCCGGCACCGGCTCTCGTTCCACGTCGAGGCACCGACGGTGGGCCGGGTTGGGCAGCGGCGCCCAACCTTGGTGCACCCGGGGAGGACCTCGGCGCCGGGGACTCGGGCGGGAGGCCCCGGGGACCTACGCTGGAGGGCCAGGAGGACCTGGCGGCCCTAGAGGACCTGGCGGCCCTGGAGGACCTGGAGGTCCTGGTGGTCCTGGCGGCCCTGGACCTCAGGGGCCTTTCCAGGCACATGACGGCAGGCTTGGCATGCTCACCACTCGTGATGGAGGGGACGACTTCTTTCATGCCCACCTCATGGGTCTCCTCGGCCGTTAGTTCGGACACGGCATGTACGGGGTGGAGTACCGCAGCGAGCATTGGAGACACCCATCTACCCCGAGTTCTGGAGAGTTGGCTGCTACGTTGGGTGCCCCAGTGCTGTTCTGCACGCCCTCCGCATCGTCTCCATCCATGAGGCACTTGCACCACGAGCCACCCAGCTGGCGGGTATCACAGATGCAGCTCGTCAGGCATTCTTTGCCTATCGGGACCAGTGCTTCGACCTCTTCAGCGAGGATACCTTCCGCTACTTCCCTCATCGTGCTCGCGGTGAGATCTCCTCCAACATTGCTACTACACTTGGAGAGGACAACCGTCTGCGCGCCATTGTTCAGCTCATGGCTCAGCTCAACACTGAGCTGACCTTTGCTATCCTGGAGATTCACCGGATGCACCTGCAGGCAGAGGAGGACCGCAGGAGGCTCACACAGCTGGAGACCCAACTCACTGGAGTGGTGCCACCTGCACCATAGTGGCCTGCACTGTCCCCTGCACGTGACTACGACATCCCCTACGGAGGAGCTGGAGGCCGCACTAGGATCGACTAGGACATCCCCATTTATGTAATAAATGATACGCTTAGCACGGTTGAGCATTGGTCGATCGAGTCTGTGGTGAGTCTAGTGTGTGCTTGCTTTGAGAGTGCTTTGTTTTCTTTGAGTGAGAACTTGGTTTGTTTATGATGAAACATGGTTGATTTGCCTCTTTGTAATGATTGTGATAAGATGTGGGGTGATGTCCACACTTATCATTTATAATATTAAGGTTGTGTTTAGTTAAATTCGGGATATGGGCCTTATAATTATGCCTTATCATATTAGTTTGATATGATAGCTCTTCTGTCACTTGATCATAATATCAGTCAGCATGGTTATATGTATATGTGTTATTACTGGGATTGAGATTGAGCTATGGTCAGCTGGTCTATTGTTATAAGAGGGGAATACATTGTTGCAGTTAAATTCACAGCTTATAATACAGATTAGCTATTTATTTGATACTGCAAATTCTTATACCATGTTATTTTTGAACATCAGATGGTTAACACCAGGACAGGTGCTGGAGGTTCTGGTGGGAACCACGACCAGAACAACAACAATGCACCACCTCCTCCACCTCCCCCACCAACGGTGGAACAAATGATGGTTATGCAGGCCCAGTTCATGCAGGGCATCAACGCTGTGATGGCTATGATGCAACAGAACATGGCCATGAATCAAGCTCAGAATTAGAACCAGAACCAGTATGCTCCACCACCTCCACCAAGAGATAGGTACAGTGAGTTCATGAAGGGGCGCCCTCCATTCTTCTCTCACTCACCTGACCCTCTTGTTGCTATGGATTGGGTGAAGGATGTGGAGAGGCAGCTGGACATTGCTCAATGCAATGACAGGGAGAAGGTTCTTTATGGATCTGGGCAACTGCAGGGAGCTGTAGCTAACTGGTGGGAAGCTTACCGCTTTGCTCACCAGGCTCCAAATACCATCACTTAGGCTGAGTTCAGTAAGGAGTTTCTGGATTACCATGTGCCAGCTGGTGTAGTGAAGCTGAAGAAGAAGGAGTTTGCTGACTTGAGGCAGGGCTCCTTGTCTGTCTGTGAGTACCGTGACAAGTTCATGGAGTTGTCCCGCTACTTCCCTAGGGACATTGAGACGGACCAGGACAAGCAGGATAAGTTCCTGGAGGGGCTCAATGATGGCCTCTCCTACATGATGTCCAATGTGAAGTATGCTAGCTTCCAGGAGATGATTGACAGGGCTATTGTGCTTGAGAGCAAGCGCAATAAGATGGAAGACAAGAAGAAGAAGCGGAAGGCCGACAAGCATCAATACCGGGAGATAGCAGCCGCCCTCGCTACAACAACCAGCGAACTTCCGGCGGCGTCCCTCTTATCACCGGGCAATCGGGTCGGCGTCGAGCTTCAATGGTCGAATCCGCACTCCAACAACCAGGTGCGCGCTCCAATCGAATCGGCGCCACGCCGAACTATCAGAATGCCCCCATGAAGACTAATGCCAACTCCACCCCCGCTGGCAATCTTTGCTTCAAGTGTGGACAACCAGGACACTATGCCAATGGTTGCCCTCAGAATAGGTAGAAGAACCAGAATCATGGGAAAGTGAACCATGTCAAGGTGGAGACTGCTGAGGAGGCTACCGACATGGTGCTCGGTATGTTTCTAGTCGACTCTCATCCAGCTTCAGTTCTCTTTGATACCGGTGCATCCCATTCTTTTGTGGGTAGTCAGTTTGTTCGCAAAAATAGCATTCCCACTCAACTCATGCCTAGTTCTATGAGTGTTAAAACACCTGGGGGAAGTATGTCCACTAATGTTTGGTGTCCAAATGTAAGAATTAATTTAAGGGGGTAGATTTTCCTGCTAAGCCTATTGTGCTAGAATCTGATAGTCTGGATGCCATCTTGGGGATGAATTGGCCGAACAAGTGGAAAGCAAATATCAAGTGTTCGAAAGGACGGTGACTCGATCGCACCCGATGGGAAGACTCTGTTGATGTGGTTGTGCCCGTGATAACCAAGAAGCGAGGGACAAGTGAATCATCTCGGGTGAGGCAATCGAGAACATCGAGTTGTTCGGGAGTTCCCGATGTCTTTCCCGAGGATCTGCCCGGGTATGCCACCCGAACGTGAGATTGAGTTTATAATTGACTTGTTGCCTGGTACTGCACCTATAGCAAAATGACCTTATAGAATGGGTGTTCCTAAATTAGAAGAACTTAAGTCACAACTTAGAGAGTTGCAATCTAAGGGTTTTATTCATCCTAGTTCTTCACCTTGGGGAGCCCCAGTTATCTTTGTAGAAAAGAAAGATGGGACACAGAGGATGTGTGTTGACTATAGGTCTTTGAATGAAGTAACAGTTAAGAATAAGTACCCCTTACCCGAATAGAAGATCTATTTGATCGCTTGAAAGGAGCCCGTGTCTTTTCTAAGATAGATTTGAGATCGGTTACCATCGCTGAGGATCGACCTAGTGACATTCCAAAGACCGCATTCACCACCGTGATATGGGCTTTATGAATATACGGAATGTCTTTTGGCCTAACCAATGCTCTAGCTTACTTTATGTACTTGATGAACAAAGTTTTTATGGAGTATCTAGATAAATTTATGGTGGTCTTTATTGATGACATTCTAATTGTTGACATTTCTAACGCCACTCGGTGTTAGGTTGTCATCCCCAACATGGCGCCAAAAATGCTGGTACTAAATAATGCAACCGCTACTAGAAATAAATATGGGATCCGCAAGCGCACGATAATACCGATGTAGCATTTTAACCAGGAGTAATCCAGGTATCGTTATTTATAATTTTACCACTGGGAAGAGAATGCACTTTGGATAATGAGTGATGAGCAATGCACATGCTATAATGGACAAACTTAACCTTGTCAGATCGATCATCTCATACGGGTAAGTGTCACATAACATATAGGAATGAATGATAAATGACATAAGATAAATGACAACATTTAGCCACATAAAATAATAGTAATAAGCCATCTCAACTTAGCACTCTAAGCTTATAACACTAGCATGGACTAGGACGATCTAGGGTGTAATCCTATGTTATTCTAACTACAAAGTCAAAGCATACAATGATTAGTGCAAGAACATCTAGCAATCATGGCGGGAAAAGGGTACATCTATGCATAGTGATATTACCGAGAGAAGACAAGAGACATAGCAATGACTTCAATGTAATAGGTTGTTCTACTAAGACCTACCAACGGGGATGGAATACAAAGGACTCAACGGAACTGTCACTTCCGCGATCTACCACACGACCCGGCCAATAGGGTGTAATCGCAGATAAATACGGTTTAGGCACCACGCCTACACAATATTTACCACTCACCCATCGATCTAATGAGCGAGCACTATACGATCCTATGCATAAACATAATTCTAGTCCAACTATGCTAAACATATAATCAAAGTAAACTAAGAACAATATAATTGAGAACATAATCAAATAGAGCAAAGTCAAGTCCGATATAATAGAATAGAATAAAGTACTACTCATAGTATCACGAACAATGATGAATATTACAAGAATGCAGAGGGGAATTACCAAGAACTCCGACAGATCCGGACTCCAAGCTAGGCTTGATTCCCTCTAGATCTATTCCTATGTAGCTATGCTACTAAACTATGGAGCTCTAATTGAGATGGTGGCTCTGGCTTCTCTGAATTCTGATGAGAGAATGAACTCTTGAATGAATTAGGATGAATTAGGGTTTCACCCAGGGGCCAGGGGCTATGAATATATAGCCCCCTAGGATGAACCACAGCCCTCGGATCAAACCGATCTAAATGGATGATAATTATTGATCCTCAAAGGCGGTGGAGGCAGGATCCACGAGACTCCACCTGATTGGTGGAGGTGGGGAGTCGGCCGACTCCCCCTAGGTCGGCCGACCGCCACCCCGCGATGGGCCCCTGCTTCCAGGGTTCGCCTTCCGGAGTCTTCTAGATTATACAATTTTACCCGTTCGGTCTTTATCTCTATGTAATCATGACATGTGGGCCTCCTTTGGTTCTCTTTCGATAACCCCCGCGTAAATAGACAATCACCAAAACTCGTGGAATTCTATCGGTGTAACCCCTATATCTAACGTGAACTCATATTAATCCTTTCTCTTGCCGCGTTGACGGTATAAAATTGATACTTAACGACCGTCAACAAACTCCCCCAAGCTTACCTTTTGCTCGTCCCCGAGCAAAGATAGACTCGTGATGGATCGGGAGTTGCTACAATACTTTCATTCCTCACAAGTACACATGCGTTCAAACAAGAACTCTCCTCCGGATTAGAGTGAACTATCCCGACTCAAAACTTACTCATATTACCTTTCACCATGGGGCTTGTAACTCGTCACTTGGGTCTTGAGTAGTTGAAAGATAGAACGGTCAAGTCAAGTGCCATCTTTCTCGCTCTTTGGTCAACTATTATTCTCGAGTTTTTGCAAGGTTTTGAAATAAAACTCGAGTTCCTTGTATGAACCTTTCAAGTCTCTCATTTGTGATATTTCTCGGATCCTCTCTAAGGCATGAGTAGTGTATGCCTTCTCTCTTCTCTCAAGAATATGTGGTATTTGTGGAACTAAGGCATAGTGGAAAGTGCCTTCTCTCTCTCACCCTACTTTCTAATAGGCTTATGTGGAGCTCATAGGTGGGGAGACACTCAAACTCACTTGCATATATTGCATAGTTAAGACATGGATCCAATAGGAACTAAAATAATAATAAAGTCATATGTGCATGTGAATGAGGAAATGGAATGAATGAGATGATGATAGGATGATGGTAGTATGATGATGATAAGAAAATGATTATGAGGGGTACTCAACTGGTGAACATCTACTTCTACACTTGCTCCTTTGGGGATAACATGACTCCCTTTATTCGGAAACCTTGAAACTTCTTGAATGGAAGGACTTGGCTACTCTTTCTTTTTCTTTCTTTCTTCTTTTCTCTTTTTTTCTTTTTTTTTAGAGCAACCAATCCTCTGGAAACAAAACTTTAGCAACGGGGATTCATATAACTTGAAATGATAATAACTCGGAGCTTTTATGTAGGCAAATAGAACTGTGATGATTATGTCTAGATGTTCACTCCCAGAATAGGAGTAGAACCCTTTCTGGATGCTGTGAAAGGAATGGCGTATGTATATGTGGATGGATGAATGGATGGATGCGTACTCCTAGTGTAGGAGCAGCATAAGTGCGTATCTCCAGGGTAGAGACAGCACAGTAAGTGGAGAATGCGTACTCCCAGGATAGGAGTAGCATAAGTGCGTATCTCCAGGGTAGAGATAGCACAATATGTGGTGGATATGGATCTATATGTGGGTGGTACTTCTAGGACAGAAGTAGCACGTAATGAATGTAACATTTATAAAATGGGTGCATGCTTCGAGGACGTATAGCATAGATCAATGGATGGAGAGCACATAGTATTGACTTTATCTCGCGTGACTAATTCCTTATGGGTCCACAAAAGATAACCACACTCAATGCCTATAAAGTCTACACTCAAACCTACAATATGATCTATATAAACAGATGGGTTTTCCTAATCTAGTAAGCATGAATATATGGTCATGTGGTAGGAATTTGAACTCTCATCATAAAGGAACTCATCATGCAGGAATTTAATATTTTCACGATAAATTCTCCAGAACTCTAGTATCTCTAGGAACAAGATGGATAGCAGCTCAAAACCTTCCCATATCATACCCGTCAACCACCTAGACTTAGATCAAGTGTTTGCTGCCCACAAGTTTCGGTTCGAGCAAATCTCAAATCTAAACAAGTTGTGTCCAAAACTCGGGAGAGTGCAAGGTTGAAAACTAGGTACTTGAAAGGAATTACGGCAGAGCAACTATTCATCATCTCCATGTAGAGTTTATTCTAGGGATTACTTTTAAAGACAAGATTGCAAGAGCTCTCCAAAAGTAGAAAAGATAAATAAGGAAATCTTTCGTGTTTCTATGGTTATGCATCTTTTTTAGTTGTTTTAACAAAGCATACTTTAAGAAAGCATAATTAGATAAATTGGGAACACTTAGCTTGGTACACGGGGATGCTCTCCCCAAGCCGGATGTTGACATAGTCTTCGATGTTGCCGATGCACCGAAGACGTTCTAGTCCTCCAGAGTGTCGTAGATAGTTGCCGTTGGAGACAAACATTCAATTGTCGCGGCAAAGACTCCGACGGTGGACCGGATGTCCTTCTCGCCTCGTTAGCTCTTCATGATCCTTGATGTTACGTGAAGCTCAAATAGACAACAAAGCTTGTGGAACTAATTAAGTGTTAGTGACAAAAACCTCTAGGCTTTAGTTGTCTAGAACTTTCCTAACTTAGACTTGTTCTAACAGATCACAAGAAATATTTTTATCTTTTTATTATTTAAGGAATACGAGGGGGAAATAAATATGCCGAGAAATTATTTTTGTGCCACCACAAGAATGGTTATCCACATGGGGCTTAGTGCTTTTCTGATGCAAATGCACAACATCTTTAATTTCTTTTCAAATGCGAAGATAAAAGAGTAAAGGTGCAACAAAGATGCAAGTAGGAAAATAAATATGCTAAGGTAAAAATGCAATGCTAGAAAGCAATTGCTGATAAATACCAAGTTACCTCTTGGGGCGGCGTTCGGTGGTTTTAAGTCCTCCGAGCAGGACTTGTCATGTTCGCTTATTTTTCAAGGGGCGCATTGGGCGGCGCCTCGATGATGTCGCCTCGTGTGTAGGAGTTGATTCTGATTTTTCTTTTACTTTCCACACCTTCTTTGTTGGAGAGGGTGACCTTGAGGAGGAAGTTTCTTGGGGCACTTGGTTTTCTTCCGGTAGCACCTCATTGGGTTCTTCTACAATGTTCTTCTCTTCTGGGTATCGATCTTCATATCTAAACACTTCTCCCTTATAGTTGGCCCATCCATCTGTAGTGATGTTCTTCTTGTTCTGGCGACGGGTACGCTTGCCTTCTCCTTGTTCTGTTCTTCTTGGGCTCCTCGGTGTTTATATAATTATTATTGAAGTAGCGGCGTACCTTCTCGGTGGGAAAGTGGAAGTGAATCTCTCCCGTCCCAATATAGATGATAGCTCTGGTGGTGTTCAGGAATGGTCTTCCTAGGATGATCGGAGGGTCGTAGTCATCTCCCATATCGATGACTAGAAAGTCTGTGGGGACATAATGGTCATCTATCTGGATGAGGACATCCTTCACTACTCCTTCGACGAAGCGGAATGTCTGATCTGCCATCTGTAGCCGTGCATAGGTGGGCTCCAAAGGCATAGTGTCGTATAGGTACTCATAATTTACCTTGGCCATAATGTTGACGCCTGATCCGGTGTCATAGACAGCTTTATTGAAAGAGCTTCTGTTGATGGAGCATTGAATGGTTGGGACACCTGGGTCATCCTTCTTGATCAGACGTGGGGACCTGAGTAGGTGGTCATGCTCCTTGTGGACTGTAGTGACCATCCTCACTGTCTCCATCTTCTTGGTCTTCTTATCTTTGTTCTTGCTCTTCTTAGCCGGATTCTTCTTCTTCTCACCGTTTCGTTGATGAGGGTGTCTTTAGGAACCGCTGCGGACTCTGTTTTTGAAGAAGAAGGTTTCTCTCTTGCCCTTGATGTTGAAGATGATCTTGGCAAGTGTTGGCATACATGATGGCTCCAAAGCGTTGTTCAAGAATGGTCATCCCGAATGACAGGGACCTTTCATCACCGCTCGTATCCACTACCACGAAGTCTGCAGGGACATACGAGTTGCCTACTCGTACACAAATGTCTTCTAGTATTCCCAAAGGAACACGGAGTGACTGATCTGCAAGTTGTAAGCACATGGTTGTGTATGCTAAGGGGCATCTGAATAACTTCTCATATATCACTCTTGGCATGATGTTGATGCTTGCACCGAAGTCACAGATTGCCTCATTAAAGTTAGTACTTCCAATGGAGATCGGAATGACTGGTCTCCCGGATCGCCCTTCTTGATTGGCGAGTTGAGTCTATCCATGACCCCTTCGATGGATCACTCCGGCTATCTTCTACATTGAATATATCAACAAGATTTGCGCTTTCGAGCTCTTCGGGTTGTCCCGCGTTGCCTTGACCGGTGGAGGGAGCAAGGTTAACAAGCAGTTGTACCCGCGACTCAAGTAACTTGTTGAAGCCGAAGCTGACTCTTGATGGCATTGGAAAAGCCATCCATTCTGTTGCCGAGTGTCTCTAGGACCTTGTCATTTGATGTCGCTTCTTGGACATTGTCCATCATCTTGCCTTGGTTCAAGACTAACTCTCTCAAAGGCGGCTGGTTGTAATTATTGTAGGAGGAGTTGTTACCTTGATAATTGCATGAATAATTGCCCGAGTAGTTAGGCCTCTCGTTGATTCCAACCTTGATTCTGGCGAGGACGATAGTAATTATTGTTGTTGTTGTTGAGGTAGTTCACGTCCTCCTTCGCTTTGGGCGCTTAGCACCTTGTGTGCCCAGCCTCTCCACACTCTTCACATGTCATGCGAGCATCGTGTATGTGCATGACTTCTTTCTTCTCTCGGGGCTCTCTCATCGAGCCTCTTCATTAGTAGATCCATTTTGGCGACAAAGATGTCTACCTCCTTCACTGGTGCATTCCTCCACCTCTCTTGCGGGTCTCGAGTTCTTTCTTCACTCCAACCTTGGTTGGATGCCATCTTCTCCACAAGAGCCGTGGCTTGAGGAATAGTGAGTGATAAGAATGCACCTCCGCCAGCGGATCCATCGTCTCACGTGTGTCGTTGTTCGAGCCCATGGTAGAATGTCCGCATAAGCAAACAATTCTCCATGCTATGATGAGGACACTCGAGGATGTAATCTTGAAAGCGCTCCCAAGCTTCGGGACAAGCCTCATCATGGTGTTGCCGAAAGCTTGATATCTTCCCGCGAAGAGCATTTGTCTTGCCCATGGTGAAGAACTTCGCCAAGAAATTGGTGGAACATAGTGCCCACGTAGGATTCTTCTCCTTATTGGCGTAGAACCACTGCTTCGCTCTCCCCAAGAGTGAGAATGGGAAGAGGCGAAGTAGTATAGCATCTCCGGGGACATCCTTGATGGTGAATGTGCTACAAATCTCCGTAAAGTGTTGGAGATGAGCACTAGCATCTTCATGGGCCTTCCCACGTAACCGGCTTGCTTGCACCATGTTGATCGCGCAGCTTGAGTTCAAAAGCTCCTTCGATGTCCGCAGTGGTCCAAGATTTAATGTTATCCGTAGTGGGAGCCGAGAACTCGCGGAGTGACTTGTTCGCCATGGCTTCAAACACCGGTGTCAAGTCTCGAATGAAAGGTCGACTTTCGTCGCTTCCGACAAACTTCCAAGTTGAGTTGATGATGATGATTGATTGGTCCTTTTCAACTTGCTTTTGGTCTTCCCGAATAAAGCTTCTGGATTGTCAATACAATTATCAGGAAGAATTGTCTTGATTACCCTGCATAAAATACACAAGTAGACAAAACAAGGGTAATCCCGTAGAGATGGGTTAGTATGAAAAAGACAACTCGATCACATTATCTAGTGCAATGCTGCTCATTATCTATTGGCTTTCAACCTTCCCCAAAGAAACGACGCCAAAAATGCTTGTTGACATTTCTAACGCCACTCGGTGTTAGGTTGTCATCCCCAATATGGCGCCAAAACTCAGCCGGTACTAAATAATGCAACTCGCTACTAGAAATAAATATGGGATCCGCAAGCACACGAGATAATACCGATGTAGCATTTTAACCAGGAGTAATCCAGGTATCGTTATTTATAATTTTACCACTTTAAGGGAAGGGAATGCACTTGGATAATGAGTGATGAGCAATGCACATGCTATAATGGAGAGCTTAACCTTGTCTCAGTATCGATCATCTCATACGGGGGTAAGTGTCACATAAAATATAGGAATGAATGATAAATGACATAAGATAAATGAGAACATTTAGCCACATAAAATAATAGTAATAAGCCATCTCAACTTAGCACTCTAAGCTTATAACACTAGCATGGACTAGGATGATCTAGGGTGTAATCCTATGTTATTCTAACTACAAAGTCAAAGCATACAATGATTAGTGCAAGAACATCTAGCAATCATGGCAGGAAAAGGGTACATCTATGCATAGTGATATTACCAGAGAAGACAAGAGACATAGCAATGACTTCAATATAATAGGTTGTTCTACTAATACCTACCAACGGGGGATGGAATACAAAGGACTCAACGGAACTGTCACTTCCGCGATCTACCACACGACCCGGCCAATAGGGTGTAATCGCAGATAAATACGGTTTAGGCACCACGCCTACACAATATTTACCACTCACCCATCGATCTAATGAGCGAGCGCTATACGATCCTATGCATAAACATAATTCTAGTCCAACTATGCTAAACATATAATCAAAGTAAACTAAGAACAATATAATTGAGAACATAATCAAATAGAGCAAAGTCAAGTCTCGATATAATAGAATAGAATAAAGTACTACTCATAGTATCACGAACAATGATGAATATTACAAGAATGCGGAGGGGAATTACCAAGAACTCCGAGATCCGGACTCCAAGCTAGGCTTGATTCCCTCTAGATCTATTCCTATGTAGCTATGCTACTAAACTATGGAGCTCTAATTGAGATAGTGGCTCTGGCTTCTCTGAATTCTGATGAGAGAATGAACTCTTGAATGAATTAGGATGAATTAGGGTTTCACCCAGGGGCCGGGGGCTATGAATATATAGCCCCTAGGATGAACCACAGCCCTCGGATCAAACCGACCTAAATGGACGATAATTATTCATCCTCAAAGGCGGTGGAGGCAGGATCCATGAGACTCCACCTGATTGGTGGAGGTGGGGAGTCGGCCGACTCCCCCCCTGGGTCAGCCGACTGGCCACCCTGCCAGGTGGGCCCCAGCTTCCAGGGTTCGCCTTCTGGAGTCTTTTAGATTATACAATTTTACCCGTTCGGTCTTTATCTCTATGTAATCATGACATGTGGGCCTCCTTTGGTTCTCTTTCGATAACCCCCGCAGAAATAGACAATCACCAAAACTCATGGAATTCGTCGTGTAACCCCTATATCTAACAGGTGAACTCATATTAATCCTTTCTCTTGCTGCGTTGACGGTATAAAATTGATACTTAACGACCGTCAACACTAATCTACTCCAAGAATGAGGAAGAACATGAAGAACATCTAAGGTTGGTGTTGCAGAAGTTGAGGGAACACCAACTCAATGCCAAGTTCAGTAAGTGTGACTTCTGGTTGCATGAGGTCTCTTTCCTGGGACATGTCATATCTAAGGGTGGAGTTACTGTTAGTCCGAAGAATGTAGCAGATGTGTTGAAGTGGAGTCCACCCCAAACTGTCAAGGAGATCAGAAGTTTCCTGGGAATGGCAGGTTATTATCGGAGGTTTATTGAAGGGTTCTCTACTATAGCCAAACCTATGACTGCTTTGTTGGAGAAAGATAAGCCCTTTAAGTGGACCGATCAATGTCAGGCTAGCTTCGAGGAGTTGAAGAAGAGGTTGACAACTGCACCTGTGCTAGCTTTACCTGATATGACCAAGAGTTTTGATGCAGGAGGGTAAGGTTATTGCTTACGCCTCTAGACAGCTGAAGAAGCATGAAGTGAATTATCCAACTCATGACTTGGAGTTAGCAGCAGTGGTACACTCATTGAAGATATGGAGACACTACATCCTTGGTCATAAGTGTGATATTTACACTGACCACAAGAGCTTGAAGTATATATTCACTCAGAATGATCTCAACCTGAGATAGAGAAGATGGTTGGAGTTGATCAAGGACTATGAATTGGAAGTCCATTACCACCCTGGGAAAGCTAATGTAGTAGCTGATGCTCTAAGCAGGAAGAGTCAAGTGAACATGTTGGAGGTTGCAGAGTTACCTCAAGATTTGTTGATTGAGTTTGAATATCTCAACTTGGGTTTCATGGCTAATGTTCAAGGTACTTCTATGGACGTTGAGCCGACACTTGAGCAGGAAATTAGAAAGGCTCAGAAGACTGATGAGAAGTTCCAAGAGATTGTCAAGCTGGTCGGTGAGGACAGAGCACCTAGGTTCAACGTTGATGAAGATGGGACTCTCTGGTATAAGCACAAGTTGTGTGTGCCTGATGGTCAGAAGATCAAGGATACCATATTGAAGGAGTGTCATGAGTCAGCTTACTCCATTCACCCCGGAGGTACTAAGATGTACCAAGACTTGAAGGAACATTATTGGTGGTGTGGAATGAAAAGGGACATCAGAGAGTATGTAGCTCTGTGTGACACCTGCCAGAGAGTGAAGGCAGAACATCAGAGGCCAGCTGGATTGTTGCAACCGTTGAAAGTGCCAGAATGGAAATGGGATGAGATCAGTATGGATTTCATAGTGGGCTTACCTCGGACATAGCGAGGTTTTGACTCTATTTGGGTGATAGTGGATCGCTTGACTAAGGTTGCTCATTTTATACCTATCAAGACCACTTACACGAGAGCACAGTTAGCGGAGAAGTACATGGCTAGGATAGTTTGTGCACATGGAGTTCCTCAGAGGATAGTGTCTGATAGAGGTACCCAGTTTACTTCAAAATTTTGGGAGAAGTTGCATGAAGCTTTAGGAACCGAGTTGAGGTTCGGTTCAAAGATATCATCCACGTCCGATGGCCGACTCGAACGTGTCAATCGATTCTAGAGGATATGTTGAGAGCATGTGCCTTACGTCGAGCAATAGTTGGGATGACAACTTGCCATATGCTGAGTTTTCTTACAACAATAGCTATCAGGCAATCCTTAAGATGTCCCCTTTTGAAGCTCTATATGGTAGAAAGTGTAGAACACCTCTGTTCTGGAATCAAACCGGTGAGAGGCAAGTGTTCGGTCCTGATGCATTAAAGTTAGCCAATGAGCAAGTACAGATCATCAGACAGAACTTAAGAGTAGCTCAGTCCAGGCAGAAGAGTTATGCCGATGTTCGCCGTAGAGAGTTAAAGTTTGAAGTCGGTGATCATGTATATCTTAAAGTATCACCAATGAAGGGCTTGAAGCGATTCAAGGTTAAGGGAAAGTTGGCACAAGATATATTGGTCCTTTCAAGATCCTGGAAAGAAGAGGAGAGGTAGCATACCAGCTTGAGTTGCCACCCTACTTGTCAAATGTGCACAATGTGTTTCATGTCTTGCAGTTAAAGAAATGTTTGAGAGTACCCGAGAAAGAAATGTTACCTCGTTGAGGAAGTGGATCTCGAAAGACTTGACATATGAAGAAAGTCCCGCTAAGATCTTGGAGACAATTGAGAGGATCACCAGAGCAAGACTATCGAATGTGCAAAGTGCAATGGAAGCATCATACGCAATGAGTCAACTTGGGAAAATGAGGAGGATTTGAAGGCGATTATCCCGAGTTATTCCCGAGTCTCCTAATCTCGAGGATGAGATTCCTTTAAGGGGGGTAGGTTCATAACACCCGAAATATAAACTTTTGCAAATTAAAATTAATTTGATTTTCTTTATTAGAGAGTCCTTCAATTCATAGGTGGTTAATACTTGTTTCACAAAGTATTAAAAGTAACTATAAGGTAGACACCATGTAATGTTGCATTCATGCGGCTGCACAGCTTTTGGTTGACTTGTTTGAGCTAGTTGACTGACTTTTGCTTTGGTCCCTGACCCCTAACTTGCTCAGACGTGTCCCTGATGATATTGGGAATCTGTCGATTACGGCTAACCGGCAGTCTACCACGGGATCCGCGATCTGGATGTGAGGAGCAAGACAAGCAACCAAGACAAGGGTTTATCCAGGTTCGGGCCGCTCGGAAGCGCAATACCCTACGTCCTGCTTCTTGGGTTATGCTGTATTTTTGAGTATCTGAGTACAAGGAGGGTCTAAGCTCTCTAGATCTAGGATGCCAGAGAACAGATCCTATCAGATGAATAGTTGCCTTCTAGGGGGTCCTTGGCCACTTTATATAGCCGAGCAGCCAAGGTTACATGTGCAGAGGTCATTTATATTACGTCGTGTCCTAGGCGGACTCAGGCTAACCTAACCGACTAAGTCTACTTGCATGCCAAGCATCCTTATGCGCGATCCACCTCCTGGTCGATCGCGGACCACGGCTTCGTCTTGTCATCCAGCCCACCAGCCTGGTTGGCAATGGGCCGGACTTCATCTGGTCTGGGCCATCTTGCCGAGCAGCCCCGAGACTGTCTATGCGGGTATATGGGGTTTATACCCCCACAGCTAGTCCCCGAGCACCATGTATCTTGTGGGAGTCACCGTCTTGACCTGTGCTGAGCAGTGTTGATGCAGACCACATAACGCCGACCAGTGAGAATACTGACCATACAGCGCTGAGCAATGAAGTTGCTGACCACCTGATGCCAATTAGTGGGAATGCTGACCACATGGCGCAGAGCACCTTCATCCGAGCAGTCTACATCCTAACCACTGATTTTGTCAAGGCAGTTGATCTGTCGAAAGATGCATGATGCTCAAAAGAAAAAGAAAATTTCTTTTCACGTCCTGGGACGTGGGCCCACATTGACACATGACAGGAAGTGTCGTTAGATATGTTCTACATGAACCAACCATAAGAGTATCATCCAGAAATTAAGGACAAAGCGATAGGCCCTAAGTCACCACGAGGTGACATGGGCCCATGTAGTCCCCAAGTTCAATGGAAGATAGTATATGTTATATTGAACTTTTAAGAAAAAATCCAACAAAACATGAATAACGAAACAAATTCTGAACCTACGGCCTTCTGCTTAGGAAACAGATCAGAAATGCTCCATTGAGTCATGGAAAAAAGGACTACCTGGGATCTGGTATACATTCCCCAGGTGGAGAAAATGCGGCCCACCACCGTTGTGTGATAATTCGAACAAATGGGCCGATTAAAATATCCAGCGCAAGGATAAAATAACCGCCGGCTGCACGTGTGAAAAATGAGCGTACAGCCCAATTTTCCGCGGCCCACGAGGGTTAAAGGGCGCGTTCACACGAGTCAGAGGGGGTCCAACCCTAGAAGTCAAGGAGACGTCATTCGAATGGTATAAATAGCAGGCGCCGCCAAGGGGAGACGGTTCTGCATCTCATTCATTTCAACACAACAACCGCCCACTCGCTCGAGTGCTCTGCCTTCCGCCGCCGCACAAGAGAATGAAACATCCGTCGCTCAATCCACCTACTGCAAGCAACCACTGCCGAGAGCGCCGCCGCAGATCTAGCCGTTGCCGCGCACCCTGTTTTTGGGTTACCGCCGCCGTAGATCCAGCCGCCGCAGCGCACCCTGCTCAGGGTTACCGCCGCCGCTTCCACCGCTCGAGGAGACAATGGTGAAGAAGATGACCAAGAAGGCGGTGAAGGGGGCGGAAGTGCCAGCTCATGGCCCGCAGTGGGTGCAGTCCACATCCACACGGGAGTCGCTTCAAGCCCTCGCCGCCGAGGGTTTTCTCCCGCCGATGGAGATGGGTGTCTGGAGGGAGCCGCGGGGCGAAGACGAACCTCGCCCGAGCACTGGTGAGTTCATTGTGTTCGAGGACTTCGTTCTTCATGGATTGGGGCAGCCAGTGAATGGATTCCTTCGGGATCTATGCATATGGTGGGGGATATCCATATGCAATCTGGACCCCAATTCCATTTTGACTGTTGCGATTTTTATCGTATTTTGTGAAATGTTCCTGGGCATCCCCCCATTTTAATTTGTTACAGTACTTCTTCGTTCTCTGAAAGAAGGGGGTTGAGACTGGGGGGTCCCAAGTCGCCGAAGGCTGCTACATCCGGCTCCGGGACGGGCTAGCCGCCTCCTGGTTGGGCAGTAAATTTGGGTCCACCTCCAAGGGATGGAATAGGCGCTGGTTCTACATGAGCCAGGATGTGGTTGGGAGGCGAGTGCCCTGTGATGTCAACCAGATCCCGGAGGCCAATTCCCAGTGGTCGAAGGCGCCCAATGATATGGGTTAGGTGAAGGAGCTCCTGAAGCTGATTGATAATAAATCAGTGAACGGAGCATTGGTGGCGGTGCTATGGTTGGCCCGGAGAGTGCAACCGTGCAAGGAACGAGCAAACCTGCTGTTCTTATACAGCGGAGTAACGGATCCTGCTCGGGATACAGCCAACAAGGCCACCCATGATTGAGTACACCAGAAGTTGGCTGTCTTGTTCAAGAAGTACAAGGAGAGCACTGCTTTTCCCGAGCACCGAGCACTGCCATTCAAGCTTGGTTACCCACCACCAGAGGTAAATTGCATGCTATGTTCAGTTTTGTAAACTGTTTGATTGCACATTGAGTCTAGCTATAATGTTCTGACTGTAATACATTTTATGGTCAGGGTCGTAGCGACCTTTTCTTTTCAGCGGTCCCAGTGGAGCAGTGGCCTGAAGGTGAGGCCCTGCAAGGTCAGCGTCATCTGCTACGGACCACTGACTAGGACGAGGTTGAGGACCTCAGTCCTGATGATGATAATGATGACATGGTGGGAGCAACCACCAGGGGGCAGCAACACACGGCGGGAAAACGGCCGATGCCCGCTGTGACCCTCAAAAAAGAAGAAGAAACCAACTACCCTCGGCACCGGAAGTAAGCTGGACATTGGCGGTGAGGGTGGAGGTGGGGGCGGCAGCAAGAGGGCCGCCCCGGATAGTCCCGGGTCCTCCGACTCCGAGGACTACGCGACGCTGGCCGATCGCCAGCGTAAACGCCAAGCTCGGGCCGACGGCGATGGTGGCTCGTCAAGGCCGCCACAACCGAGACCCCGGAGGTCACCGAGGAGGGCACCACAGACCACCGCTACGCCGGGCCCTACACCTGTCACCCAGGAGGTGCCGGCGTCTAGTGCCGCGTAGGGTGCTGGGCAGTCTCCGGACCCGCGTCGCGCACCACCCGGACCAGTCCCCAAGTCTGCCGGTGGGTCTGGGGCCGGAGGGGCCTCAGGCAGTGGTGGAGGTCCTCAGTTTCGAGGAGGCTTTCGCCGGTAAGTACATTTGTGTAAATATGTTGCTACTTTGCTTGCTTGAATCATTGTATGACCTTGATATGCGTTGGCTGCTTGCAGTCGTGCACGCACGGCCATGCCCCAAAGCTCCACGGGCACGGCGGTGACTCCACCACCAGCTCCTGTGCAAGCGTCAGCAGGCGGAGGGCCTAGACTTGGGGAGGCGAACGCCACCAGTGCTACTACCTAGGCCGAGGAGAGGCCGGTGGGCGAGCAGGTGGAGAGGCAGATAATTCTAGCTCCCCAGCCAGAAACTGCCAGCCGTCCTCCGCGCCCCGCGCCACAACCAGCTGCTCCGAGTGCTCCGCCACCACCTGAAGAGGTCGAGGGGATCCTCCGGGAGCCCCGGATGCCTCGCACAGACCTCCTCAAATAGCGTATCCTTATCACAAGGAAGGTGGGGGAGGACTACACCTCTTATGAAGAAATCCCTGACTCTGTCATGGAGGAAAGTATTCAGGATGCTGTGGAGGTGCTGCTCGATCGGATCAAGGTATGTATAAATCATCATATAATGCATGTACATATAGAATGCACTGTTTAACTTGTTGTGCTCAGTCTCTGCAAATGACCAACGCCCAACGTCACTGGACCATTGAACGGTTCGGGCCAACCTCGGAGGAGTGTGAGACCCTCCGAGAGGAAAAAGCGAACCTGGAGGCTCAGGCTGCCATCTACCAAGCTCGTGAGATTCAGAACGAGGAGGAGATTACTGCGTTGCGCCGACAGGTAGAAACCTTGGAGGCGGGAAAGCAAGGTGAGTTGCAGACCACTCCAATCTTTGGTGGAGGTGTTACCGAGCACTCATGTGTTTGTGTTTTTTACAGAGCTGGGCCGCCAAAACGCAGCACTTACCCAGGAGAATGCTGCTCTTTTAGAGCAAGCCGATCTTTGCGAGGAAGGCCTGTCTGGCGGACAGCCGTGCGAGATCACGGAGCCGATCGGGTAAGTTTTAGCAATATTGGAATTTGCTAGTTGTCTACTGAATACTGGCTGACCAATATAAGCTAACCACCGTATGTTGGTGTCATGTAGAGATGAGGGACCGGCGTATGGCCCAGTTCCAGATGTTGGAGAACACCTGGTCCGCTCTCCAGGGGAAGATTGATGTGATGACCAAGCACATTAAGCCAATGCTAAGGGCCATCTTCCCTGAAGAGGCGCACCTGGCAGACCCGGTGGGCAATGCTGTCCTGGTGGCCAACCAGTGTCGGAGGCTATGGCCTGCTCTACTGGACTTCATCTCCCGGGCTGGTGGCTACACAGTGGCGACAGCCCTTGCCGTGGTCCGCTCGCGGTTCCCGGTGGTGGATCCTGCCACCGTGGCCCTCGGGATTGCGCCAGAACTGGACGAGGCGCCGTTGAAGAACTCCAAGCCTCCTCTGCTCCTGCTACTGCTGCCCTGGTTGACGACATGATTCTTATTGAAGATCCTACAGTGGGAGACGGTGGTCAGTAGGGGCCTTGTTTTAAACAATGTGTATTTTGTTAAAACATGTCTGTGGTGCCGAGCACAGGGTGCTCAAAACAAACTTTAAGGCCGTGTTTAAGATGCAGACTAAGTAGGCATGCTTAAGCGGGCGATAAGCATTTTGCCGTTTTAATACGTATTGTATTATGCATATCTTGATGCATAACGTTAGTTTTGAAAAAATGTATGTCGACAACTAAGTTTTGTCCCCACTCTCGAAGCGATTAACACTGTCCAGTGACAAAGGGACGCACTAGTGAACAGCGCGATACACCAGGATCACTAGGTACGATCCTAAGTACCTTTAGAGAGCAACTCCTGGATCTCCTAGTGCCGTATAGCGCGGAGCTGTACCACGTCGACAGAGGACCGAGACGCAGTGCTTTGTCAAATCATTCTCAGTGAGCGAGATACAAAGTTTAGATGTGACGTATGCAGGGTGCATGTAGATAAGGTTATGCAATTTTGAGAAACGGAAATTGCAACTAGGAAAGGAGGAAACACAAAAAGACTTCATTAACAAAGAAATATAACACAAGGGTTAGTGTGGGGGTATAAACCCCATATACCCGCATAGACAGTCTCGGGACTGCTCGGCAAGATGGCCCAGACCAGATGAAGTTCGGCCCATTGCCAACCAGGCTGATGGGCTGGATAACAAGACAAAGCCATGGTCTGCAACCGACCAGGAGGTGGATCACGCACAAGGATACTTGGCCTGCAAGTAGACTTAGTCGATTAGGTTAGCTTGAATCCGCCTAGGACACGACATAATGTAACTGACATATGTACATGTAACCTTGGCTGCTCGGCTATATAAAGTGGCCAACGACCCCCCTAGAGGGAAACGATTCATCTGATAGGATTTGTTCTCTAGCATCCTAGATCTAGAGAGCTTAGACCTCCTTGTACTCAGATACTCGATAATACAGCATAACCCGAGAAGCAGGACGTAGGGTATTACGCTTCCGAGCGGCATGAACCTGGATAAACCCTTGTCTTGGTTGCTTGTCTTACTCCTCAAATCCAAATCGCGGATCTTAACGAAGCCCTTGCCGAAACTCTACTACCGTGGGGCATCCCGTGGTAGACTGCCGGTTAGCCGTAATCGATAGTGGAGCGCCAGGTAGAGGGTGGCATTTTTGATCTCAAGGCGATCCAGATGGTTTCATTCCCCGCTTCCATGGATTTCGAGGTCGGCCTCACCGTCACCATTGGGTCGGTTTCCTGGACCACCGGTGTGATGGCGTCCCTCGCGTTCACGGGAGCAACCAGGCCAGTCCTAGCACCGCCTGCACCGCAGCTGGCTCCAGAGCCGTCCGCTGCACAACCGATCACAGCACCGCTTTCCTCGCCACCGGTCCCAACACCGGCTACGCATGACTCCGCACTAACTTCGGCAGTTGCAGGAGTGATGGCACGTCAAGCACCTCAAGATCGGTTTCCGCGTTACCAGAGGAGGATGATTGAAAACTCAGATCTGATCGAGCTGATTGATCGCCAAGGCCGTGGACTGGTTGAGATCATGGATCTGGTTGAAACTACTATTGACGGCAATTATGCCCTGTTTTTACCCCATGAAAAGCCGTCAACAATGGTCGAGTTCGGAGATAACACCATGCCAATGAGTTGTGACATAGGTACAATTGACTTGGTTCCGGATGTACGTGTCATTATTTGGGTGCGAGTGCAAACGTACACTTTTCATTGTTCTGAAGCTACAAATGAAGGTAGAGCAACCAACCAAGACGGCCAATGACCAAACCAACTCCACATTCATCAATGTCATAACCTCTGGAGACAGTGTGCAAAAGATGAGCACAAAGGTCAGGTCGGCCAACCTGACATTTGTGGGTCCAACACCACCATTGTGCTTAGAATTGCATGGTGAAACTACCTGCAAAAGATGGGCCTTTGATCCCACCAAAGGCAGGTCGACCGACCATGGTTTGGGACCATCTCGGACACGCCCGAACACCGCAGACATCGGGAAGTCGGTGGTGAGTCACCCTTGGGCCCCCTCGCCCAAGGCACTCGGCCTACCGACCAGGCTTTGGTGGGTCCCATCCGTCGACTTGCTCCACCGACCTACCGCGCTTCTAGAAGGTGCCACGTGTCATCATCTGGGTGAACCCCTGGTCGGCCGACCTGGGTTGTGGGCCCACTTGAGGTCGGTTCACTCCACCGACGTTCCCTGCACATCCTGGACGTTGATTCAAGGTGGTTTAAGGTCGGTTGGATCCAAAGGTGGAGAGGCCACTTCACACGGATCGATGACGTGGCCACCTCCCCTATAAATACCAGCTACATCCAACCATTCTAGATATCAAGGAGAAGCCTCTTGAGAGCCATATAGTTATGTAGTCCACTATAGTAATAGTAGTAGTGTGTGAGTTAGAGTGAGTCGAGCGGAGCTCGGGGTCTCCGGAGTCGTCTTCTAGAGAGTCTGGTATGTGTTCCTCTGGGTCTAGTAAAATTCTCAGTATTTATATATATATTATTCTTGTTTTGCTTTCCTCCGAGTAGTGCTAGTATTTACTTTATGCCTTAGTTATCGTAAGTATACATTCTTTCGTCGGCACATTGCTCTCTCCCGAGCGGGCGTATGTCAGGCTCTTGAGTGAAGTGCTCTAGGCCCTAGTCTAGGTTTAGAGTAGTAGAGATAGTGTAGGCGTGGTGTCTAGACTAGATCTGCGGTGTGAACGTCCGGCTGCACCCAGAACGCCCACAAGTGTAGTGTGACAACCTTCCGTTGGGACCTTGGAGTTCTCCTGAGTGTGTTGTTAGGTTAGATTGTAGGCCTACTTTGGGGGTCGCTTCAGGGGCGTTATTTTAGCATCCTGTCTCGTCCATCGGCCGTAGCAGAAAGTTAGAGTTAGTTCTCATGTATACTTAGTATAGCTGGGTCAGGATCTAAACGCTAGGACTAATTCATGGAAGTAAGCCAAGACCCATTAGGAATCTTACACTCACTCGTTGTCCTCTCACCTAGCTGCTATTCCATTAGTTACCCCTTAGACTCTCTTACCAATTCCTTGATCCATCCTTCCTATCCACTTAGTTCATCCCACTAGCACTAGTGAAACTAGATGATAGACATCTGGATCTCCTTTACCTATTGACTCCTAGCTACAGCTTTCCCTTGGGCGAAATATAAATTGACAACCTTGGAATACTCCATGGTGAAATGCTACAGCGGTAGATTCTGTGCGCTTGTGGAATATCCAATAGATATAGAATTACCCCTCCTAGCATCTCTAGCGTTGCTGCCATACTTCTGGTGGTTGCGCTAAGAAATGCCAACAACTACTCACCAACAGCTTTGTCAAGATCCAAATTTCTCTAACTTCACGCCTGTCAGGTCTCACCGGCACCATCATGCCCGCCGAACACGTGGATCAGATCCAGATCTCCTAGCAGCTCGTGGCCCAGTCGCACCTCCAAGCACTCGCAGGACAACTGGCCCGATCAATGGTTCTCATCGGTTAGATCCCAACCTGAATCATTCTCGGATGCCTGCCCGACAAGAAGGAACGTCCGGTCACGACCGCCGGCCACCACGCTTTGACTCAACCCCCTACGGAGCACGGTTTCCACCTCTCCCAAGGTTGGATGAGTTCATCGAGGAGGGACGGCGATACCGTTCTCACCAACAACGACGATGACAAGAAGTCCAATAACTGCCCGTGGGACCATCTGCTCCGCCGCGCGGCAACCAGGAGACTTTCCCCTTTGGGTTGGACAACGCGGCTGCGACATTCTCAAGAAGTGTTCAGCAGCATGATAATGGACGCCTAGTCATGAACTCTTTTCCCCAGGACCCAACACACATGGTCGGCATGGTGGAAATTTAGGAATTAAATCCCACACCTCAGGACACCGATCCAACCACCCCGACCATGTCTGACCTGCTCGCTCTCTCACCTGTGATCTCCTTTGGGTATACCGACTGCCTTCTCTCCGACGATGAAGAGGTACCCAAGGACACAGATCAAGATCTTACCAGCAAGATCACTTCGCCAGACATCGAGCACCAGACAGGCACCAGTAGCAACTTGCTCAATTTCCCTATACATCCTCCGGGATTCGATGGGACAATCTTCATGATTAGCAACAACGAGCCTCCCGTGCAAAACGAGACCGATGAACAGAGGGACAGAGGGAAGCGCGCAATGCAGATCAGGATTGGTGTCGTGCCAATGAGCTCACCCAAGTAGATCCAAATGGTGGAAGGGGTGCTATAGGGCCATGACGCCGACCATGGCATCGTGACCTGCGCAACGAGTTCGATGTGTTCGGCAACACGCCCGTCCACGAGACTCCTACGGCCAACATCGCAGTGGCCATGGAGAAGTTAAAGCAGTTGCCTCTGAACACCCCTGGAGTGGATGAAATCTGCGAGTTCTTGGCTGTTGCTGAGGACCAGGTCAATGAGCTTCGCTCTATGGGTTCCATGGCCTCCTCATATCGCTCTCGTCGTTCTCGGCACAACCGCAACCGACGTGGTCAGCGGTCCGAGAGCAGAGGCGACAATTCTTCAAACAATGGGAGAGGCATCCCCGCACGCGAACGCCTATGCTATGAAGATGAAGAGTACTACGGGTACGATAACGACCTCATCGAGTACCACAATGATGCTCTGAGACGCAACCGTCGTCGCCCCAATCGTCAGCGCGGGAACCCCCAGGGTCAACGAGACGATGAAGTGATCCAGCCCAGGCGTCGGGACCTCCGAGAACACATCGACGAGCGCTATTGCGCCTGCAGGAATCACGGTGGCATACCACCATTCTTCGAGGAGCTCAAGGCCATCATATGGCCGAAGAACTTTCGTACCTCGGAAATCAAGACATACGACGGCAAGGCAGATCCCGAGCACTGGATCATGCTTTATGAGGTCGCCGTCCGAGTGTTGACGGTCGTTAACTCATAAAATTAACCGTCAACTCAGCATGCAAATAGACCTATTTATAAATACTTGATACATATAGGGTTACCACCGACGAATTCCACGAGTTTTGGTGAATATCTATTTCTCGGGGTGACAAATTGAAAATCAACCAAGATGGCCCACATGTCATGATTACATAGAGATAAAGACCGAACGGGTAAAATTGTATAATCTAGAAGACTCCGTAAGGCAAACCCTCGGAAGCCGGGCCCACCTCGCACCGTGGGCCGTTGGCCGACCCGGGGAAGGGGAGTCGGCCGACTCCCCATCTCCACCAATCGTGGAGTCTCGCGGATCCCGCCTCCACCGACTTTGAAGATTAATAATTATCGTCCATTTAGGTCGGTTTGATCTCGAGGGCCGTGGTTAATCCTAGAGGGCTATATAAGCAGAGCCCCGGCCCCTGGATAAAACCCTAATTCATTCTCCAATTCATTCAAGACTTCAATCTAGAGAGAGAGTTAGATAGAGAAGGGTCTCTCGAATGGATCTATCTCTATAGGGTATTAGTATCAAGAGAGATTGAGAGAGTATAGAGTGGAGGTAGATTTGGAGGAAGCCCTACCTGTCGGTGTCTCCTCTCCAAAGTGTACTGCGGGATCAAGTCTCCTAACCCGAGGCTTGGTTTCGTAATCATTCGGCAATTCAACTTCTAATACTAGTAAGTTCGTTGTTATTATTGTTCTTTGGTTTACAAGTTTACTTTATTTCGCTTACGTTGGGAATAGAGTAATTGTTCTTTAGCATAAGCGTGGTGCTTAGGCTAGGTTCACTTGTAGATGCTCCCTATTCGGCCGGAACCATGGTAGTAGTGAGGGAAGTGACAATCCCTTTATTACCTTTGTAATCCACTTCCCGTTGGTAGGTAAGGTAGGTCCTTTGTGCCCGATTTAGCATCCTTTGTGGTGTCTACTCCTCAGGTACCCCCTTAGAACAATAGTCTCAAAGCTTGCCATAGGTTAGAAGAAGACTGACGAAGGAGTTCTCTCTATATCGCTTAATTCTCACTTGACTAGCAGCCCAGGGGTAGTAGTAAAGGTCGGGTTAGTCTATTGCACGTTTTCTCTTAGCGGATAAAAACAAATACGATACTCGGACTTATCTCCCGGCGAAGTGCTCACCGATATCCGTGCGCTTGCGGATTATTTCTCTTGATTCTTTCGTGTGCGTATCTAGTGTCAACAAGCATTTCGGCGCCGTTGCCGGGAGAAAGACGGTCCGCTTAGATAACCTAAATCTTGCTCTACCTTGTACCTATACTTTTATCTTTTTCTTTCACTTTACTTTTCCGTACATTTTATTTTTATTCTTTTCTATCCTTATGGATAACTCAAATTCCATTCCTATCTTTCAATTTTCTCGCACCCACGAGACCAAATAGTGCCACATGAGTCATCACAACCTATCCAAACACCTAGCTATAGGCCGAGTCCACGGTTGATTGCATGGGTCCAAAGCCTATCCTTTTCGGAGAAGGAGACGAAAACCCTTACCTTCACATTAGAGACTTTGAGCAAACATGTGACTCTCTTCGCATAGAGGGCATGTCCGACAAAACCCTCCGTTGGAAGCTATTTCCTTTCTCGTTAAAGGGAAAAGCTAGACAATGGTATGATAAAGCCGTAGGTAAGCAACAAGGAGATTGGGGGTCCTTACGCTCCAACTTTTGCCTAGATTTCTATCCCATCTCCCAAATCGTCGACCTTAGAGTCAAGGTTCGACTATTAAGCAAGAACCCGAAGAATCTTTGGCCTCATCCGGGAATCGTTTTACTACACTTTTAGCATCGAGCCCGGACCTTAGTCTACCGAGATCCTATTCTTTTACAACACTTTTATAAAGGTCTCGAGTAGAGACAGAGAAAATTGCTCGACACAACTTCGGAGGATCATTCTTGCATATCTCTCCGAGAAAGCAAGATCAATCCTAGACCAAATCCTATCCAAGTGAATTAGACTACCTCCTAGAAGTAGAACCTCAAGTAGCCGAAGACAAACCTTTGCCGTATACACCATCCACTTCACTAACTCATGTCTTGAGCAAGACAAGGAAGACATTCCACTTCCCGATTTTATGCTAGATATTGAACCCGATCTCGTTTTCCGATTTTGGAAACATCTTCAATTATCACAAGGTGAAGAAGCCACAAGGCAAATATCACCCAATAAAGCCATGCAATATTGATGAGGATATTCCAACAGAAAGACCTCGGGAGAGTTAGTGTCTGTCATGAGCAATGAGTGGTTAGAAGAGTCAGAGCTTTCCTCTGAAATAATTCATTTGAATTCATTTTCTCTTCCCATTCATTGCATGATTAACAATGATCGCATAGACGCTCTCTACAATCCAGTTGTGGGTATAAATATCATGTCTACCACACTAGCAAAATATTTGCAAAGAAACATGACATTGACCCCAACAAAGAAGTTCATAAGAAATCTTTCAAGACAAATTCTTCCTTGTTTAGGAATCCTACATGTCCTACCACTCCGGGTAGAAGGAACCCCTGTTCACTTAAGCTTCTATGTCTTTGACATAGGGGATTTCCACCCGTTGATAGGACAACCATTTAGAAGACTTCTTTATGAAGGACAAACGGGAAACTAAACATTTGCTTAGGCAAGAAACTCTAGTTTGCAATGTCCATTTCACACTCTTTAAATACTATGACCAAGCCCCATCCACATTATGATCCATTGGAGGAATTTAGAGCAGCCTCTCTAGAATTCCTAGTAAAACCAGAATTAGAAGATGAAGCTAGATTCTTCATAGAAGAAGAAGCTGACCCTTCTGAGAATGAACCATTAGACGAGTTTACCCTACCACCTAGGCCTCCTATTGAGTTCAAACCTTTACCAGCCGGTCTTAGATATGCCTTTCTAGGAAATGATCCGCAGACACTCCCGTCATCATAAGTGATACTCTCACTCGGGAGCGTAGACTTTTCGCTTAATGGCTATACTAGAAAAACATAAAAAAGCTTTTGGCTACTCACTCCAGACCTCAAAGGAATTAGTCCCGCCCGTGTACCCACCGCATTCCCACAGATCCCGATATTTCACCATCTAGAGAACCCCAACGTAGGCTCAATAATGCGATGAGGGAAGTTGTTAAGAAAGAAGTTTTAAAAGTGTTGCACACTGGGATTATTTACCCCGTGCCACACAGTGAGTGGGTCAGCCCTGTCCAAGTTGTGCCTAAAAAGGGAGGCATGACTGTTGTCCAAAATGAGAAGAATGAGTTAATCCCACAAAGAACCGTCACAGGATGGCGAATGTGCATAGATTATAGAAAGCTTAATAAGGCAACAAGAAAAGATCACTTTCCTTTGCCTTTCATTGATGAGATGCTTGAGCGATTAGCCAACCATTCTTACTTTTGCTTCCTTGATGGATATTCTCGGATATCATCAAATCCCTATCCATCCTAATGATCAAAACAAAACGACCTTTACATGCCCTTATGGAACCTTTGCTTATCGTAGGATGTCTTTTGGGTTATGTAATGCACCAGCTTCTTTTCAAAGATGTATGATGTCTATATTTTCTGATATGATTAAAAAGATTATGGAAGTTTTCATGGTTGATTTTTCTGTTTATGGAAAAACTTTTGATGAGTGCCTTGAAAACATAGATCGAGTTTTGCAAAGATGTGAGGAAAAACACTTAGTCCTTAATTGGGAAAAGTGTCATTTCATGGTTAGAGAGGAATAGTGCTAGGACACTTAGTGTCCGAAAGAGGCATCGAGGTAGATAGAGCCAAAATAGAAGTTATTGAACAACCGCCTCCTCCTATCAATGTGAAAGGAATTAGAAGTTTCCTTGGTCATGCCGGTTTTATCGAAGATTCATAAAAGATTTCTCTTACATCGCTAGACCTCGACCCGCTTATTGGCTAAGGATGTTCCTTTTGACTTTGATGATGCCTCGCTTACAATCATTTGAGATCCTTAAGAAAGCGCTCATCTCTCGCTCCAATCATTCAACCCCCGATTGGACTCTACCTTTTGAAATTATGTGTGATGCAAGTGACTACGCTGTAGGAGCAAGTGTTAGGACAGACTAAGGATAAGAAGCATCATGCAATAGCTTACGCTAGCAAAACTTTGACTGGACCTCGCCTTAATTATGCTACCACCGAAAAAGAACTCCTAGCTGTTGTCTTTGCTATTGATAAGTTTAGATCCTACTTAGTGGGTGCTAAAGTGATTGTTTACACCGATCATGCCGCTTTAAAATATTTGCTCACTAAGAAAGATGCTAAACCTCGTTTGATAAGATGGATTTTATTACTCCAAGAATTTGATCTAGAAATAAAAGATAAAAAGGAGTAGAAAACTCGTTGCCGATCACTTGTCTAGAATGCGCTTTGAGAAACCACAGGAACTACCCATCGACGATGCACTCCGGGACGACATGCTCTACGGAATCAACGAGATCCGACCCCGGTATGCGGATATTGTTAATTTTATGGTTACAAAGTTACGTACCACCCAGGAGGCAACAAAAGGAAACTTATCCAGGAGAGTCGTACTCACATATGGGATGAGCCCTACCTCTTCCGAGTGTGCTCGATGGCCTCGCTCGAAGATGTGTGCCCACCGAAGAAGGAATCAAAATCATTGAAAGATGCCACTCATCACCATATGGAGGCCATTATGGGGTGTTCGTACACATGCGAAGATTTGGCAATGCGGATTTTTCGGCCAACAATGTATGAAGACACAAAAGATTTCATTCGGAGATGCGGTCCTTGTCAAAGACATGGCAACATTAACTCAAGAGATGCCATGCCACTTATCAACAACCTTCGATCGAGCTCTTTGATGTCCGGGAGTTGATTTCATGGGACCATTTCCACCGTCAAAGAAATGTGAATACATCCTCGTAGCAAAGGGACTATGTGTCCAAATGGGTCGAAGCTCTACCATGCAAAAAGGCGAGATAGCTCAAGCTCCAAGAAGATGTACGAAGAAATAATATTCCCAAGATTTGGAGTCCCAAGGATAGTCATAAGTGATGGAGGATCACATTTCATCGACAAGCGTTTCGAGCAATACTTATTGAAGCATGGAGTACGCCATAATGTTGCTACTCCGTATCATCCTCGACAAGTGGCCAAGCGAGACATCAAATAAGCAAATCAAGAATATTCTTCGAAGACAAGAATGAAATGGGAACTGCATGGAAGGACAAGCTTCCCGATGCACTATGGGCATATCGAACAAAGATACAAGACACCTATTGGGATGTCACCATATCAACTAGTCTATGGGAAGACCCGCCACTTACCAAGAGCTGGAATTCAAAGCTCACTGGGCCATCAAGAAATGGAATATGGACCTAGAAGCGGAGGAGAGAAGAGAAGGATGCAAATCTCGAGTTAGAAGAATGGAGAGAGAAAGCCTATCACAATGCCAAGATATACAAAGAAAGAGTAAAAAGATGGCACGACAAGAGAATTAAGATCAAGGAGTTCACACCCGGAGACAAGGTATTACTTTTTAATTCCAGGTCAAACTCTTCGGGCAAGGAAAGCTTCAAGCAAATGGGAAGGACCGTTCAAGTAGAAGCTCATCATCACATGGAGCCGTTACGCTTCACAACAACGGAGGTATGATATTCAAGGTAAATGGTCAATGCCTTAAAATATTTTTAGAGCCCATTGAGGAAATAGGTGAAATAGATGAATTAAACTTCTTTCTCAATTAGGTAGTTGGGCCCGACCTTTTTACTTTTCGTTTTTCGGGGTCCGGGGTATTTTTCCGAACGACAAAAATATGCTAATTAGGTTGCGAAAAGCCCCGCGGGGGTCCACCCGCCGGACTCGGCCGACCCATAGAGGGAGTCGGCTGACTCATGGACTCCCCCATTCACCCCCAGCTTTTGCATTCGTGATCCTTCTATACTCTTCCTTCAGGAATTTTTGCCGATTAGGGTTTTTGAGATCACGTTGACGCGTTATTCCTTTAGAGATTCCCTTTAGATGCCCTTTAGATGCCTCTCCATCCCCCGATATAAAAAAGCCCAGCCTCAAGCCAACCTCATTCCATCTAAAAGCCTCCTCCTCCTACCATCAAGCTTGCTACGCAGCAATGGCGAAGTCAGAGCCAGAGAATTTAGATAGGAGATTGATCCGCTTCGGGATTGATCTCAACACCATCCCAAGAGAGGAGCCTGAGAGCAAGGCCATTGTTCTTGCTAAGCCCAAACCCCTAGCCTCTATTCCTCCAAAACCTCAAGCTTACAGCCATAGCTACTTCGCCCAACCATTCATCGCTGCACCCAAGCCTTTGCTCCTAGATGGACCTCCACCAAAGGGTCCTATTGTGAAGCTCCCAGAAGGCACCAAGATCCTCCCTCCTAAGCACAATGAGATGCTTATGGGAGTGAAGACCAACAAGCAAGGGGAGATCATCTGTGCTAAGTATAGCACTGGAGAGCGCTCGTATTTCAAGGGAGTTCGTGCTCACCCAAGCAAAGTGAAGTTCGTCCCTCCGAAGGAAGCCCCGAAAGCAGCTCTCGCCATCTCAGAAGCTCCAAGGAAGCGTCGCAAGACCGTTGCAGACTTAGAGAAGGAGTTAGAAACTCAGCGCGACGTTATTGCATCTCTGCGAGACGCCCAACATGTCCAGAGCAGTAGCATTGTCACTCTCATAGATAGACTTCGTGCGCAAGAGAAGAGGACGGCTAAGTTAGAAAAAAGGTTAGACGCTCTAGAGAAGCGAGTTGATTAGATGGGATTTATCTTAGCATCAGAAAGGCCTAGTGTGTTTAGATTAAAAGTTTTAGTTTGCAAGAGTGCTTAGTTAAAGTTTTGATCCTAGTTCTTTTTAATACTTGTAACCTAGGCCTTAATGAAGATGAAATAAAGTTTTCTAGTTATATTTATTATTGCATATGTGTTGCCTCTTTTGTCTCCACCTTGTTGTGAATGAAGATAACAAGAATCTAGTGTGGGGGAGGCAACCGACGACGAAACTAACGGATATCAGCGAATCAGTAAAAATATGTGAGAGTATATGATGTAAAGATCACGCACGACGAAGCGGACCCCGAGGGGCCACTTGCCGTGCCGGGCCGACCCATATATGGAGTCGGCCGCCCATGGGCCGGGCCCATTTGGCTCCATCTTCCGTCCACGATCAGTTTGCTTCCCTACGTTCCAAAATTTATACCGATCACGTTTTTTCGATTCGTTTGGGGAACACTTTGAATTAAATCACTTGCTATATATATTGAGAAGGTAGATTATTTTAATCATGACCCCAAGATAGACTCACACCATGATAATTCCCGGGAATCCTCATATCGTTGGGAACGTTATTTTATAGGGACCCCATTTTACTTAAGTTGTTGAGGACAGTGATATAGCATGGACCATGAGAACCCGATTTCTTTATATCTAGTTGCTTGGAGAATTTCTTTTCGAAAAATCTTAAAATGTTAGCTATACTTCTCCTCTCGTGGTTATAAATGCCTATAGAGCCTCGTCGACAAAATTCCGAAAGACCAAGACATAAGCTTTTATTTGTGTTGAGAATAGTCTTGGCGGTATTAGAGCCTTAGAGAAGGGTCTCTTACTCATATGATCAAGTGCACTTACACCCACATATATATCTCTTTGCTCCTACACCGGGAGTACGCAAAAACATGCTTTCCGCCATTCATCCATCTCCTACACCGGGAGAGGATACATACACTTTCTAGGATTTCTATATGCTCCAAGGATTGTTATCATCATCCAGCTGTTGAAAGAAGATTATTATTGTCATCATCATCATCATGTTCAAGAAAGTTATTGTGTTCGAGAGTGAGACATGGGCTATGCAAAAATAATGTTAAAAAAAAAAGAAAGAAGAAGAAAAGAAAGAAAAGAGATAGCCCATGAGCTCTTAAGTATTGTGATCCCAAGAGAAGGAAGTTCAAAGAAGCTCAAAGAGCTATTCAAGAGAAGATCAAGCAAAGCAATGTTCAAGAGAAGAGTGTGCAAGAGAGGGAAGGAGCATTATTATCATCAATTTAGCCACCAAATATTCCACACACTTGCACACACTTGATCTAGAGTAAGGTCCCCCTCTCCTTGGTTCCCGTTTTTGACTAATCAATATGCACAGGTAAAAATGCTATTCCTTGAAATACCTTAAAACTCCACATAAGCCTTAGTAGAATAGGAGGCATACCCTTTTCACATGCCTCAAGTGAGTTCCAAAAATACTACATACATTGAGAGATTTGAGTGCTCTATATATAATGGTGAGTTCTACAAATACCACATATAAAGAGTGATTCGAGTGTACTACATGATGGGGAAGAGTAAGCTAAGTTTTCTGTGCAAAAATGTTATAAAAACTCCAAGTGACAGGATTGATAGAAGAAGGATCTCTACTTCGCGCTGTTCCATCTTTCAACTCCCCAAAGTTCAATGGTAGACACTTTGAATCCCGCAGTCCAGGTATGATCAGGGATAATCTAATGTTGATGTCTTAGTTTGAGGCTATGCTTAAAGTAATCCATCCTTTTCCTCGAGACGAGTAAAAGACAAGTGTGGGGGAGTTTGTTGACGGTCGTTAACTCATAAAATTAACCGTCAACTCAGCATGCAAATAGACCTATTTATAAATACTTGATAGATATAGGGTTACCACCGATGCAATTCCACGAGTTTTGGTGAATATCTATTTCATAGGTGACAACTAAAAATCAACCAAGATGGCCCACATGTCATGATTACATAGAGATAAAGACCGAACGGGTAAAATTGTATAATCTAGAAGACTCTAGAAGGTAAACCCTGGAAGCTGGGGCCCACCTGGCACTGTGGCCAGTTGGCCAACCAGGGAAGGGGAGTCGGCCGACTCCCCATCTCCACCAATCAGGTGGAGTCTCGCGGATCCTGCCTCCACCGACTTTGAAGATTAATAATTATCGTCCATTTAGGTCGGTTTGATCCGAGGGCTATGGTTAATCCTAGAGGGCTATATAAGCAGAGCCCCTGGCCCCTGGATAAAACCCTAATTCATTCTCCAATTCATTCAAGACTTCAATCTAGAGAGAGAGTTAGATAGAGAAGGGTCCCTCGAATGGATCTATCTCTATAGGGTATTAGTATCAAGAGAGATTAAGAGAGTATAGAGTGGAGGTAGATTTGGAGGAAGCCCGGCTCGTTGATGTCTCCTCTCCAAAGGTGTACCTGCGGGATCAAGTCTCCTAACCCGAGGCTTGGTTTCGGAATCATTCGGCAATTCAACTTCTAATACTAGTAAGTTCGTTGTTATTATTGTTCTTTGGTTTACAAGTTTACTTTATTAAAGCTTTCGCGTTGGGAATAGAGTAATCGTTCTTTAGCATAAGCGTGGTGCTTAGGCTAGGTTCACTTGTAGATGCTCCCTATTTGGCCGGAACCGTGGTAGTAGTGAGGGAAGTGACAATCCCTTTATTACCTTTGTAATCCACTTCCCGTTGGTAGGTAAGGTAGGTCCTTTGTGCCCGGTTTAGCATCCTTTGTGGTGTCTACTCCTCAGGTACCCCTTAGAACAATAGTCTCAAAGCTTGCCATAGGTTAGAAGAAGACTGACGAAGGAGTTCTCTCTATATCGCTTAATTCTCACTTGACTAGCACCCGGGGGTAGTAGTAAAGGTCGGGTTAGTCTATTGCATGTTTTCTCTTAGCGGATAAAAACAAATACGATACTCAGGACTTATCTCCCGGGTGAAGTGCTCACCGATATCCGTGCGCTTGCGGATTATTTCTCTTGATTCTTTCGTGTGCGTATCTAGTGTCAACACCGAGCAGCCGGCGTCGATGAGTACGTCATGGCGAACTACCTCCTGGTGGTGCTAGGCAACATAGTTACTTCGTGGCTGCTTCGTCAGCGCGTTGGATCCATACACAGCTAGGCACAGCTCCGTCAAATGTTCATCAACCACGTCAAGCCCACCTGTGTCCAACCCGGGACAAAATATGCCCTAAAGCCAATACGGCTTCATCCCAGAGAGTCCTTGCAGCAGTACATCCGGCGGTTCTCGGAGGCCTGGAACCGGGTGACCGACATCTCCCCAGAGACAGACATCGAGGCTTTCACCAACGGCCTAGTCAAACCACGAGGCCATGACCTACAGAAGGCATTATTCCTTAGACAGCCAAAGACTATGGAGGACCTTTTCTCCATCGCACATGACTATGCACTCGTAGATGATGGCTTGAACCAAGGTGGAGACGGCCTAGTGCACCGCAACTATCGCCGGGACGATGAATTTGATGAAGAAAGCGAGGATGACCGACCACCGCGTCAGCAGACGGATCGTCATGGTAACCAACATTTCAACCGTGGTTCCGGCCCTCGAGACACCGAGCGCACCTTCAAACGCTGTGGTCAAGATAATTACGGTGGAGGGAAACGCAACCGCAGCCGTAACGACGATTCTGTCAACGCGGTGAAAGGGCAGAAGCCGGTCCACGATGAAGTACTGGAGAAGATCCTTGCCCAGGACTGTCCTCAGCATCCTGGCAAGGGCCATGCCATGGGTGAGTGCCGGGTCTTGCCTGATGCACTTGTCAAGTCTACCTCAAACAAGAAGCCCCAGCTGAATCCCAAAGCCAAGAACAAGACCGTCGACCAGCAAGAAGATGAAGAAGAGCCACGGGATGTCAAACCGCGTCACGCATTCAGGGAACCTGTGAAGAATGTCACTGCTATGATCTTCGGTGGCAAGGTGGGGTTAGAGAACACCCGTGACAAGAAGCTCTTGACGCGAGCCATTGTGGCGATGCAAGATCCTGACGGCCTCGTAGCTGACGTTAAGGTTCCAGCTTGGTCCGAGCAGCCCATATCATTCAGCCGTAATGATATGTGGGCACGAATCCCAGATGCCGGTCGCTTCCCGCTGGTCCTTGACCCGGTGGTCGACGGCGTTCGCTTCGAAAAGGTGCTCGTCGACGGTGGTAGTGCCCTGAACATCCTGTTTTATCTAGCTTTCAAAGAGCTCGGCATCCCACCAGAAAAGCTGCAACCTTACAACACACCTTTCTGGGGTATCATGCCCGAAAAGCCTTCTTACCCACTTGGCCAGATTACCTTGGATGTCCAGTTCGGTACCAAGCAACACTTTCGCATCGAGCACATTACCTTCATCGTGGCCGATTTCGAGGGGATTTACCACGCTATCCTTGGCCGACCAGGTATCGCCAAATCCATGGCGGTCCCTCACTATGGCTACTTGGTCTTGAAAATGGCTACCGAGCAGGGAACCCTCTCTCTGCATGGCAACGTGTTCATGGCTCGAGAGTGTGAAACCCAGGCCTACGCCGCTATAGAGTTCCAAGACTTGTCATACGCCCTAAAGCACACCAGCTTGGATGTCGCCAACATACCACCAGCAGAGCTCGAAGTACCTGTTGGATCTGGTCGATGCCCATCCAACAAAGTTAAGAAGCATAAGAAGTCTGGCTCTCCAATGATGACCCGTCCAAAGTCACAAAGATTGGGGCTGATCTTCCTCCCAAATAGGAAGACGCGCTCGTCCAATTCCTTCGGGACAACATCAGCGTGTTCGCGTGGAAACCCTCTGACATGCCTGGTGTTCCCAGGGAAAAGGCCGAGCACTACCTCGACGTCAAAACGACTGCCAAGCCAGTCAAGCAGAAGATGCGCCGGTTCGCCCGCGACCGCAAGGAAATCATTAGGGTAGAATTAGCTAAGCTCTTAGCAGCAGGCTTTATTAGAGAAGTGTATCACCCGGACTGGTTGGCCAATCCGGTTCTTGTTCAAAAGAAGAATAAAGAATGGAGGATGTGCGTTGATTACACAGATCTCAACAAACACTGCCCCAAGTAGGCCTTTAATCTTCCTCGCATCGATGAGGTTGTAGATTCCACTGCAGGTTGCGAGTTGCTCTTATTTCTTGATTGCTACTCCGGCTATCATCAAATAGCCCTTAAAAAGGAGGATCAAGTTAAAACCGCCTTTATCACCCCCTTCGGTGCTTTTTGTTACACGACCATGGCATTCGGCCTCAAAAATGCTGGGGCTACCTACCAACGGGCTATCCAGTCCTGCCTTGAGCAAGAAATTGCCGACGATCTTGTTGAGGCTTACGTAGACGACGTGGTGATAAAATCAAGGCAAGAAGATACCTTGATCGCAAATCTTCAACGCACCTTCGACAAACTCAATGAGTTTCAATGGAAACTTAACACCAACAAGTGCATTTTTGGTGTCCCCTCCGGGATCCTGCTCGGCCATCTGGTTAGCCAGGAGGGCACCAAGCCAAATCCCGAGAAGGTTGCTGACATTTTAAATCTATGACCACCCCGGTGCGTCAAAGACATCCAAAAACTCACAGGGTGTATGGCCGTGCTGAGCAGATACATCTCTCGCATGGGAGAAAAAGGCCTCTCTTTCTTCAAATTACTAAAGGTGAAGGACAAATTTGAGTGGACAGAGGAGGCTGACCAAGCTTTCAAACAGCTTAAAGCGTACCTCGCATCCCCTTCACTCCTAACAGTTCCAAAGCCGGACAAGGAGCTGCTCCTATACATAGCTGCTACGACCAACATGGTCAGCACTATGCTCGTAGTCGAGCGAGAAGAAGAGGGACACATCTACAGAGTCCAGCGCCCTATTTATTACATCAGCGAAGTGCTTACCGAATCAAAGCAGCGGTACAACCAAGTACAAAAACTTCTGTATGCATTGCTGATCACCAAGCGTAAGCTTCTCCACTACTTCCAAGCATTCAAAATTACCGTGGTTTCCGACGTACCACTAGGCGATATCCTCCACAATAGGGACGCCAGCGGACGCATCGTGAAATACACATTGGAATTATCGGAGTTCACGATACAGTTTCGCAGTCGATGAACCGTGAGTCACAAGCCTTGCCTGATTTCATTGTGGAGTGGTCGGACATTAGCTTACCCTTAGCGGACTCAGCAGCCGAGTACTGGCAAATGTACTTCGACGGCTCATTGAATATCGATGGTGCTGGGGCTGGAGTATATTTTATTTCCCCGTCCAAGGACACAATCAGATACGTTCTGCGTATTCACATCAGGGCATCCAACAACATAGCAGAGTATGAAGCTGCTCTGCACGGCCTCCGTATCGCAGTCGAGCTAGGCATCAAGCAGCTCCTGGTATATGGGGACTCTGCCCTGGTCATCAACCAGGTCAACAAGGAGTGGGACATAGTCCACGAAAAGATGGATGCTTACGTCTCAGAAATACGCAAGCTGGAGAACAAGTTCTATGGTCTGGAGTTCATCCACGTACCTCGGGCAAAGAATGTGGGCGCTGATGAGCTGTCAAAGCTAGGTTCGACCCTTGCCGAGGTACCCCCTGGTGTCTTTGTTCAAGATCTCATAAAGCCTTCGATCCCTGATCAGGCTGGTCAGGCTCCAGAGCCCGACCTCGTGGCCAACTACTTGGCCGCACTACTCAGTAATGGCGATCTCGAGGAGGAGGGAGGTCCCCTCAGCCAGCAGGAAGATGATGAAGGTATAGAGCTAGCCCTCGATGGCACCTCCCCAGCTAGACTGGAGAGAGCCCTTTATCAAATACCTGAATGATCACCTTGTTCTGGAGGACAAGATTGCAGCCCAGCAACTGGTCCGCAGAGCCAAGGCTTATGCCATAGTCAATGGCGAGTTGATGCGCAAGGGACCCAAGTCCATTATTTATCAAAAGTGTATTACCCAGAAAGAAGGCATAGAGCTCCTAAATGCCATCCACACCGGCACTTGCGGTAACCATGCAGCATCCCAGACGCTGGTCGGCAAAGCTTACCGAGCAGGTTTCTACTGGCCTACAGCTGTCACTGATGCAGAAGATTATGTACGGCGATGTGTAAATTGCCAGATGTTTGCTAAGCAGATCCATGTCCCAGCACATGACTTGCAAACTATTCCAGTCGCTTGGCCCTTCTCATGCTGGGGACTTGATATGACTGGTTGTTGACATTTCTAACGCCACTCATTGTTAGGTTGTCATCCCCAACATGGCGCCAAAAATGCTGGTACTAAATAATGCAACTGCTACTAGAAATAAATATGGGATCCGCAAGCGCACAGATAATACCGATGTAGCATTTTAACCAGGAGTAATCCAGGTATCGTTATTTATAATTTTACCACTGGGAAGGGAATGCACTGGATAATGAGTGATGAGCAATGCACATGCAATAATGGAGAGCTTAACCTTGTCTGTATCGATCATCTCATACAGGGTAAGTGTCACATAAAATATAGGAATGAATGATAAATGACATAAGATAAATGAGAGCATTAGCCACATAAAATAATAGTAATAAGCCATCTCAACTTAGCACTCTAAGCTTATAACACTAGCATGGACTAGGACGATCTAGGGTATAATCCTATGTTATTCTAACTATAAAGTCAAAGCATACAATGATTAGTGCAAGAACATCTAGCAATCATGGCGGGAAAAGGTTACACCTATGCATAGTGATATTACCAGAGAAGACAAGAGACATAGCAATGACTTCAATGTAATAGGTTGTTCTACTAAGACCTACCAACGGGGATGGAATACAAAGGACTCAACGGAACTGTCACTTCCACGATCTACCACACGACCCGCCAATAGGGTGCAATCGCGATAAATACGGTCTAGGCACCACGCCTACACAATATTTACCACTCACCCATCGATCTAATGAGCAAGCGCTATACGATCCTATGCATAAACATAATTCTAGTCCAACTATGCTAAACATATAATCAAAGTAAACTAAGAACAATATAATTGAGAACATAATCAAATAGAACAAAGTCAAGTCTGATATAATAGAATAGAATAAAGTACTACTCATAGTATCACGAACAATGATGAATATTACAAGAATGTAGAGGGGAATTACCAAGAACTCTGATAGATTCGGACTCCAAGCTAGGCTTGATTCCCTCTAGATCTATTCCTATGTAGCTATGCTACTAAACTATGGAGCTCTAATTGAGATGGTGGCTCGGCGTCTTTGAATTCGATGAGAGAATGAACTCTTGAATGAATTAGGGTTTCACCCGAGGGCCGGGGGCTCGAATATATAGCCCCCTAGGATGAACCACAGCCCTCGGATCAAACCGACCTAAATGGACGATAATTATTCATCCTCAAAGGCGGTGGAGGCAGGATCCATGAGACTCCACCTGATTGGTGGAGATGGGGAGTCGGCCGACTGCCCACCCTGCCAGGTGGGGCCCAGCCTTCAGGGGTCGCCTTCTGGAGTCTTCTAGATTATACAATTTTACCCGTTCGGTCTTTATCTCTATGTAATCATGACATGTGGGCCTCCTTTGGTTCTCTTTTCGATAACCCCCGCGTAAAATAGACAATCACCAAAACTCGTGGAATTCTGTCGTTGTAACCCCTATATCTAACAGTGAACTCATATTAGTCCTTTCTCTTGCTGCGTTGACGGTATAAAATTGATACTTAACGACCGTCAACAAACTCCCCAAGCTTACCTTTTGCTCGTCCCCGAGCAAAGATAGACTCGATGGATCGGGAGTTGCTACAATGCTTTCACTCCTCACAAGTACACATGCGTTCAAACAAGAACTCTCCTCTGGATTAGAGTGAACTATTCTGACTCAAAACTCACTCATATTACCTTTCACCATGGGGCTTGTAACCGTCACTTGGGTCTTGAGTAGTTGAAAGATAGAACAGTCAAGTCAAAGCGCCATGTTTCTTGCTCTTTGATCAACTATTATCCCGGAGTTTTTGCAAGGTTTTGAAATAAAACTCGAGTTCCTTGTATGAACCTTTCAAGTCTCTCATTTGTGGTATTTCGATCCTCTCTAAGGCATGAGTAGTGTATGCCTTCTCTCTTCTCTCAAGAATATGTGGTATTTGTGGAACTAAGGCATAGTGGAAAGTGCCTTCTCTCTCTCACCCTACTTTCTAATAGGCTTATGTGGAGCTCATAGGTGGGGAGACACTCAAACTCACTTGCATATATTGCACAGTTAAGACATGGATCCAATAGGAACTAAAATAATAATAAAGTCATATGTGCATGTGAATGAGGAAGTGGAGTGGATGAGATGATGATAGGATGATGATGGTAAGGAAATGATTATGAGGGGTACTCAACTGGTGAACATCTACTTCTACACTCGCTCCCTTGGGGATAACATGACTCCCTTTATTCGGAAACCTTGAAACTTCTTGAATGGAAGGACTTGGCTACTCTTTCTTTTTCTTTCTCTTTTTCTCTTTTTTTAGAGCAACCAATCCTCTGAAAATGAAACTTTAGCACAGGGAGTGTATAACTTGCAATGATAATAACTGGAGCTTTTATGTAGGCAAATAGGACGGCGATGATTATTTCTAGATGTTCACTCCCAGAATAGGAGTAGAACCTTTTCTGGATGAAGTGAAATGAATGGCGTATGTATATGTGGATGGATGGATGGATGGATGCGTGCTCCCAGGGTAGGAGCAGCATAGGTGCGTGTCTCTAAGGTAGAGATAGCATAATATGTGGGGAATGCGTACTCCCAGGATAGGAGTAGCATAAGTGCGTATCTCCAGGGTAGAGATAGCACAATATGTGGTGGATATAGATCTATATGTGGGTGGTACTTCGAGGAAACGTAGTAGCACGAGAATGAATGTAACATTTATAAAATGGGTGCATGCTTCGAGGACGAAGTAGCATAGATCAATGGATGGAGAGCACATAGTATTGACTTTAACTGCGTGACTAATTCCTTATGGGTCCACAAGATAACCACACTCAATGCCTATAAAGTCTACACTCAAACCTACAATATAATCTTATATAAACGAGATGGGTTTTCCTAATCTAGTAAGCATGAATATATGGTCAGTGGTAGGAATTTGAACTCTCATCATAAAGGAACTCATCATGCAGGAATTTAATATTTTCACGAGATAAATTCTCCGAATTCTAGTGTCTCTAGGAACAAGATGGACAAGAGCTCAAAACCTTTCCATATCATACTCGTCAACCACCTAGACTTAGATCAAGTGTTTGCTACCCACAAGTTTCGGGTTCGAGCAAATCTCAAATCTAAACAAGTTGTGTCCAAAACTCGAGAGAGTGCAAGGTTGAAAACTAGGTACTTGAAAGGAATTACGGAAGAAACTATTCATCATCTCCATGTAGAGTTTATTCTAGGGATCACTTTTAAAGACAGATTGCAAGAGCTCTCCAAAAGTAGTAAAGATAAATAAGGAAATCTTTCGGGTTTCTATGGTTATGCATCTTTTTTAGTGGTTTTAACAAAGCATACTATTAATAAAGCATAATTAGATAAGTTGGAGACACTTAGCTTGGTACACGGGGATGCTCTCCCCAAGCCGGATGTTGACATAGTCTCGCGATGTTGCCGACGGGCAATGGAGACGTTCTAGTCCTCCGGGATTGTTGTAGATAGTTGTTGTTGGAGACAGCATTCAATTGTCGCGGGCAGCACTCCGACGGGGACTGGATGTCCTTCGCTTGTTAGCTCTTCTTGATCCTTGATGTTCTGTGAAGCTCAAAATAGACAACAAAGCTTTGTGGAACTAATTAAGCATTAGTGATAAAACCTCTAGGCCTTGGTTGTCTAGAACTTTCTTAACTTAGACTTGTTCTAACAGGATCACAAGAATTATTTTTATCTTTTTATTATTTAAGGAATGCGAGACGGGGAAATAAATATCTTTGAGAAATTATTTTTGTGCCACCACAAGTGAATGACTATCCACATGGGGCTTGAAGATTTTCTGGATGCAAATGCACAACATCTTTATTTTCTTTTCAAATGCGAGAGATAAAAGAGTAAAGATGCAAATAAGATGCAAGTAGGAAAATAGATATGCTAAGGTAAAAAATATAATGCTGAAAAGTAATGCTTTGATAAATACCAAGTTACCTCTTGGCGCGGCGTTCGGTGGTTTTAAGTCCTCCGAACAGACTTGTCATGTTCGCTCATTTTTCAAGGGCGCATTGGCCGGCGCCTCGGATGATGTCGCCTCGTGTGTAGGAATTGATTCTGATTTTACTTTTATTTTCCACACCTTCTTTGTTGGAGAAGATGACCTTGAGGAGGAAGTTTCTTGGGGTACTTGGTTTTCTTACGGTAGCACCTCTTCTTCTTTTACAATGTTCTTCTCTTCTCGGGTACCGATCTTCATATCTTGACACTTCTCCCTTATAGTCGACCTATCCATCTATAGTGATGTTCTTCTTGTTACGCGACGGTACGCTGCCTTCTCCTTACTCGTTCTTCTTGGGCTCCTCAGTGATTATGTAACTATTGTTGAAGTAGCGGCGTACCTTCTCAGTGGGAAAGTGGAAGTGAATCTCTCCTGTCACAATGTAGATGATAGCTCTGGTGGTGTTCAGGAATGGTCTTCCTAGGATGATTGGAGGATCATAGTCATCTCCCATGTCAATGACTAGGAAGTCTGTAGGGACATAATGATCATCTATCTGGATGAGGACATCCTTCACTTCTCCTTCGACGAAGCGAAATGTCTGATCTGCCATCTGCAGCTGTGCATAGGTAGGCTCCAAAGGCATAGTGCCATATAGATACTCATAGGTTACCTTGGCCATGATGTTGACGCCCGATCCGGTGTCACAGACAGCTTTATTGAAAGAGCTTCTGTTGATGGAGCATTGAATGGTTGGGACACCTGGGTCATCTTTCTTGATCAGACGTGGGGACCTGAGTAAGTGGTCATGCTCCTTGTGGACTGCAGTGACCATCCTCACTATCTCCGTCTTCTTGGTCTTCTTGTTCTTGCTCTTCTTAGCTCCATTCTTCTTCTTCTCACTGTTCTGCTGATGAGGGTGTGCTGGGAACTGCAGCACTCTGTTCTTGAAGAAGAAGGTTTCTCTCTTGCCCTTGATGTTGAAGATGATCTTGGCAGTGTTGGCATACATGATGGTTCCAGCAGTGTTCAAGAATGGTCGTCCCAGAATGATAGGGGACCTTTCATCACTGCCTGTATCCACTACCACGAAGTCTGCTGGAACATACGAGTTGCCTACTCGTACACATATGTCTTCAAGTACTTCCAAAGGGACACGGAGTGACTGATCTGCAAGCTGTAAGCACATAGTTGTGTATGCTAAGGGGCATCGGAATAGCTTCCCATATATCACTCTTGGCATGATGTTGATGCTTGCACCGAAGTCATAGATTGCTTCATTAAAGTTAGTACTTCCAATGGAGATCGGAATGACTGGTCTCCCTGGATTGCCCTTCTTGATTGGCAGAGTTGAGTCAATCCATGACCCCTTCGATGGATCACTCCGGCTATCTTCTACATTGAATATATCAACAAGATTTGCAGTCTCAAGCTCTTCGGGTTGTCCTGCCCGCTTTACCTTGGCCAGTGGAGGGAGCAAGGTTAACAAGCACGTTGTACCTACGACTCAAGTATCTTGTTGAAGCTGAGCTGACTCTTGATGGCATTGGAAAAGCCATCCATTCTGTTGCTGAGTGTCTCTAGGACCTTGTCATTTGATGTCAGCTTCTTGGACAGATTGTCCATCATCTTGCCTTGGTTTAGCACCAACTCTCTCAAAGGCGGCTGGTTGTAATTATTGTAGGAGGAGCTGTTACCTTGATAATTGCTTGAATAATTGCCCGAGTAATTGGGCCTCTGCTGTTGATTCCAACCTTGATTCTGCTAAGGATGATAGTAATTATTATTATTGTTGTTGTTGAGGTAGTTCGCGTCCTCCTTCGGCTACGGGCGGTAGCACCCGTGTGCCCGCCTCTCCACACTCTTCACATGTCATGCGAGCATCATGTATATGCATGACTTCTTTCTTCTCTCGGGACTCTCTCATCGAGCCTCTTCATTAGCAAATCCATTTTGGCGTACATGTCTACCTCTTTCACTGGTGCATTCCTCCACCTCTCTTGCGGGCTCGAGTTCTTTCTTCACTCCAACCTTGGTTGGATGCCATCTTTTCCACAAGAGCCGTGGCTTGAGGAATAGTGAGTGATAGGAATGCACCTCCAGCAGGCATCCATCGTCTCACGTGTGCTTGTTGCTAAGCCCATGGTAGAATGTCCGCATAAGCGGCCAATTCTCCATGCCATGATGAGGACACTCGAGGATGTAATCTTGAAAGCGCTCCCAAGCTTCTGGGACAGTCTCATCATGGTGTTGCTGAAAGCTTGATATCTTCCCACGAAGAGCATTTGTCTTGCCCATGGGGAAGAACTTCGCCAAGAAATTGGTGGAACATAGTGCCCACGTAGGATTCTTCTCCTTATTGGCGTAGAACCACTGCTTCGCTCTCCCCAAGAGTGAGAATGGGAAGAGGCGAAGTAGTATAGCATCTCTGGGGACATCCTTGATAGTGAATGTGCTACAAATCTCCAGAAAGTGTTGGAGATGAGCACTAGCATCTTCATGGGCCTTCCCACAGAACTGGCTTGCTTCCACCATGTTGATTAGCGCAGGCTTGAGCTCAAAAGCTCCTTCGATGTCCGCAGCTGGTCCAGTGCGAATGTTATCTGTAGTTGGAGCTGAGAACTCGCGGAGTGACTTGTTCGCCATGGCTTCAAATGCTGGTGTCAAGTCTCGAACGAAAGGTTGACTTTCTGCTTCTGACAAACTTCCAAGTTGAGTTGATGATGATGATTGATTGGTCTTCTTCAACTTGCTTCCCGGCCTTCCTGAATAAAGCTTCGGATCGTCAATATAATTATCGGGAAGAATTGTCTTTTTCATACATTACCCCGCATAAGATATAAAAATAGACGAAAGACAAGGGTAAGGCCGTATGAGTAGAGAATGGTGACAGTGCTCAATCTCATTATGTAGTGCAATGCTGCTCATTATCCATTGGCTTTCAACCTTCCCCGCAACGGCGCCAAAAATGCTTGTTGACATTTCTAACACCACTCGGTGTTAGGTTGTCATCCCCAACATGGCGCCAAAAATGCTTTGGTACTAAATAATGCAAGCGCTACTAGAAATAAATATGGGATCCGCAAGCGCACGTATAATACCGATGTAGCATTTTAACCAGGAGTAATCCAGGTATCGTTATTTATAATTTTACCACTTTGGGAAGGGAATGCACTGGATAATGAGTGATGAGCAATGCACATGCAATAATGGAGAGCTTAACCTTGTCTCGTATCGATCATCTCATACGGGTAAGTGTCACATAAAATATAGGAATGAATGATAAATGACATAAGATAAATGAGAGCATTAGCCACATAAAATAATAGTAATAAGCCATCTCAACTTAGCACTCTAAGCTTATAACACTAGCATGGACTAGGACGATCTAGGGTATAATCCTATGTTATTCTAACTATAAAGTCAAAGCATACAATGATTAGTGCAAGAACATCTAGCAATCATGGCGGGAAAAGGTTACACCTATGCATAGTGATATTACCGGAGAAGACAAGAGACATAGCAATGACTTCAATGTAATAGGTTGTTCTACTAAGACCTACCAACGGGGATGGAATACAAAGGACTCAACGGAACCGTCACTTCCGCGATCTACCACACGACCCGGCCAATAGGGTGCAATCGCGAGATAAATACGGTCTAGGCACCACGCCTACACAATATTTACCACTCACCCATCGATCTAATGAGCAAGCGCTATACGATCCTATGCATAAACATAATTCTAGTCCAACTATGCTAAACATATAATCAAAGTAAACTAAGAACAATATAATTGAGAACATAATCAAATAGAACAAAGTCAAGTCTGATATAATAGAATAGAATAAAGTACTACTCATAGTATCACGAACAATGATGAATATTACAAGAATGTAGAGGGAATTACCAAGAACTCCGACAGATCCGGACTCCAAGCTAGGCTTGATTCCTCTAGATCTATTCCTATGTAGCTATGCTACTAAACTATGGAGCTCTAATTGAGATGGTGGCTCGGCTTCTCGAATTCGATGAGAGAATGAACTCTTGAATGAATTAGGGTTTCACCCGGGGGCCGGGGGCTCAATATATAGCCCCTAGGATGAACCACGGCCCTCGGATCAAACCGACCTAAATGGACGATAATTATTCATCCTCAAAGGCGGTGGAGGCGGGATCCACGAGACTCCACCCGATTGGTGGAGATGGGGAGTCGGCCGACTCCCCCCCGGGTCGGCCGACCCCACCCTCGCCGGGTGGGGCCCAGCCTTCGGGGTCGCCTTAAGTCTTCTAGATTATACAATTTTACCCGTTCGGTCTTTATCTCTATGTAATCATGACATGTGGGCCTCCTTTGGTTCTCTTTCTGATAACCCCCTGCAGAAATAGACAATCACCAAAACTCATGGAATTCTGTCAGTGTAACCCCTATATCTAACAGGTGAACTCATATTAGTCCTTTCTCTTGCTACGTTGACGGTATAAAATTGATACTTAACGACCGTCAACACTGGTCCTTTCAAAAAGGCACCCGGTGGTTATACATCAGTCTATGTGCTCATTGATAAGTTTTCCAAGTGGATTGAGTACAAGGCAGTCAAACAAGCCACAGCTGAGAAGGCAGTGCAATTCCTTGACGAGGTCCTCCACAGGTTTGGTGTGTCAAACACCATAATCACTGATCTTGGGTCTCAATTTGCAAGCGATGCATTCTTCAACTTTTGCGATGATAGTTGCATCAAAGTCAAGTACGTATCAATCGCTCACCCAAGAGCCAACGGTCAAGTGGAACGTGCCAACGGGATGATCCTCGACGCGCTCAAGAAACGAGTCTTCCAGGTTAACAAAGAGTTAAAACCTGGTCGATGGCTCCATGAATTGTCTGCCGTGGTCTGGGGACTCCGCACCCAGCCTAGCCGCAAAACTGGAGTTTTGCCATATTTTATGGTTTATGGCTCCGAGGCTGTCTTACCAGCTAAAATCGCTTTCAGATCACCACGAGTAACTTACCATGATGAGACAGTCTCTAATTCAGCCAGAGAAGTCGATGTCATAGCTAAGGAAGAGCATGTATTGAACTCATGTGCTCGGACTGACAAGTACTTAGCTGCGGTACGTCGTTACTATAACCGCAACGTCCGAGGACGCTTGTTCGTGGTCGGTGATTTGGTGCTCCGTCGGATACAGAAGACTGATGGCCTCCACAAACTTTCACCAAGGTGGGAAGGACTATTTAGGATAAAGGCTGTTACACGCCCAACATCCCCAGCGTTTTTGAGGCCGAATGCCATGGTCGTGTAACAAAAAGCACCGAAGGGGGTGATAAAGGCGGTTTTATCTTGATCCTCCTTTTTAAGGGCTATTTGATGATAGCTGGAGTAGCAATCAAGAAACGAGAGCAACTCGTAACCTGCAGTGGAATCTACAACCTCATCGATGCGAGGGAGATTAAAGGCCTGCTTGGGGCAGTGTTTGTTGAGATCTGTGTAATCAACGCACATCCTCCATTCTTTATTCTTCTTTTGAACAAGAACTGGATTGGCCAACCAGTCCGGGTGATACACTTCTCTAATAAAGCTTGCTGCTAAGAGCTTAGCTACTTCTAACCTAATGATTTCCTTGCGGTCACGGGCGAACCGGTGCATCTTCTGCTTGACTGGCTTGGCAGTCGTTTTGACGTCGAGGTAGTGCTCGGCCTTTTCCCTGGGAACACCAGGCATGTCAGAGGGTTTCCACGCGAACACGCTGATGTTATCCTGAAGGAATTGGATGAGCGCGTCTTCCTATTTGGGAGAAAGATCGGCCCCAATCTTTGTGACTTTGGACGGGTCATCATTGGAGAGCCGGACTTCTTATGCTTCTTGACTTTGTTGGATGGGCATCGACCAGATCCAACAGGTACTTCGAGCTCTGCTGGTGGTATGTCGGTGACATCCAAGCTGGTGTGCTTCAGGGCGTATGACAAGTCTTGGAACTCTACAGCGGCGTAGGCCTGGGTTTCACACTCTCGAGCCATGAACACGTTGCCATGCAGAGAGAGGGTTCCCTGCTCGGTAGGCATCTTCAAGACCAAGTAGCCATAGTGAGGGACTGCCATGGATTTGGCGATACCTGGTCGGCCAAGGATAGCATGGTAAATCCCCTCGAAATCGGCCACGATGAAGGTAATGTGCTCGATGCGAAAGTGTTGCTTGGTACCGAACTGGACATCCAAGGTATTCTGGCCAAGCGGGTAAGAAGGCTTTCCGGGCATGATACCCTAGAAAGGTGTGTCGTAAGGTTGCAGCTTTTCTGGTGGGATGTCGAGCTCTTTGAAAGCTGGATAAAACAGGATGTTCAGGGCACTGCCACCGTCGACGAGCACCTTTTCAAAGCGAACGCCGTCGACCACTGGGTCAAGGACCAGCGGGAAGCGGCAGGCATCCGGGATTCATGCCCACATATCATTACGGCTGAATGATATGGGCTGCTCGGACCAAGCTGGAACCTTAATGTCAGCTATGAGGCCGTCGGGATCTTGCATCGCCACAATGGCTCGCGTCAAGAGCTTCCTGTCACGGGTGTTCTCTAACCCCACCTTGCCACCGAAGATCACAGCAGTGACATTCTTCACAGGTTCCCTGAATGCGTGACGTGGGTTGACATCATGTGGCTCTTCTTCGTCTTCTTGCTGGTCGGTGGTCTTGTTCTTGGCTTTGGGATTCGTCCGGGGCTTCTTGTTTGAGGTAGACTTGACAAGTGCATCGGTCAAGACCCGGCACTCACCCATGGTATGGCCCTTGCCAAGATGCCGAGGACAGTCCTAGGTAAGGATCTTCTCCAGGACTTCGTCGTGGACCGGCTTCTACCCTTTCACCGCGTTGACGGAGTCGTCGTTACGGCTGCGGTTGCGTTTCCCTCCATCGTAATTATCTTGACCACGGTGTTTGAAGGTGTGCTCGGCATCTCGAGGGCCGAAGCCACGTTGAAGCGTTGGTTGCCACGATGATCCGCCTATCAACGCGGTGGTCAGTCATCCTCGCTTTCTTCATCAAATTCGTCGTCCCGGCGATAGTTGCGGTGCACTGGGCTGTCTCCACCTTGGTTCAAGCCATCGTCTACGAGTGCGTAGTCATGTGCGATGGAGAAAAGGTCCTCCATAGTCTTTGGCTGTCGAAGGAATAGTGCCTTCTGTAGGTCATGGCCTCATGGTTGGACTAGGCCATTGGTGAAGGCCTGGATGGTCGTCTCCGGGGAGATGTCGGTCACAGGTGAATTTGCTTTAGAGCATATTTGGTCCCGGGCTAGACACAGGTGGGCTTGAAGTGGTCGATGAAAATTTGACGGAGCTGTGCCCAGCTGTGTATGGATCCAGTACGCTGACGGAGCAGCCACGAAGTAACCGTGTTGCCTAGCACCACCGGGAGGTAATTCACCATGACGTACTCGTCGCCGTCGACTGCTCAGACGGTGACCTCATAAAGCATGATCCAGTGCTCGGGATCTGCCTTGCCATCATATGTCTTGATTTTTGAGGTACAAAAGTTCTTCGGCCATATGACGGCCTTATGCTCCTCGGAGAACGGTGGTATGCCACCGTGATTCCTGCGGGCGCGATAGCGCTCGTCGATGTGTTCTCGGAGGTCCCGACGCCTGGGCTGGATCACTTCGTTGTCTCGTTGGCCCTGGGGGTTGCCACGCTGACGATTGGGGCGACGACGGTTGCAACTCAGAGCATCATTATGGTACTCAACGAGGTCGTTATCGTACCCATAGTACTCTTCATCTTCGTAGCTCAGGCATTCGTGCGCAGGGACGCCTCTCCCATTGTTTGAAGAATTGTCGCCTCCGCTCTCGGACCGCTGACCATGGCGGTTGCGGTTGTGCCGAGAACGACGAGAGCGATATGAGGAGGCCATGGAACCCATAGAGCGGAGCTCATTGACCTGGTCCTCAGCAACATCCAAGAATTCGTGGATTTCGTCCACTCCAGGGGTGTTCGGAGGCAACTATTTTAACTTCTCCATGGCCACTGCGATGTTGGCCATGGGAGTCTCGTGGACGGGCGCGTTGCCGACCACACCAAACTCATTGCCGAGGTCGCGGTGCCATGGTCGGCGTCGTGGCCCTACGGCGCCCCTTCCGCCATTTGGATCTGCTTGGGCGAGCTCAGCGGCACGACGCTAGTCCCGATCTGCATTGCGCGCTTTCCTCTGTCGCCTCTGTTCATCTGTCTCGTTTTGCACAGGAGGCTCGTTGTTGCTAATCATGAAGATTGTCCCATCGAATCCCGGAGGATGTATAAGAAAATTGAGCATGTTGCTACTGGTGTCTGTCTAGTGCTCAACGTCTGGCGGAGTAATCTTGCTGGTAAGATCTTGATCTGTGTCCTTGGGTACCTCTTCATCGTCGGAGAGAAGGCAGTCGGTATACCCAAAGGAGATCACAGGTGAGCGTTCCATTTGCGCGAGCAGGTTAGACACGGTCGGGGTGGTTGGATCAGCGTCCTGAGGCATGGGATCCAATTCCCGAATTTCCACCATGCCGACCACGTGCACTGGGTCCTGAGGAAAAGAATTCACGACCAGGAGTCCATCATTGCGCTGCTGAATACTCCTCGAGTATGACGTGGCCGCATTGTCCAACCCAAAGGGAAGGACTTCTCGGCGTTGCCGTTGTCAGGGAGAACGGTATTGCCATCCCTCCTCGATGAACTCATTCAACCTTGGGAGAGGTGGAAACCGTGCTCCGTAGGGGGTTGAGTCAAAGCGAGGTGGTCGGCGGTTGCGACCGGACGTTCCTTCTTGTCGGGCAGGCATCCGAGAATGACTCAGGTTGGGATCCAACCAACGGGAACCGTTGATCGGACCAGCCGTCCTGCGAGTGCTCGGGGGCATGACTGGCCCGCGAGCTGCTGGGAGATCTGGATCTGATCCACGTGTCCGGCGGGCATGATGGTGCCGGCGAGACCTGACAGGCATGGAATCAGAGAAATCTGGATCTTGACGGAGCTGTCAGTGAGTAGTTTCAACCAGATTCATGATCTCAACCAACCCACAGCCTTGGCGATCAATCAGCTCGATCAGATCTGAGTTGTCAATCGACCTCCTCTGGTAGCAGGGAAACCGATCTTAAGGTGCTTGCAGTGTCATCACTCCTGCAGCTGCTGAAGGTAGTGCGGAGTCTTGCGTAGCCGGTGCTGGGACCGGTGATGAGGAAAGCGGTGCTGTGACCGGTTGTGCAGCGGACGGCTCTGGAGCCGGCTGCGGTGCAGGCGGTGCTGGGACTGGCCTGGTTGCTCCCATGAACGCGAGGAACGCTGTCACACCGGTGGTCCAGGAGACCGACCCGATGGTGACGGTGAGGCCGGCCTCAAAATCCATGGAAGCGGGGAAGGAAACCATCTGGATCGCCTTGAGATCAAAAATGCCACCCCCCTACCTGGCGCGCCACCGTTGATTACGGCTAACCGGCAGTCTACCACGGGATGCCCCATGGTAGTAGAGTTTCGGCAAGGGCTTCGTTAAGATCCGTGATCTGGACATGAGGAGCAAGACAAGCAACCAAGACAAGGGTTTATCCAAGTTCGGGCCGCTCGGAAGCGTAATACCCTACGTCCTGCTTCTTGGGTTATGCTGTATTTTCGAGTATCTGAGTACAAGGAGGGTCTAAGCTCTCTAGATCTAGGATGCCAGAGAACAGATCCTATCAGATGAATAGTTGCCTTCTAGGGGGTCCTTGGCCACTTTATATAGCCGAGCAGCCAAGGTTACATGTGCAGAGGTTGGTTACATTACGTCGTGTCCTAGGCGGACTCAGGCTAAACTAACCGGCTAAATCTACTTGCAGGCCAAGCATCCTTGTGCGCGATCCACCTCCTGGTCGATCGCGGACCACGGCTTCGTCTTGTCATCCAGCCCACCAGCCTGGTTGGCAATGGGCCGAACTTCATCTGGTCTGGGCCATCTTGCCGAGCAGCCCCGAGGCTGTCTATGCGGGTATATGGGGTTTATACCCCCACAGAATCTTGTTCGCACCATGGAGTCGGATCTCAACTTCTGTGACCTCCCTCGTGGTTGGTTCATACCTGGTGCGAATCATATTGCACTCCTCCGTCCTCCTTGGCCGAAACTGAAACTTCTCCTCATTTCCATTTATGTTGAACTGGATTTCTCCAGCCCCAACATCAATTTGTGCCCCAGCGGTACTGAGGAATGGTCGTCCCAAGATCAGTGGTGTTTCTTTGGTGGCCTCCATGTCGAGCACCACGAAGTCCACCGGGACGAAGTACCCTCGGATTTTTACAGGAATATCTTCAGCTATTCCCGCTGGGTAGCGTAAGGAGGAGTCAGCCAATTGGAGTGTGATCATTGTTGGTGATAGCCATGTATAGCTCAACTTGTCAAACACCATCTTCGGCATGACACTGACGCTGGCACCAAGATCACAGAGTGCGTGGTCAAACTGTTGCCCACCAATGGAGCAAGTGATAGTAGGACATCTAGGATCCTTTTTCTTCTCTGGTAGGTGGTTCAGGATTGCCACACTACACTCTTCTGTCAGTTTGACCACAGTCATGGATGGCAATGGTCGCTTGTTGTTGATGATGTCCTTGATGTATTTGGCGTAAGACGGTACATGTAAGATGTCCATGAGTGGAACGCTTACATGTACTTTCTGGACCATCTCAACAAACCGAGCGAACTAGTCATCCACAGCTCACTTTCTTGTCCTCGTGGTGAACGGCAGATGAGTAGTGTCTGGATAATCCAGGGTTGTCCCGACTTCTGCGTTGTCTTGAGGTTCAGACGATGAAGGTTCTTCCTGCTGAGGTGTTGCTTGTTTCCTGGCTGCATGGTTAGGGTGTGGTGGATCGTGAGTGGCCTTACCGCCCCTCGTGGTCACCAATTTCACATTTTCAATAGTATTTACAGCTTGATCCAATGTTTTACCATTGGGATCAACAGGAACATCAGAAGCAATTTGAGCTAACTGCTTTTCTATCATTTTGTTGAAGCTCAATTGATTCTTGACAGTAGAAGTTAAACCTTCTATCTTAGAATTGATACTCTGTAAGATTTTGTCATTGGCCAGCATCTTTTTGGTGAAATTTTCATTGATCTTTGCTTGGCCAAGGACTAAATCTTTGAGAGAAGGCTGATTCGAATTACAATTTGGAGAGTAATTTGAATTACCTTGGTATTGTGGACGGGGCTGATTGTTCCATCCATTATTACCTCCTTGACGAAACCCATTGTTGATGTACGAAGCTTCTTCACGGGTTTTGGGGCAATCATTCCCTCCTCTGCTACAACATATGTACTTGACAGCAAATAATGTCTCATCTTTTGGCATGCAAAGTACAGCGATAAGCATAATTTTTCAATATGGGCATACATTGTCTCGGGATCAAGAAGACGACGACCAAGATAAGCAATCACATACTCCTTCCCTTCATCTTCTTGAGTCATAACAGCCCCAATAACCTTGTCTTTGGCAGCGACATAAAGCTTGAATGGAACTCCTCTCTTAGGTGCACGAAGAACGGGCGGTGATGACAAATACTCCTTTATCTTGTCGAATGCCCTTTGTTGCCTTGCCCCCCAAGTGAATTCAGATTCATCCTTCAACTTGAGTATAGGAGTAAAAGGAGTAATTATCCCGGACAAGTTAGCAATAAACCTTCTCAAGTAGTTCACCTTTCCTAAGAATTTTTGCATGTCCTTCTTGCACGTAGGTGGCTAAACTTTCTTGATCTTCTCAATCCTTTTGGGATCAACTTCTATGCCTTTGTCATGAATGATAAAGCCTAGGAACTTCCCAGCCGATACTCCAAAAGCACACTTGAGTGGATTCATCTTCAAACCATAGCGACGCATCCTTTCAAAAGCGAGACATAAATCGGCTAAATAAGATTTATGGGCAGCCGATTTAATCACAATATCATCAATGTATACCTCCATAATCACCCCAATTAGATCATGGAAAATCAGATTCATCGCTCTTTGATAGGTGGCGCCTGCATTCTTTAACCCAAAGGTCATCACAATCCACTCAAACAAGCCGACAAAACCGGGACAAATGAAAGCTGTCTTTGATGCATCTTCTTCCACCATAAAGATTTGATTGTATCCCGCATTACCATCAAGAAAGCTAATCATCTTATGCCCCGACGCATCATTGATTAACATATCGGCTATAGGCATAGGATACTCATCTTTGGGAGTGGCTCTATTTAAGTCTCTAAAATCAATGCACACTCTAATCTTGCCGCTGTCCTTCTTTTCAACCGGCACAATGTTAGAGACCCACTCCGCATATTGGCATGGACGAATGAACTCGGCCTGCAGCAACCTTTCAATCTCCTCCTTTATTCGGTCATGAATGGCTGAATTGAAGCACCTTGGATGTTGCTTGACAGGCTTGAAGTTCTTTTTGAGAATAAGCCGATGCTCAACAAGATCTCGGCTCAATCCCGGCATCTCAGTGTAGTTCCATGCAAAACAATCAACATATTCCTTGAGAAGCGCGATTAATTTAGCTTTGAAACTAGCTTCCAAGTTTTGATTCACAAACATCGACCACGGCGTAGTACCATCCCCAATGTCAACTTGCTCTAAAGGGTCGGCCGACGTGAAACCTTAGCCCAACTTATTGAGCTCGTCAAAGTCATCAATAGCTTCACAAGTATCGGTCTTTTCAGTCCGATATTGTTCCAATCGACGCTTTAACCATTCGTGATTATCCATTTAAACAATTGTGTCAAGCCAATTGTCAATCGGCTTGAGAGATACAGGAACAAAGCCACCTCTAGCATAATCCACATAATCATAAGCAGAAAGATCTCTACCTGACAAGCAGCCAAAGGCGCCATGCCCCCGTGTTCGGATGAATCGGCAACTGCAACTTCAGCCGATGAATCCGCATGGACAATCTCAACAGCATCACCGACCCATTGGATGAGAAACTAGTGTAGACTAGAAGGAACAAACTCATTAGCATGTATCCAATCATGCCCAAGTATCACATTGTAGCTCCCCTTGATGTCGGCGATGAAGAAAGCGGTAGCCAAGGTCTTGCTCCCGATGGTTAGCTCAACGTTAGCAATCCCCTTGGCCGGAATTGGAGCATATCCACTAACTCCTGTGATGGTCATGTTGATCTTGATCAACTCTTCTTTCTTAATCCCAAGCTTGCGAAACAGCGTGTAAGGCATGATGTTGACGATTGCACCGCTGTCCACTAGCATGCTGTGCACCGGAGTTCCATTGATGTGACCCCTCAAATTGAGAGGACGAAGGTGATCCACTCTAACTCCCGGTCTCTTGAACATAGTGTCCTCCACCGCAAACACTAGCTCTGCTGCTGGTGGCTCCTCCTCATCATGGTGGATTACATAATAATCCGAGGACAAGTACACCACATTAATCCGCTCCGGAGATGGCTCATAGTCCACCATCTCGTCATCTTGTACCTCCGGAGCCTCCATGCCTATAGCATTAGCAACCACAAGTAGCAAACTCCTTGGGATTCTCCCCAAGATTCTCAGAAATTGATGAAATTGGTTCCAACACTTCAGGAGAAGCCAAAACCGATTCAACAACCGCTGGAGCAACCGGACTAGCAATTACCGGCTCAACTGATTCTTCAATCGGTTGGGGTGCCTCCGCCATCATTGCCGATTCAACTGGTGCCACTGGTTTGGCCGACTTCAGAGTTGGCTTGGCCGGTGTTGCTTCCATAGTAGCATCATCATTACCCTTTGGCAAAACTTCTTGTTATTTCTCAAGAGCTTGTTTCTTCAACTTCCTTGCCCGGGTGCGCTGCAATTTCCGCCTTTGAGTCTTATCCAAGTTTGGTGGACACCACTTGGGCTGCATATACTTAGGATCTCTTGGCGGCTTCACTTTCACCTCTTCTCCAGCAACTTCCTTCACGGTTTCATCTTGCTTGTTTGCTGGAATTTTGTTATTGATCACAATCGGTTCATTGTCGGTAACTACAGGAGCCGGCATTGATCCAATAGTAATGCTAGGTGATGGAGTACTCTTTGGAGCGGGCTTCTCAAGTTCTTGCACCTTATTTTGAATGTAGACTTGCTGCGTTGGTGCTTTGATCGCCTTCTCTTGATAAATCCTGCTAGAGCTCGATTGAATTCCCAACCGCCTTGAGACAGGGCGCATTGCATCCTCCAATCTCTGATGAACTGGAATGCGAGCTTGAGGATATGGTACCCATACACCTTGGGCACCCCACTGTGGCAAAGGCAACACAGGTAGTTCTTGAACAACTGGTGGCCCCTAACGAGATGGACGAGAACGCACAACCTGCATAGAGGAACCCGCTGATGGAGCTACACCCTTCTGCTTCTTATCTTCAGCTTCTCGCTTAGGAGGTGTAGACTCTCTTTTTTTTATGGGCCGATTCTCGAAATCGGCCTTTTGTTTCTTGTACTTCGCCATAAGTCGGTCAAAAGTACAAAGTGGCTTTACCACATATTTCTTAGGCTTCTGCTCCTGTTGCTTCCATACTCCCACCTCCGGTTTGTGTGGTATTAATGTGCGGGTCATATTAATACCGAAAGCGGTGGAGCCTTCTAGAATTTGAGAGTCATTTTGACCGATTGTAACAATCGATTTAACCGACTTTGGAGCGTTAGAGATAGCAGCGGCTTGATCACCTTGGGGCGCCATATTGACCACGGTAGTTGGGTCGGCTTGGCCGACCGGAGGGGTCGGCCGGGCCAGCCTTTGCTGCACCGCTTGATGCTCATACCGCCGTTGCCTTCGTAGAGCTTCTGCCGAACTAGCGGTGATTGTAAGCTTGCTCTTGCCTTGTTCATCCTTCTCAAGTGCCACTTCCCACCCTGAATTCTTTTGGACATTCGGTGCAGGACGTGGCTCACCGATAATCACATTCTTGCCTTTAGCTTTATCGGCTTGATGAGGACGAATCAAGATAGCCGGCTTCCCTGCTTCAATGGTATTGGTAGGAAAAGGATTCCTCTTGATCTCCATATCAGCAAGGCTCAATCGTCCCTCATTAAGGGCCGATTGTATCTGTCGACGGAAATAATTACAATCATTAGTTGCATGAGAATAAGAATTATGATATTTGCAATAAGCTCTTTTCTTAATCTCATCCGGCGAAGACATAGTATAATTGATTCTAATGTGTTCGATTTTAAGTAACTCATCAAAAATCCGGTCACATTTAGAAGTATCAAAAGTAAACTTTACATCTTCATTCCGATTCTTTTGAATCGGCTTGAGAGAAGGACAAGTTACTTGCTTATTTTTTGCTGGCCACCTAATTTCAGCAGCATTGCACTCATAACTATCATCATCCGAATGATCATTCGAACGATGTGATTTATAAGTCTCACGAGAATCTTTAAGGCGCGATTCCCAGAAAACGGCCCTCTCAATGAGATGATTGAAGCTAGTAAACTGAACATTCTCTAGTTTCTCACGAATTCTAGAGTGTAAACCATTAAAGCATATATCAACATGGTCTCTTTCAGAAATATTAAGGTAAAAACACTTATTCTTAATCTCTCTAACCCTGTTGAAAAAGTCTAAACAAGCTTCATCACACAATTGCCTAACGCGAGTAAGGTGTGCCGTCTAGTTTCTTGGGTTCCGGTATAAAAATGATTATGAAACTTTTCCTCTAATTGAGCCCAAGAATTAATAGAACATGGTGCTAAAGAAGTAAACCATGGAAAAGCAGTACCAGTCAATGATAAAGGGATATTATGAATTTTCATGTACTCATGAGCACTAGCTTCCCCTAACTGAGCAAGATACATACTAACATGTTCCATAGTGGTTTTATTTCCAACACCATTAAATTTCTGAAAGTCGGGTACCTTCCATCCTTCTGGATTCTTCATGTAGTCATAAGCACAAGGATATGGCTTAGTATACATGTTTTTAGCAGTCTTCAAGTGTACACCTAGACTTTCTCCGAGGGACTTAGTAAAATCCTCTCTGAACCGATTCAATACATCATTGAAATCGGTAGGGGGAGAATTAGAAGTGTTTTTGCCCTCAAGATCAGGAATTTGACTAGGAGACTTCGGTGGGTTGGGTATAACATTGTACCCCTCCGAAGCTCTTGATGCCCTATGATCGGTTTGCAATTGACCCGATTTAGGGGCACCACCCGACGTGCTAGCTCTAGGATGACCGGTTCCAGTAAATGAAGCCGATTTCAATTTACTAGCATCAGCAAAAGATGATTGATTCTTAAAAAATCCTTGAGGCATTCCTAACTCAGGTTGTGGCAAAACACCCGAATCTTCTGAATCGGTTGTTTTACCCATAATCTTAGACATCTTAGCCTCTAACAAATTATGCGCATCTTGAATAGCTTGAGACAAAGCAACATTTTGATCTAATAACATCTTAGCAACTTCAGCTTGAGTAATCGGACCATCATTAAATTTAGGGGCAGTTTCATCGTTTACCTTTTCCTCTGATGATGATGCCAAGAAGTTCTCAATGCTTGTCTCTTGCTCCAGAATCACCCGCTCGTGATGGTCCTTCACACAGCCCCCAAGAAAGCTTGCATGAGAGCCGCCATTTTCGCATCTAGTTGAGCCTTCAACTCTGGAGATAGCTCATCCATGGAGTTCGGTCGGATGATGTTACCGCTATGGACATCGCTCTTGTCCAGCGTTGAACTGTCACCTGAACCCATGTCACCGTTTGAGGAAAACTTGAGCTTTCGCCTAGCTTTTCCCAGTGGAGTCGCCAAAAAGTATGTTGATACCAAGATTGCTCCCGGCACCAAGCACACCACACGTGGGCCTTAGACGCCCTCGAGGTAGCCTTGAAGCGACCTGCAAACGCGGCACCGATGAAGCGTAACCGGCAAAACCGATCTAGAGACCGGTAAGCCGATGTAGAGCACGTAGATGGCCGGAAAAGCTCCCGAACTCGCTCCCGGAAGGATCCGTCAGGGATGAGCACGTGGAGGATCTTCTAGGACCAGCGGATGGTGCCTAGGATGCCAACGGAACTCGCGGAGAGAGCCGCCGGACAGCAATTAGAGGGGTTGAGGAGAGAAAAATAGGATAGGAGGAGATAAATTTGTATTTTTGTTCGATTGAGTTGGATGGGATCAATCGGCCATGTACCCCTTATTTTATAGGGGGTAGGGGTGGTCTTATCCCGTTGAAAAACCAATGTGGTACTATTAATTTGTCCCTCATAGAGTTTTTCCTTAGATTGGGCTAAACACTTATCATGGGCCTATTTAATTAACATAGGCCCAATTTGGTTGTCAACACTATGTGACACACATTTACAAGTTCAGGGGCCTCCGGTGAATTTAATTCATTTTACATTATATTGCTTATGATTACAAATTATGATTATTTGGCGGTACAGTTGCAACAAATTAGATATAACGGTATCAAGTTTGTAGCACACCAGATGAAAATTGTTAAGTAAATTGTTCATCAAATTTTATAAAGTTTGATTCTAAATATACATGCACGTATTATAAACTGCACGGAAGAGAGTATATCAAAAGTGCTGCGCTTGTGATTGCTGGTTAGCGGCTCACGTATCCACGTGATGGCCATTATTTTTCTTGTATTCTACCTTTAGGATTTGTTATTACTGCTTCCAATATCTTTCCTTTTCCAAAGGGTGCCGAACAACATGAAAATACGTGAGCTAGCTAGTTTATTTCTCTTGTCTTTGTCTTTTGCATTTATTATTTTCACTATCTGTTCTTTACTAAAGGAAGATGAGCAGCACCCAATCAATCTCCTTTGGAATCTGCTTTAGTCACGTTTTTGCAATAGAAACTGAACTTCACTCCTTTGGAATCTGCTTTAGCTACGTTTTTCAATTGAGACTAAATATCATTACAAAACTAGAAGGATGCCCCGCGTATTGCTATGGGGATTGCAGATGGTTAGGAATGAAAATCGATCGTTATTGTCTTATTAATTGTGTGACTTTCATTAATTAGTATGGATAGCTTGCATGAAGAGATAGTATTATTATAATGAATTGTTATTGTATTACAATGTGGCTCTATGGGCCACTAAACGCATGTTAGTGAGTGGTGTAACTCGCTGACGTGTAATTTGCATGAAGATATAGCTACCGGAATTCCTTGCTAATGGGTTGCTGATATGGATAGCTTCTATATGTGCTGGGGTTTGTTTTTATAAGATATACAGATATGGATATGGATATGGATATGGATATGGATATGGATATGGATATGGATATACATTGATTTATAGAGGTGGATAAAAATCATTGGTGAAGGCGTTTTTTCTATCACATATGCCAAAAGGTCTATGTAAATCAGCTCTTTATAGGAGCAACAAAGGAACCACCTCTAGAAATGATTTCCATATGCCAGCCTCTTAAGACGATCGCCTCTATAAGTCAATTTTCAGAGGCAATTAGTATAAGAGACTTGTCTCTCAAAAATCATTTCTAGAAATTACAAAATGGGAGAAAAATAGTGAAATAGTTTATTTGAACTAGAGCAAACCAGCTATTAGCTAGCTAAGTTGCAATTAGCACGATTTTTTGTGTGAAATATAACGGTACAGTTGCAAATTATGATTATTTGGCGGTACAGTTGCAACAAATTAAATATAATGGTATCAAGTTTGTAGCACACCAGATGAAAATTGTTAAGTAAATTGTTCATCAAATTTTATAAAGTTTGATTGTAAATATACGTGCACGTATTATAAACTGCATGGAAGAGAGTATATCAAAATTGCTGCGCTTGTGATTGCTGGTTAGCGGCTCACGTATCCACGTGATGGGCCATTATTTTTCTTGTATTCTACCTTTAGTATTTGTTATTACTGCTTCCAATATCTTTCCTTTTCCAAAGGGTGCAGAACAACATGAAAATACGTGAACTAGCTAGTTTATTTCTCTTGTCTTTGTCTTTTGCATTTATTATTTTCACTATCTGTTCTTTACTAAAGGAAGATGAGCAGCACGCAATCAATCCCCGTTGGAATCTGCTTTAGTCACGTTTTTGCAATAGAAACTGAACTTCACTCCTTTGGAATCTGCTTTAGCTACGTTTTTCAATTGAGACTGAATATCATTACAAAACTAGAAGGATGCCCCGCGTATTGCTTTGGGGATCGCAGATGGTTAGGAATGAAAATCGATCGAACGGTCTATCGTTATTGTCTTAATTGTGTGACTTTCATTAATTAGCATGGATAGCTTGCATGAAGAGATAATATTATTATAATGAATTGTTATTGTATTACAATGTGGCTCTATGGGCCACTAAACGCATGTTAGTGAGCGGTGTAACTCGCTGACGTGTAATTTGCATGAAGATATAGCTACCGTAATTCCTTGCTAATGGGTTGCTGATATGGATAGCTTCTATATGTGCTGGGGTTTGTTTCTATAAGACATACTGGTATGGATATGGATATGGATATGGATATGGATATGGATATGGATATGGATATACATTGATTTATAGAGGTTGATAAAAATCATTGTTGAAGGCGTTTTTTCTGTCACATATGCCAAAAGGTCTATGTAAATCAGCTCTTTATAGGAGCAACAAAGGAACCACCTCTAGAAATGATTTCCATATGCCAGCCTCTTAAGACGATCGCCTCTATAAGTCAATTTTCAGAGGCAATTAGTATAAGAGGCTTGTCTCTTAAAAATCATTTCTAGAAATTACAAAATGGGAGAAAAACTGCGAAATAGCTTATTTGAACCTAAAGCAAACCAGCTATTAGCTAGCTAAGTTGCAATTAGCGCGATTTTTTGTGTGAAATATAACGGTACAGATGCAAATTATGATTATTTGGCGGTACAGTTGCAACAAATTAAATATAACGGTATCAAGTTTGTAGCACACCAGATGAAAATTGTTAAGTAAATTGTTCATCAAATTTTATAAAGTTTGATTCTAAATATACGTGCACGTATTATAAACTGCACGGAAGAGAGTATATCAAAAGTGCTGCGCTTGGGATTGCTGGTTGGCGGCTCACGTATCCACGTGATGGGCCATTATTTTTCTTGTATTCTACCTTTAGTATTTGTTATTACTGCTTCCAATATCTTTCCTTTTCCAAAGGGTGCAGAACAACATGAAAATACGTAAGCTAGCTAGTTTATTTCTCTTGTCTTTGTCTTTTGCATTTATTATTTTCACTATCTGTTCTTTACTAAAGGAAGATGAGCAGCACGCAATCAATCTCCTTTGGAATCTGCTTTAGTCACGTTTCTGCAATAGAAACTGAACTTCACTCCTTTGGAATCTGCTTTAGCTACGTTTTTCAATTGAGACTGAATATCATTACAAAACTAGAAGGATGTCCCGCGTATTGCTATGGGGATCACAGATGGTTAGGAATGAAAATCGATCGAATGGTCTATCGTTATTGTCTTAATTGTGTGACTTTCATTAATTAGCATGGATAGCTTGCATGAAGAGATAGTATTATTATAATGAGATGTTATTGTATTACAATGTGGCTCTATGGGCCACTAAACGCATGTTAGTGAGCGGTGTAACTCGCTGACGTGTAATTTGCATGAAGATATAGCTACCGTAATTCCTTGCTAATGGGTTGCTGATATGGATAGCTTCTATATGTGCTGGGGTTTGTTTTTATAAGATATACAGATATGGATATGGATATACATTGATTTATAGAGGTGGATAAAAATCATTGTTGAAGGCGTTTTTTCTATCACATATGCCAAAAGGTCCATGTAAATCAGCTCTTTATAGGATCAACATGGAAACCACCTCTAGAAATGATTTCCATAGGCCAGCCTCTTAAGACGATCGCCTCTATAAGTCAATTTTCAGAGGCAATTAGTATAAGAGGCTTGTCTCTTAAAAATCATTTCTAGAAATTACAAAATGGGAGAAAAATAGCAAAATAGTTTATTTGAACCTAGAGCAAACCAGCTATTAGCTAGCTAAGTTGCAATTAGCACGATTTTTTGCGTGAAATATGTTTGTGTGTGTCGTTCTATATATGGTTGTGTTGTAATAGGCTATGGTGCTGTGGATAACCCAGCCGTTCTAGCACATAGCCACATACTAAACTAGATAGGGGCCCCACGCTTCGTACGGGGGAGCATGGGCGCCGGGGGGGGGGGGTATGAACAGTAACGAACCCGACAAGAACAGTATCAGACCCGTTAAGCAAAAGTGTAACCCGTCATGGAACAATGACAGACCCGTTAAGGAACAGTGACAGACCCGTTAAGGAACAGTATAACCCGTTAACCCGCCGGACTCGCTACCGTTGTACTGTTCATCGGCTACTGTAGTTAAGGCTGCCGGACCCGCTACTGTTGTACTGTTCATCAGCTACTGTAGTTAAGGCTGCACAAAAACATAATAACTAGTATGATCAGTGGCCATGAAGCCAGCCATTCCTAATCAATATTATTGTGTGCTCAAAGAAAATGAGCAACTGAAAGAGACTAATGAGATCCCCCAGTCTTTTTTGTCAAAAAAAAAAAAAAAGAGACTAATGAGATAACTCATCGAGAAAACTAGCATTCATCGTGAACTAGTCATGGTAATATTTGTTTCATGGCTTCTAGCAGTCATAACGGTCTATACATGCATATTCATTTATTGAGTACTTTTCAATTGCAGATGATCTATAAAGATTTTGATAGAGCTCCTCCACCTGATCTACTTAGGCGTCATATTGATGCCTGCCACTACTGGACTCGCATGCTGGCCCACAAACCCTCGGCAAAGACCCCTCGAGGAATTTTTAGACGGCGAAGAGGGTCTTGCCGAGGGCCCTTTATCGGGCACTCGGCAAAGCCTTTGCCGAGGGACAGCACGGCCCTCGGCAAAGAAAAGCAGCCGTCACGGCGCCGGTCCCGTTGACAGCGTCTTTGCCGAGGGCCGGCCCTCGGCAAAGAAATGTTTTTTTTTTGGAAAAATCTTTGCCGAGGGCTACCCCGTGCCCCGGGCAAAGAATTTTTTTATTTTTTCTAGAGAACCTTTGCCGAAGGCCTCATCCCTAGCCCTCGGCAAAGAAATTTTTCTCATTTTTTTTTAAAAAAAGCCTTTGCCGAGGGCTATTGCCAGGGCCCTCGGCAAAGGACCCTTCTTTGCCGAGGGCCTTGGTCATTGCCCTCGGCAAAGACACTACTACAGAAAAAATTACAATAATCAAATGGAGCAGTCAGCACAGCATATATATACATATATGCATCCACAAATATAATTCAAATTCAAATTTGACCACAGCACATGTTCACCAACATGTTTCATTACGCTATTAGATTGTACAAATGGTCCACTTCTGAAGTACAAGTAAATGCTCAAGTGAATGATTTCTGGAAACAACTAAGTAAATGCCTCAGCTACTCTTATTCCAGTTTTCATTAAGCAAGACAACCACTAATTATTGGAGCCAAACTAAATCTTGGACACATAAAAATTATCAGTCAATCTGGGATATATTCTTAGCAAGTCATGAGCATATATCCTTAGCATTAGAATATACTAACATCAACCTAGAGGCTTGTAAGGTTACCATGTCTCAGGTGCATATGTATGTCAGAAATATCAGCAACTATCATCCAACATGCAGCAACAACAACAGTTAGTAGGGTTCTTCATCCTTATTGGACAAAACCTGCACTGGAAAAATATACCATTAGAAGTACTGCACATAATGTTGATAAGGTTTCTGCTGGCAGTATAATTTCACCAAATGCAGCATGTGCAAGCTCCACATCCTCTTGAAGCTTCAATTCACTAGGATCTAGAGCGTGCACATGTCTAGATAAAGATGCAATACCTTTATTTATTTGTCTTTCTTCAGTTTCTGGAACATGTTAGCCTTAAACTATTGACTTATCTGTAATATATGTAAAGAAAAACAACAAGTGACTTAATAACTTATATTTGTAATACAACATTGTAAGTAAACCCAGGAACAATGGTAGACAATTCCAAAGTAAAAGAAAGCAAGTTCACGAACACATGCCAATATTCTGAGGAACCTAGAGAAGTTTCAGTAACTAACAACAAAAATTAAGGGTCCTGGTTTACTTGCAGCCAGAGCATGGCACCTGATACATAGTACTGCTCTATAGAAGAATTAGAAGCCTCAGAGGTTAGCAACTGACAAGCATAGCAACCCACATTACTGCTTCAGGAATCAATTTAATAACTTGAATTTGCTCTTTAGCTATGATAATAGAGAATGAAAATATATGGCACTGCCTCATACTACAAGCATTCGGGCAAATTTGATACTATCAGTACTATGGTTGTTTAACATGCAGGGGTAAAATGAGTTAGAACGGAGCAATAAACTAAAGCAATCAGCATAAGGCCTCACATCTGTTCCTTAGACATGGCATCTGCACTTTGGAAAAAAAAATGTGCTAGTCACACCAAATTATAATTTCCAACATAAACATTATAGAAGTCATCTTTTGTACATAAATGAGATATGCAAAGAAACCTCACCACACAGATCCAACTATCCAGTGAAATAGGCTAATAGGCCATGCTTGCTCTGGAAAGTAGAGGTAAATTCAATCAGCCTTGACAAAAGACAACATTGATGAATTTGATACTACTAAAATTTGCAATCCACAAATCACACATACTTCATATATCCATGTATGCAACGGCAAGACATATATATAATTGGTGAGAGCCCCACGACCATTACTGCGGCCTAGGCAGACACAGCTGATATTTTTGGGTGCATCTAGTTGGGCCACAAATCACACATACTGTATCTAGTTAGGCTCCTTATCAGCAGAACAGAAAGTTTTGAGTAACCATAAATCAGAGAGCACTCATTAGCTCGTGTACCACCAATTGAGCCTAAAGGAAACACATTTGGCAATCAGGACTTTAAGAACGCAAAATCCTAATGCTCTGACGGCAAATCAGAAGCCACATATGAGAAACAAAAACCAAAATGAAACTTAACTGAGCTGAAGGCGTATGCTATTCTTAGAGGTAGGACATGCAAATGCTATGCTTGATGCTGACATTTCCTTGCAAGTTCAGTCATATTCAAGAGAAGCATGCATGCCAGATCAGCTAAACCTTGCGTTCAGATTAATCTCAAAATATTCTGGAATTGCGGATGGAGCAAACAATCAATGGACCAAACCATGTTGCAGCAGCATGTCCTGACAGTCAGGTTCTTGTTCGTTGGTGGCGACATTTAATTTGGCTGTTTGTTAATATAAGCACACCATCAGCATTTAGCTGCTTTGGTTTTGTTTATGCCATGCAATGGACTACTTGTGCAGATTCAACAGAAAGTTATTGTGTTCATCAGGTCAAATTTTTGAGGGGGTAATGAAACCTTCCATATATGTATGTCAGGTCCCTGAATGATGAGGTGCATGTGAAAAAACATTTCTTAGATAGTGTATGCATTGATGTATTCATGTATATATACACTAGCACCAAACAAACTGAAAGTATTAGTGTCAGTTCCTTGCACCTGCAGGACTACTCTATGCCAAACCAAAGAGCAGATAGATCAAGAAAACACTAAATAGGCATATGAAGTTGAGGATCTAAGTTTGCATGAGTAGGGAATTCCTATACCTGGTCTAGCCAACCCCTACAAGATTCCTCCATATGTATCAGAAATGAATGATCATATATGTATATGGAGCAAGATGCCTCTGCTCCACATAAGGATGAGATGAATCAGTACGGCATTTTAACAAACAGCTGTTGTGCGTAGCAGCAATACATGTACCTTCTTTAACTGGAGTCCGCGAACACATTTTGTTGGCGTGCAGAGTTTGGCAGTGGGGGAGGTTCGTCGAAGCGCAGGCTCGAGATGGGCGGCAGCTGAGGACGGCGTCGAAGCTGGCAGATGTGAGGTTGGGGTTGGAGGAGTAGAACGTGAAGGCACCGTCTGCGCTGCTTCTCGGAGCTCGGCGATGGATCCCCGCATGCCCGCCGTCGCACAGCGTGGTCGAGGTGGTGCCCACCACAGCCTCCCTACGAGCGCCTCCCGCCTCCCTGCTCGGCTGCTCGCGGAGGGGCCGTGGCCTGCGACGCGCCGCCAGCACCGTCGTGGATGCGCGGATCTAGGCCGCGCTCACCAGATTCCGCCTCCATGATCCCTACGAGCGCCATCGCCGGGTCGGGGGCGGGGCGCCATTGCCGGGTCGAGGGGAGGCCGCAGCCGCCGTTGCCGCTGCTCGGGGAGGGGCTTCATGTGCGCGCCGCCGCAGATCGAGGGAGGTCGGCGACGTGCGCTTCCATGGCTCCACTCCACCGATTGAGGATGGGACGGGCCGCCACCACCAGGTGCTGACAGGGCAGGGCGGCCGCTCGTGGCGGGGCGTGGCGGCGCGGCGGCGCTTGGCGGTGCGGCGCCGCCGGGGGAGTGCGGGGCGGCGCCGGACGGGGCGCGCTGGGGCGGGGCGCGGCGGGGCAGGGAGGGGCGCTCGCCGTGGCGGGGAGGGGCTGCGTGGGCGGTGCGTGGCGCGTTTGGAGCAAGTTGTGACCTCGATGCCTAAGACTCAGACATCTTCACGAGTGATGACTTGTGAATTATTTACTAAAGCCTACACATGCGATAACATGATATCTCAGCAATTTTCGTGATTTTCAGACTTTGTATGGATTTTATATAATTTTAAAATACTTTTTCAGCAAGTGGCTCGTCATGTTACGCAAAGAAGATGCGCGAAATTTGATGCGAGTTCGTGGATAGGGACTCAACATACACTAAGTACCATGAATAACATTTTTCGAAACACTACATTGCATTATTCCATGCACCTACGGTTCAAATTTGAAATACTCAAAAAAATCAACGAATCGAAATAAATTAAGGAAATATATAAAAAAGTCAAAATTGACCCAAATTTTAAAATTGAGTTTAAAACAATGTATTATAGCACCAAAAAAAACTGGGCTCAAAAAACAAAAAAAAAATCTTTGTCGAGGCCCTAGCTTGGCCCTCGGCAAAGGGGGTCATTGCCGAGGGCCTGACCTCGGGCCCTCGGCAAAGACTATTTAAAAATAAATTTTTTTGGTCAGAAAACCGGGTGAAAAAAGTCTTTGCCGAGGTCTGGCCCGTGGCCCTCGGCAAAGACTATTTACAAAAAAAAAAAAGGCCGAAAAACTAGGTCCAAAAAAAATTGCCGAGGGTCTAACGGCTGGCCCTCGGCAAAGCCTAACGGGAGTGGCTGCCGTGACCCAATGGGCCTAATTTGCCGAGGGCCTATCTTTGCCGAGGGCCGTTCTTTGCCGAGGGCTCCTGGGGCTGGACCTCGGCAAAGAGTGTCTTTGCCGAGTGCCCGAGATTTGGCCCTCGGCAAAGCCTCAGGCCCTTGGCAAAGCACGCGTTTCCAGTAGTGTGCCATCACCAGGTTACAACATTTCATTTACTGTTAACAATTCATGTTGTGTTTGGAGGACATTTCATCTAGAGTATTCATATTGTTTGGTGGCAGAATGCCAATACAAGTTGCAGTGGTGAACATCATGTGGCCTCTTGTTGATTAGAAATGCCATTCTTAGGTTTAAATTCATGGTAATAAGGTGGCCAATATCAGTTTTGCATGGCACACACCCTCCTTAGTTTTACTTGACTTCCTTACAGTTCTTTTGATTCTCACTAAGTATGGACTTTTCATAAATTTAAGAGAAGAAATCTTTTGTCTTTATGATTGGAATTATAGTATAATATAATTTCAACTTTGCTGAATTTTCTTTTTGCAGGCTACCACATCACATGGAGGCTCTCATTGAGTTGATCACAATCACAACGACCGGATCAATTATGATGATGCGCGAGGGGAGGTCGTGGGTTCGAATCCAGCCGGCCACGTAGTGCGCGAATTTTGCGCGAAAAATGCCGCAACTTGCGACTTCGACGGAGACGGCGGGCGCGTCGGTGGGGGCCTCCCCGATTAAAAAATCACTATTTTTTTCGGGTTTTTTCGTTTCAAATATTGCCGAGTGTTTTTTTTTTGCCAAGGGTCGATTCAACATTCGGCAAACGCTTTGCCGAGTGCACGATAAAATGCACTCGGAAAGAGCTATTGCCGTCGAGTTTAAGCCGAGTGAGGTTTGCCGAGGTGGCACTCGGCAAAGCTTTTGCCGAGTGTTTTTTTTGGGCTTTGGCACTCGGCAAACTCGCTGTTTCCGGTAGTGGGGGAAATTATTAGTCCCTCAAGTTTAATTCAAGACGTGTTCCCATCCAACCGTTTGATCTTCCTTGTATTCTTTGTTTTTGTTTCCTCAGAAATGTAGGAGAGATGTGTTTTGTTTCATTTCATTAGGAAATGAGGGGGAAAATACAAATGATGAGGAATAAGCATCCTCCTACGCATCCCAGAAACACAGCTTAGGAAGACCCTCCCACCGCCCACATAAGCTTTTATATACATGACCAGATTGTCCAAAAACCCTTATGGATCTGGACAAAGCGAGGCCGTAGAACAAGCTCTTAGCTCATGGGCTCCACCTAAACACTAGAGGATAATTTCATTTACCACTGCTTGCAGAATTAATTACAGAAATACTTGGACTGGCGCCATCGGAAGCATGGTAATTCCGGTGTTTCACATTATTATGCTCTCGATTCATTCCAAGTTAAAACTCCCAATATATGCAACAATTCATGCACCTGATTAACTATTGCATACACCAACAACTCATGAGTCACACCTCACATGCACCAAGCGTCGTGCATACACCAATAACAATTCAGTGCATGGTTCGATTGTCCGAAAGGGTGAAGAGATCGATAGGCTGGCAAGGATAGCAGACCACACAGAGACATGCGGTATCCAACTACAGGAAGAAATGTGCTTGCTTGCTTGCTACCAATTATTCCCCAGACCAGATCACATGCTCTCCGCACTGACGCTTATACCTAGCTAGAACGTGTTATTAACAAAAGACTAAAATTCTCGTAGCAACAATTCTGGAGCTGTACGTCTTATGGATGACAAAAGGCTAAGCATGCAGCGCATCTAGCTTTAATTGCACGCTGCTCCTCTTCTCTCATCTCGATTTTATCTCAGCTGGGAATCTGCTGCCTTGCTGCTGACGAAGGGATGGCAACGGGTCGGGTGAGGTGCGTGCCGCTAAAGCAAAAACCCATGCACCCTCGACGATATCCATGATATTTTTCCACACCCGCCTTGTAACACCCACACCAGGTCACTTGTCGGCTGTGCTAATGGCACAACATGCAATTAAAATGTCATCATGACCACAAACATCATTAGAATAACACTCAAATTACTAGCTGGCGCAACATAGTGTTACTCTCACAAGATAAAGCCCACAGATATGCCAAATTAAGTCGTAAGTTAACATGGACATAATCAAATAAAGTCCAAACAATCCCGTCGATCTCTTATTCCCCATGTAATCATCAACATGTGGATCATCTATCAATGGTATTGCGGGTTCCGATCCGATAGGCATCCACGGGTAAACTATATGTCACCAGCACCTGCCGACCAGTGTTCATTGCGGACCTCGCCCGCGGACCCGTGCAATTGCCATGATGCCATCCCTACTGACGAAAGTTGCATGGACCTTTAGTGCTTTCGGCATATATTCGTGTTAAAGCATGCGTGCTATATACGTACTGCTTTCAGCATATGTTGCATTGGTGTTAAAGCATCCGATGATGGAACAGATACCAAAGACGACAGACACAGAAAAGAATACTCCCTCCGATCCAAATTATAAGACGTGTTACTTTTTTGATCTCAAATTCGACCATTCGTCTTATTTAAAAAATTTGTGCAAATATAGTCAAATTTAAATTATTCTTAAAGAACTTTTATTAATAAAATAAGCCACAACAAAAGATGTAATTTTTTGCACAAATTTTTGAATAAGACAATCGGTCAAACTTAGAGTCAAAAAAGTCAAACGTCTTATAATTTGAAACGGATTTAGAAGAAAACAAAGACTAGCTCATCATCTGGTCATGTGATGATCCAGCAGAGGACGGCCAATCAAGCCAAGCACGCTCTGTATGTATCCGCGACGTCGTCTCTCTCTGCTTCGATCCACATCGACGAGATCCGTAGCACTTATACCAGAGCATATAAAATGAATGAATTTACTTGGCATGCACGCGATGCTGGGCTGGGCTATATATGCGTGCAAGGTTAGCTCCAGCTGCATGCCAACCAAATAAACCAGCTAGCGCTATAGCTAGCTTCCATCGATCCCTGAAGAACAACAGAAGCTAGTAGCTTCTTGTAGAAATACTAGTAGCTCAATCATAATAAGCTCAGAAAGATGATGATGCACCACATCAGTAACCAGACGTGCCCACCAGCCATTAGCACGTACATCCTCAATCTCACATCATCCTACACCGACAAGAGCAATGAGCCCAGCATGGTGTCCGCCTCCGTCATCATGTTCGTCCTGGCCGGCCTCTTCTTCAACCTCAACCTCTTCAGCGGCATCTCCGACGTCAGCGCCATCCTCGACCCCAAAGTCCGGCTCTTCCTCACCTCGGCGCTCTCGCTCTTCCTCCCCGTCATGTCCTACCTCTTCTCCGAGGCCAAGAACGGGCACGCCGCCGCCGCCACCACCACCGGGATCGCCACTACTACTCTGGCCGACCTACCGTTGATGGCCGGGCTGATCCTTGTGTGGATGCTCCTGGTGGAGCTCCTTCGCAAGAAGGTGGACGAGATACGCATGCAAGGCTACTCCGGCACCATCCACCGTGCTGGCCGCGTCGTGTGGCTGGGATACCTCGTCTTCTTCAACATCAGGAGCACCGGCCGGAAGGCGGTGTTCAGCATCCTATGGATCCTTTGCGCCACCAAGGTGTTGCAAAGGATCGCCTTCACCGAGGTCGGCAAGCGTTCCTACGCCCATGGCAGGAACGCCAGGCTGATCAGCTCCTACATGGCCCAGATGCTGGAGCAGGAGCAACCTGTCCATCTGAATCAGATAGCAGGGCACGAGCTGCTGAAGACGTGCAAGTACATTGTCATGGGAGAAGAGAAGCTTGCCAACATTGAGCCCACTGCAGACGGCTACAAGATAGACAAGACGAAATCTCAATATAGCATCGACAAGCTACTCCAAGAGAACGATGGCATCGTCACCGTCGGTAAAGTTTGGGGATACGACAACGACCAGTTCATCAGCTCCCCTGAGCAAACCCAACGCTTGAAGAGAATCTGCGTCTCATTCGCATTCTTCAAGCTGCTGCGTCGGAGGTTTGATCACGTGCCGGCAGTGACCAAGGAAGAAGCTCGCCACTCCCGGGACTTGATCCTGAAAGGCCTTTACAAAACCTGCTCGGCGGAGGCCACGTTCCAAGTGATGAGTGACGAGATCAACTTCCTCTGTGAGTACTATCACTCTGTTGTCCCAGTCGTCCTTGCCAGCCCCTTCTTCCTCTTCGTCAACTACTTCCTTGTCAACATAGTCGTAGCCATCTTGTGCCTCATGGCCGTCATTCTCTGTGGCAATGGAGACATCAAGTACGCGCTCCGAAGCATCGGTAGCGACAACTACACTTTGCAATTTGGTGTAACCACCTTAGCCAGATGCCTTCTGATGAAGGCCATCAACAATCATTCACCTCAGGCCTTCTTCTCCATCATAGACCTTTCCGTCACGATCCTTCTATTCGTCATCTTCTTCTATGAGGAGATATGGGAGTTCCTTGTCTTCTTGCTCTCCAACTGGTTCATGGTGTCCTTGCTCTACAACTACACTTCCAGACCACGTTGGCTAAAGAAGGCGACCTTTCGGGGGGTTCTATTCTGGGGAGGCTTCAGTACTATCTTGTGGATCCGGAGCAAGATGAGGACCCCCAGCCTCAACTTCAGGCAGTTCTCTGTGCTGAACCTCCGCTGGCCACGCAAGCTACCTATGTTTGCCACATTCACCAGCATGGCGGTGAAGACGAAGGCGGTGCCCAACAGTGTGAAGAAATCCATCATGGACTACCTGGTGGAACACGACGACCTTGGCATCGCCCGTGGTTACACTACTCCTCTCACTAATGGCAAGTCCGCGTTGAGCAGGCACAACCTCGACGAGCTCTCATGGGCGTGCAAGAGCAACAGCGTCGCCGAGGTCATCCTCACATGGCACATCGCCACCAGCATCTTGCAGGTGAAGCGCCGGCCCAACAGTAACACAGAGGAGGAAGAAGCCAGCAAGGTGGCGACCAGGCTGTCCAAGTACTGTGCCTACCTGGTGGCCTTCCACCAGGAGCTGCTGCCGGAGAACCCGGAGAATGTGGAGCTCGTCTTTGAGAACATGAAGGAGGAGTTGAAGGGCATGATCGGCTGCAAGGACTACTTCTTCTCGTGCCGGGTCACACGGGTGAAGAAGCTCCTGAACGAGGAAGTCACACCCAGGAGAGATCAAAACCAAGCCCGCCATCAGCAGAGCGATGATGATCATCAGAGCAAAGTTGTACGAGACGGTGTAAACCTAGGGAGGTCGCTAATCGCGTTGGGAGAAGATCAGAGGCGGTGGAAGGTGTTGGCGGACGTATGGACTGAGCTCATAATCTTCTTGGCGCCGTCAAACGACGAGGAGCGCATGAAGGGGCATGAGGATGTGCTGGTGCAAGGAGGCGAGTTCATCACCGTGCTCTGGGCGCTCACCACCCACATCGGCATCTCTAGGCCGCCAACCGAGAAAGCGCCATCTGTTGAGGTTCATCTTGAAGCTTGATCGAGGAAAAAAGGCTTTTCCGATCCGTATGTGCTTTGCCTTGCAGCAGCTAGCTTGATATATATTGTTGTTCGGCATGCTTGCGTGTGTTGTTTTGTTTTGCGTGCTTTCCTGGAGAGCTTTTTTTTTTTTTTAATTATTTCCTTGTTCAGAGTGAGGAGATACTATTGTGCCCGTAGTATCTAATTTTGGTTCTTACTTCCTGTATGAGTGAAGATGAAGGACTGGAATCGGCGATCGAGAGGGGGTGAATGGGAGCCTTAAAATTTCTTCCGAAATATTTAGGCCGCTGTCCCGAGTTCATCTCCAAAACCGCAAATTCTCCAATAATAAAATACTCACGCCAACTGGCGACGGAAGTACCTAGTAAAATTCTTTGGAGGCATAGAAACCCAACGCAACAAGCGGAACGCGAATCGGAACACAAACGACGAAACTACGTGCAAGACTAGAAATCACAGCTATGGAAATTCCCAGAAAATCACTTGAAAAATCTTTCATCCATCTCATACCAAACTGGGTCAATTGAGAACTCAATGGAAGCAACTATTTTGCATACCGAGAAAACCAACAGGAAGTAGCTTAATATTCTAAAGAATAAAGCTTGTGATAAGTCACGGTAGCAAGTAAATTCTTTTATCCAAACAAAACAAGAACTTTTCTCCTTTGGCTCATGATGAGCGTATCCTGCAAACAAACAAAGGCACAGAGCACGATGGCTCTCTATCCCAATCGAGCAGGGGAGCTGCTTCCTGCTAACCAGGCACAAGAGATGCAATCCACGATGGTGAGACCAAAGCTGCTCGAAGGCAGGACTGACAAGCGCTCAGTGACCTGTTTCCACCCAAACCACCTGCAGGAACGGACCGCACAACAGATCGACGAAGTCTGGGCTGTGGATCGAACTAGTCGAGATCCAACTCACCCAAAATCCAAACGGAAAGCAGCGCTAGAGAAAAGATAGGGTCGGGCCTGCTAGGCGCACCTGATGGTATTCAGCTCCTGACGAACGTACCTGGAAGCAGATGACACCAAGCAGCTATGGACAAGTTCCCCCAGCGCCAAGGTCCAGAAAACTGGTGGATCTGCTAGTCCCCAGCAGGTGCTGCTCAGAGGAGCTTGCACAGCGCCAGTACGCCGGCGTGAATAGCGCTGCTGCCAGACAGCCTCCCCACTTGGCTTGAACTCACGAGACAGAAGAAAGGGGGATGACTGACCCCTTCGAATAGAACAAAAAGCAACTAAAATTCAACAGAAACCAGCCCAAATCTCCATGAAAAATTTTCAAAAAAATTCAGCAAAAATAATTTGGAGGCCAACAAATCAAGACACCATGATTTAATCCCGAAGGAAACAGCAGAGACTCGGCGCTCTGCTTGCCACACGGTTTGAGTACAAATCGAAGATTTGCAGACCTCTCACCAGCAAACTATAGGAAGGAAACCTAAGGAAAAAATAGAAATGCAAGAGGTCAAGAGGAAGGGAACCCCTCTTCCTTATTTATAGGGCCTATTTCACATTCTCTTTTTTCCCTTGGATACATTGAAAGGCCCTTGTTTGGTTTTGATAATTGAGTGACAACTTTAGGTGGACTAACATGTGTGATGATTGAGATACACAGGAGTTAGTTCACAGGTACATGTGTGTGAGCAACATATGCCATGGTGGAGATGGCTTGGAGATGAGAGGCTCAACACATGAGTTGATGGAGGAGCTCATTGCAAATGAGACATGACATGGAATCATGTGACCAAGTGGTGAAGATCAAGATGAGGCTTGGCTCGATGGACCGGTTGCAAGTGTGAAGGGCAAGTTGAGGCTACGAAGCGAAGGACCATGCGATGGTGAAGCTTGGGCAAGACTTGGCGCCGATGGACCGACGCAACGGTGAAGAGCAAGTGAGGTCAAGATCGACGGACCAAGAGTGTCACATGATGATATGAAGTGGATCATATCATTTGATGATCGTGTCATGCATGCGGTGCATTGGCACAATGAAGGAAGACGGTGGAGATGGAAATGCGCAAGGCAAAGGTATAACCTAGGGCATTTCATTTCACCGGTCAAAGGTTGAGTAGAGAAGTACTTGACCGAATTTAGGATAGATGGCCGTACTATCAAGAGGGGTAATCTTGTTTGCATATCGGTCATCTAGTGCCACTTGAGCGATCTAACATTGCGATGTGCTAGGATCGAGTGGCGTTGTGAGATGAAGAGAAAATTCTTTGAAAATGATTGTGAAAATGCTAACACACAAGCACATGGAGTTGTACACTTGGTGGTGTTGGCACATTTACAAAGGTGGCATTTGGGCGCGCTGTGGTTTGCAGGGTTGAGTTGGGCTTGGGTCCCTCTCGGGATTCGGCGCTTTCAGGAAAACTGGAGGCATATTTTCCATTGTGCCGGATGCAAATTGTTGTTGGAAACAAACTATCCATGGTGATCAAGTTGGTATACTTGTTGGATAGCATGGTGGAGAAGTTGGCATTGCGACGCGGCGACGAAACGACGGAGTGTGCTCCTGCAGAAGGCGCCGGACGCGCCTTGAGGGAGCACCGGACGCGTCCGGCGCTTGATGGACGTCGGCGCGGCGCTGGAGGACTGGCTGTAGGCGGTAGACGCCGGGGTGCCGAGTCCGGCGAGCCCCGGACGCGGAACAGAAAGTTCCGCGGCGCCGAGGGCTACCCAAGCGCGGGCCGCCGGACGCGGGCCAGACGCGGGCCGGACGCGGGGCAGACGCACGCGGCGGACGCGGCGCGTTCACTGTTCAGCGTCCGGCGCAGGTTTACTGAGCGCGTTTCTGAGTGAGCCGTTGGGCGGCAACGGGCGAATTCAAACGGCTAGTACACGTGGCTAGATCTGGTGCGTCGGACGCGGGTTTGTGCGCCCGGTGGTGGAGGCCGGACGCGTCCGGCGCTCGTGTTTCGGTTGCCCGAGGTGGCAACGGCTAGTTTCAGCCCTTGGGGCTATATATACGTGGTTTGGCCGGGCCGTGGCCGGTTCCGAGCACGCCCGGCTATGTTGCCTTGTGTGGTGGTGCTTGGAAGCCCTCTAACTCACATATGCTTGGTAGTGACCATCCGATAGTGTGAGAAGAGCGATTCTAGTGCGAGTGCTTTGTGAGATTGCATTTGTGGCACTAGGTGGGTGTGTTGCAAGCCGGAGAGCTTGTTACTCTTGGAGGTTGCCACCTCCTAGACGGCTTGGTGGCAAGAGGCTCCGTGGTAGCACGCGTGGAGATACGGTGCTCCGGAGAAGAGATTGTGAGAGGTCGGTACTCACCTCACGGGGATCGCGAAGAGTAGCCTTATTGGATTGCGCGTGTCATTGAGTTACCACCCTTACGTGTGTGGGTTTGCTCGGTGCCTTGAGGGGCTCACTTGAGAGTGGTGTCTTGCAGTGCCTTGCGGGGCGTGCCTTGAGGGGCAGGTGACTTGAGGGCCACACCGAAGAACCATCTAGGTGAAAAGATCGGAGGAACCACCGAAAGTGTTGGTCGACACAACAGGACGTAGCTTGGGGGCAACCAAGTGAACCTGGTGAAAAATCGCCGAGTCATTTTGTGTCTACACTTCGCGGTGGTTTGCAATCTCTTTCACAAGCTTTGTATTTACATTCCTTACATTCTTGTATAGCTTGTGTAGTTGCTCTAGTGATTAGTTAGCTTGTGTAGCTTGTTAATCACCTTCTTGCTTGTGTAGCTAGAAGTAGAGTAAGTTGCCTTGCTTAGCTTGTGTAGTTAAGTAAGTTTGAGCTCTTGGGTTTGGGTTGTGTAGCTTTGTCCTTGAGCATCTAGTGAGCTTAGATTTGGCTTTGTGCTTTTGCTCATTAGAATTGTATAGGTGCACACCCGGTTGCTAAAGTACTAGTTGCTTAGGTTTGTGTGACCTTGCAAGCTAGACTTGTTTAGTGTGCACTAGCTAGATTGGCACCTTGTCTTCTTGTTTAGGATCTTTTACAAGGTGCATCTAGAGACATAGATAGAGGGGTGAAAGTCTTGGTTAGGCCGATAGATTTAATTCGGCATTATATCGGTTAGCCGGAGCGATTAGTTTTAAAAAGGACTATTCACCCCCCTCTAGTCCGCCATCTCGACCTTACAAGTGGTATCGGAGCCGGGTCTCTCATTTAGTGGTCTTAACCGACCCGAGAGGATGGCGGATTATGGGCTAGATGTTGAGTGTCCACACATTTTTTATGGCACACACTTTGCACGGTGGAGAAATTGGATGTCATGCAATTTTAAGTTTATTTCTCCTCAAATGTGGTGGATTGTAGATGTGGGCTTCTCTTGTGCAATTGAAAGGAAAACTCAAGCACAAAAGAATTGCTTCACTCTCAATTGCCAAGCTACTAACATCTTCTATAGATCTTTGGATGATAGCATATTTGAGGAGATCATGGATTTTGAGTCCGCTCATGAGATTTGGGTATATCTCAATGAGAAGTATGGAGCGGCCTCCGATGTTGTTGATGAGGAGTCCATGTTGGTGGCACATGAGGTTGCTGAGCATGACCATAACAAGGTTGTTGTGGAGGATTGCTCCACCTCATGGTCAAGTGAGGAAGATTATCGATCTACCTCAAGCTCACTTGACAAGATGGAGGATGATGCCTCAAGTGATGCAAGTAATGATTCTACCCCAAGCACACTTGATGGCGATGATGGTTCATGCTCCAATGATGATGCTACTACAAGCTCTCCGACATCATCATATTGCTTCATGTCACAAGGTGACACTAAGGTATCAAGTTGCAATGTGATTGATCATGCCTCTTATGATGAGCTTGTTAGTAGACTTGCTAGCATGACCATGTCTTTAGAAAATGAGAAAGCAAAAACAATGAATCTTGAAAGTGAAAACTCTTTTCTAAAGACAACATGTGAACAACAAAAGCATCTACTTTATGTTACTACTTGTTCACATGATGTGCTAAAATTGACTCATGAGCAACTTTGTGTTACTCATGAAAACTTGTTGAAAGATCATGCTTTTCTCACTAAGAAGTTTTCCTTTGAAGAAATTAAAACTAGTGAGAGCTCATCACTTGGGTTGAATGATCAATCACATATGACTAACCTTTGTGATGTAGGGAAGAAGCATGTATCCACCTCTCATAATGATTTACTTGATATGCCATGTTCCTCACAATTAGATGTTTGTTCTACTTCTATGTCTTGTGAGACTAATCTTTTGAAGGAGAACAATAGACTCAAAAGCAAAGTGAAGAATTTGAACAACAAGCTAGAGAGGTGTTACAACTCTCAAGTCACCTTCGAATATATGTTGAAGAACAAGAGAAGATATGGTGAAAAAGTGGCCTTGGTTTCAACAAGGACAATGTTGGGTTGAGTGAAGTGCCAAAGATCACACATTCTCAACTCTTGAAGAGCTACAAGAGATTTGGCAACATGAATGGCTTCCGCTACAACAACACCAACATCAAGGGAAAGAAATGGGGCAAGAGAAAGTATGAGAAAGAAATGAAGAGGCTAGAAGAAGAAAGGCTCTCTCATCTCATGTGCTTTCAATGCAATAAAATGGGACATCTAGCAAGAACTTGCCCAAACAAAGAGAAGTCTCAACCAAAGCCACAAGATGAGCAAGAAAAGAAACCCCAAGATCAAGTCAAGATCAATCATGAAAATATAGTTGATGACTTGAAGATGATGAAGAAAAAGAAAACAAGAAGGGGTGGAAGAGCAAGGCACCCAACTCCTATTGAAAATGCCAAGATGATGATGAGCAAGAATCAAGAGAAGAAAGATTTGGCTCACATCAAGTGCTTCAAGTGTGAAGATATGGGACACTATGCCTCGGGGTGTTCCATCAAGCTTGAGAAGAAGGCTCAAGCAACTCATAAGAGGCAAGGCAATGAAGAGCATCACATGAGCAATGAAGAAAAGGCTCAACTAAAGAGAAGATGCTATTCATGCCGGGAAAGGGGACACATGGCTCATTCATGTCCCCTAGGTAACAATTCTAAGCCTATTTCAATTGATGCAAATAATATGCTTAGAAAGGATGACAATGGTACCTCAATGGTTTCTATTGAAAAACATCCCGCTACTCATACTAAGGCTTTGCCTAAGTATGTTGCTCCTAACTTGAGAGGACCCAAACATGTTTGGGTACCATCAAAAAGTGGATGATCGTGTGTAGGTACCATGGCATTGGAGACTTGATTCAATTAAGTTCATTTCATCCATCATTTGATTGAATCAAGTATTGAAGCTTAATGCTATTTCTTTCCCAATGCCAAGTCATGACAAGTGAAGTCCAATGTGCTACAATTGGTATTCAAAGGCTTGCAAATTATTTGAGTTGAAGCTTGCTAATGGATGATCATGAGTTATCAAAGGTATATTCCTAGTTGATCTATTCATTTGGGTGCATATGAGTTGATTGAACTGGATATATGCATATGTTGCTTGCTATGAGGAGTTTGAATGGATTAATTGCTTAGTAGTTAAATTTGGATTGGTTTGGTTGGATATGATCACAAGATGACTCTTAATAAGTTTGAATGGATATATGTCTTGTGTTGGTATTCAAACAAATTGATATCAAGTTTGACTCAATTTGAAGAGGCATAGCACAATTGCTTAAAATCTGTCCAAATATTTAGAATCTGAGCTAGCTGAAAAGACAGCCATGTTTGAGTGATCAAATCTATTTGGATTGGCTTGAAATTTGGTATGCATGCTCTACACTCATTGTATAGTATGCTGTACAAATTCCATGAAGATTGGATAAGAATTGCTTCAGTTTTGGAGTATATCTTGTCAGCTATAGTACAGCAGTTTTCAGCATGTAATAGTGTGGGAAGATGTGAAATTTGGCAGTAATCTAGAAGGCCAATGAACCTAAAATTTTTATAGCTGCTGGTATACTCAATGTTGCACATCTCCACCAAATTTCATGGCGTTTGGGGCTGTACATTGTGAGATATGAATTATTCTTTGAAGTGTACAGAATCTGCCAGAAAAGTGACTATCATTGGTTATATCAAGAGTCACTCAAATTGAAAGGTCCTCAAGTTGGTTTCTTGTTTACAAGTGGTTGAGGAAACTAAGTTTGGTTTTGAATTGGTCTACAAGCATGAAGAATAAAGAGTACAAGGTCATTTGATTGTGAAGTGTATTTGTTACACTATTTGGCACTCAAATTGAAGGTCAAGATCAAACTCAAGATGAAGATGAAGTTTAAGTTCGGTGACAAATTGAAGATCATTTGGTAGAAAGAAAAGAACTTAAAACAAGAAAGAAAAGGACTTAAAGAAGATTTCAAGTGATTCATCATATCAAGTCCAAGGATCAATTAAAGAAAGGCAATTCAAGTGAGTGTCAAGGATAGTTCTTGGTGATCCAAGAGATATTGGAGATGTTCGGTTGAAGCAATCAAAAGGGTTGATAAAGAAAGCAAGCAACACCCAAGATAGAGAGCAATACATGACAAGTCAAGAAATAATACAAGTGGTGCACAAGTGGTACCCATTCAAGTGGTATTCTCTCATGCAAGCAAGAATCACAAGAAGAAGCAGGCCAACCACAACAAGAAAATGCACTTGATCTCAAGTGGGTTTTCATCTCATATGGGTGAAGCATGGTATTCAATCATGGTATCTATTGGCTTTATCAAGCTTATAAATGGACTTCACATTGCTATTGGAGGAATGTATTGGAATCTAAATGACTATACTCTTCTCCAACATAGCAAAGGTATCATTGTAATGTGCATGATCATTTCATCCCTTACTAGTATGCGGTTAGTGCATATAGTACATGCTTATTAGGATCATGCATAACAATGAAATGTTTTAAATTCATGGTCTACCACTATTGCTTGAATGTTTGATTTATCTAGTGGTATGAGTATGAGTTTGTTCATGAGCTAGTGAACCCAAGTACTTGATCTAGTTTGAATTGCATATAAGTTTCAAGTACAACATTGGCAAGATATCCCTTCTAGTGAGGTGTGAAGAAGCTTGTCATTGGTTCAAATCGGACTTGAATGCTTATAAGTGATTCATATTAGCTCAAGTCTAAGAGAAAGAAGCTCATGGAAACAATCTAGTTCAAGAATTGGTTATTCATGACAAATCCAACAAGTGGTTACCATTATGATAGTTCTTGCAAGAAATGTCTAGTTTATCACTACCTTCACAAGTGGTATGGTACACATGGTTTTTATTCAAGAGATATCTAGTACATCAATAAGACGGTTCCACAAGTGATCCTCAACTTTAAGTGATCAATTCAAATCAAGAGAAGCTACCCTCACCGACAAGAAGGTGTCTATGGATTGGTTTGACCCATGCTTTGTCATAGGGGAGGAGCCCCACTTCATTGGTGCTAGAGACAAAGACTCTTCAAGTAACCTACATGTGGTATCTTTAGTGCTATGACAAAGGGAGAGTGCCCAATGCATAGTTACAAGTGGATTTAATGCAACTACATGTGGATCTTACAAGTGGTGTCATTCCAAAATATGGTGGTTGTCCATCAAAAATGAAGATTCAAGACTCAACCATCAACCCCTAGTTCCAACCCTTTGCATCAAGAGGATTTTTTTATAAGTGGTATTTTCAAGTGGTATTGCTATATACCTTTATGGTTATTGATGACAAAGGGGGAGAAATATGGAACAAAGATATGAGTGGAACGAAGATCTATGCAAGAAGCATACAAATGGAAGATGGACATGGAAGATATGAATGGAACGAAGATCTATGCGAAGATCTATGCAAGAAGCATACAAATGGAAGATGGACATGGACCGAGTGGGAGCAACATTGAAAATGGAGGAGGATCGATCAAAAGTTCTTGGACAAGAGAAGCACACAAGTAGGGAGAGCAAGCTCATGGACTTGTTTGATTGCATTTGATATGTGCATATTCATATGCTTGCTTGCATTTGCATAAGTTTTTCAATTCAATATGCAATGCTTGTGTGGTGAATGCTAGTTATAGAACTTGATTGATGATTTAAAAAAAAACTAGCATGTATAGGGTGGTTTAGCTAGTCACACGTGCTTTACAAGTGGTACTAGAACCTTGCTTATAATGTTGATCTCATGAGGTATCTAGTGTTTTGTTTCATATGATATCTAGCTAACCATGATGCTAAGGATGAACTTCAATGGTGCAACTCCGATTGGTATCACGCTTCAAAGGTTTATCCTATATACCTTAGCATCACTTAGTAGTGCTAACTCTCCCAAAATTTCCATACTTATGCATGTGTGCAAGCTTGAAACCAAACCATTTGAGCACACATGTAGGGGGAGCTATCACTACCAAGTTGACTTTGTGGTACTTATCCAAATCATAACATTGAGCTTAAATGTTGGATAAGTGACATAAAGTCCAAATATTCTTAAAATTCCATATCTTTGTAGAGTTGTCATCAATTACCAAAAAGGGGGAGATTGAAAGGCCCTTGTTTGGTTTTGATAATTGAGTGACAACTTTAGGTGGACTAACATGTGTGATGATTGAGATACACAGGAGTTAGTTCACAGGTACATGTGTGTGAGCAACATATGCCATGGTGGAGATGGCTTGGAGATGAGAGGCTCAACACATGAGTTGATGGAGGAGCTCATTGCAAATGAGACATGACATGGAGTCATGTGACCAAGTGGTGAAGATCAAGATGAGGCTTGGCTCGATGGACCGGTTGTAAGTGTGAAGGGCAAGTTGAGGCTACGAAGCGAAGGACCATGCGATGGTGAAGCTTGGGCAAGACTTGGCGCCGATGGACCGACGCAACGGTGAAGAGCAAGTGAGGTCAAGATCGACGGACCAAGAGTGTCACATGATGATATGAAGTGGATCATATCATTTGATGATCGTGTCATACATGCGGTGCATTGGCACAATGGAGGAAGACGGTGGAGATGGAAATGCGCAAGGCAAAGGTATAACCTAGGGCATTTCATTTCACCGGTCTAAGGTTGAGTAGAGAAGTACTTGACCGGATTTAGGATAGATGGCCGTACTATCAAGAGGGGTAATCTTGTTTGCATATCAGTCATCTAGTGCCACTTGAGCGATCTAACATTGCGATGTGCTAGGATCGAGTGGCGTTGTGAGATGAAGAGAAAATTCTTTGAAAATGATTGTGAAAATGCTAACACACAAGCACATGGAGTTGTACACTTGGTGGTGTTGGCACATTTATAAAGGTGGCGTTTGGGCGCGCTGTGGTTTGCAGGGTTGAGTTGGGCTTGGGTCGGGATTCGGCGCTTTCAGGAAAATTGGAGGCATATTTTCCATTGCGCCGGATGCAAATTGTTGTTGGAAACAAACTATCCATGGTGATCAAGTTGGTATACTTGTTGGATAGCATGGTGGAGAAGTTGGCGTTGCGACGCGGCGATGAAACGACGGAGTGTGCTCTGCGAAGGCGCCGGACGCGCCTTGAGGAGCACCGGACGCGTCCGGCGCTTGATGGACGCCGCGCGGCGGGAGGACTGGCGTAGGCGGCGGACGCCGGGTGCCGAGTCCGGCGAGCCCGGACGCGAACGAAAGTTCCGCGGCACCGAGGGCTACCCGGGCGCGGCCGGACGCGGCCGACGCGGGCCGGACGCGGGCGACGCACGCGGCGGGACGCGGCGCGTTCACTGTTTCGGCGTCCGGTGCGGGTTTCGGCGCGTTTTCGAGTGAGCCGTTGGGCGGCAACGGCGAATTCAAATGGCTAGTACACGTGGCTAGATCTCGGGTGCGTCGGACGCGGTCCGTGCGTCCGGCGGTGGAGGCGGACGCGTCCGGCGCTCGTGTTTCGGTTGCCCGAGGTGGCAACGGCTAGTTTCAGCCCTTGGGGCTATATATACGTGGTTTGGCCGACTGTGGCCGATTGCTGAGCACGCCCTGGCTATGTTGCCTTGTGTGGTGGTGCTTGGAAGCTCTCTAACTCACATATGCTTGGTAGTGACCATCCGATAGTGTGAGAAGAGCGATTCTAGTGCGAGTGCTTTGTGAGATTGCATTTGTGGCACTAGGTGGGTGTGTTGCAAGCCGGAGAGCTTGTTACTCTTGGAGGTTGCCACCTCCTAGACGGCTTGGTGGCAAGAGGCTCCGTGGTAGCACGCGTGGAGATACGGTGCTCCGGAGAAGAGATTGTCAGAGGTCGGTACTCACCTCGCGGGGATCGCGAAGAGTAGCCTTATTGGATTGCGCGTGTCATTGAGTTACCACCCTTGCGTGTGTGGGTTTGCTCGGTGCCTTGAGGGGCTCACTTGAGAGTGGTGTCTTGCGGTGCCTTGCGGGGCGTGCCTTGAGGGGCAAGTGACTTGAGGGCCACATCGAAGAACCATCTAGGTGAAAAGACCGGAGGAACCACCGAAGGTGTTGGTCGACACAACAGGACGTAGCTTGGGGGCAACCAAGTGAACCTGGTGAAAAATCACCGAGTCATTTTGTGTCTACACTTCGCGGTGGTTTGCAATCTCTTTCACAAGCTTTGTATTTACATTCCTTACATTCTTGTATAGCTTGTGTAGTTGCTCTAGTGATTAGTTAGCTTGTGTAGCTTGTTAATCACCTTCTTGCTTGTGTAGCTAGAAGTAGAGTAAGTTGCCTTGCTTAGCTTGTGTAGTTAAGTAAGTTTGAGCTCTTGGGTTTGGGTTGTGTAGCTTTGTCCTTGAGCATCTAGTGAGCTTGGATTTGGCTTTGTGCTTTTGCTCATTAGAATTGTATAGGTGCACACCCGGTTGCTAAAGTACTAGTTGCTTAGGTTTGTGTGACCTTGCAAGCTAGACTTGTTTAGTGTGCACTAGCTAGATTGGCACCTTGTCTTCTTGTTTAGGATCTTTTACAAGGTGCATCTAGAGACATAGATAGAGGGGTGAAAGTCTTGGTTAGGCCGATAGATTTAATTCCGCACTTATATCGGTTAGCCGGAGCGATTAGTTTTAAAACGGACTATTCACCCCCCCTGTAGTCCGCCATCTCGACCTTACATACATGAAGAGCTAACCTCTTAGCCAGGGGCATAAGAGTCTAACTCAGGCTTCACTTGATCCGACGGCCACCGCACCTCCTCACCGGTAGCCTTGCTTCCACGCGATCTCCCCGATGCCGCCACGTGCCGTCCGTCCGCATCGGGACCTCTGCCCAGGTTTTGAGGCACAAACCCGGGAAACCTGTCGCTGATGGTTTTGAGGCGAAACCACCAAACCGCCATCGATGGTTTTGAGGGCAAACCACCAAACCATCCGCGAGTAGCGTAGCCCGTAGGCATCCCCCGCCGTGTACACTCGCACTTGTCGATGTCCCAGTTGTCAGCCACCACAGCTAGCCGCCCGGCTTCAAGGTCCCTCGGTCCAAGCCTCACGTCCGCCCTTCACCATACCCGGTCCATCAGCACGGCACGCCCTACTTGACCTTCACCGCACCGTCGCTCACTGTCTCCGAGCTCGACACCTGCAAACAACACAAGCCAAGAGACACCATTGTTTGACATGAAACCGCGTGCCATTGGTTAGTTGAACACAACACACGCACACACTTGTGTTGTCATGTTGACAATCACTCAACACAAAACTGCTACACCATGGCTATGGAAAAGCCATGTGTTCGCAATCTCCCCCTTGATGAGTGCATTGTCAACATCAACACAGAACCAGAGACAACTCATCCAAGTGATCAAAAGCCAAAGAGAAGCTGAAAATGGGCCACTTGCTATGAGCAAAGCTAGAACAAAACTTGGTCCCCAAAGACATAGGCAACGGCTCGATGCAACCAAACAAAACGAAAACTAGCCCTCAAGAAGAGGCAAAACGGGCTCAACACCGCTAGCAAAGCACAAATCGCAATAAAGACAGCTAGACCCTCAAGAAGAGGCAACGGCTCAACACATCTAGCAAAGCAGCTCAAAAACTCAAAACTCGGAGTCCAACTCCCTCTTGACAAATGCATCCTCACAAATAAAACTCTCTGAATTTGTGGATATTTCTTCCCTTGTTGGCAAATGCACTTATCAAGATTGAAGCAAAGGAGACTGCAACTCCCCCTCAAGTCATGCCATGAAAGAGATGCAAAATGTAGAGCTTCAAGAGTATAGCAATCCGAGTACATAGATGCTCTAGCAAGTATGGCAAGTGTACAGCCCAAGCACATGTCAAAGCCAATGCTCAAACTGATCAAATGAAACAAAATATGATACATAAGCATTTTTAGATCAGTTTTAAGCATTTTCATAAAAAATAGGGGTTCACCAACAAGCTTAGCACATAGCAAACATACGCTGGAAATCAACCCGATTCTAACCTGTGCACCTCAAGGGACTATCCCATGCATTTGCCTTGTCAAAGGCCCACCAGTCCCTTGTGCTTGGTCTTTTTCCATGAGGTCACGTAGGCACTTGCCAGTCCCTTATGCACTTAGTTGTTATTTTTTTATTTTGTTTTGTTTTATTTTGATGACCATAAAAAGAGTCTTTCTAATATTGCCACAAGGTCACGTAGGTGCTTAACCAGTCAAGTAAACAAAGCATGAGCCATAGTCACTTAGCGTACACAGGGTAGAACAAAGGACTTCACAAACCTATGCATGCTAAGTACCAAACTGGATGGTGAACATTTTCAAGTTTCATCATGTTAATCAAGTTCACAATCAGAAAAGCAGGTTTAGCTCATAACATGTAACAAAGTGATCAAAAGGAGCCTAAGCTGCAAGCACCATCACATATAAACTAGGCATACTAGCAAGAGCATAGATGTAATTAAGACTGCTATATCCATGAAGCTCACTATAATAATGATGAAATGTAATATGATACAAAAGAGCAAAAACAAAAACAAAAGAGAAAGCCAAAGAAACTGTACAACAAGATACAAGGCTTCCCACATCTAAAATGGGAAGCAAACACCCAACTCACTCCTCAGGTGGGCAAACTGAGCTTGATCCAACGGTTTGGTGAAAATATCTGTGAGCTGGTGCTGGGTACGGATATGGATGAGGTCTATGTTGCCTTTCTCATAGTGGTCTCTCAGGAAGTGGTAGCGGATCTCAATGTTCTTGGTTTTTGAGTGAAGCACTGGGTTTTTGGCTACACTTATGGCACTGGTGCTGTCGCAGTAAAGAGGCACTCTAGAAAAGCTCAAGCCAAAATCCCTCAAGGTAGCAACAATCCAAAGCAACTGAGAGCAACACGCAGCGGCAGCAACATATTCTGCTTCACAAGTCAACTGAGAAACGCCAGACTGCTTGCGAGAAGACCACGAAATCAAAGACGACCCCAAAACTCACAAGTACCCGAAGTAGACTTCCTTTCAACATGACAACCCGCATAGTCCGCATCAGAAAAGCCCGAAAGAGAAAGAGTCGAAGAGGTCGAGTACCAAAGGCCTAGCTCAGGAGTGAATTTTAAGTACTTAAGATGCGCTTGACGGCCTGACGATGAGAAGTGCGTGGTGAAGATTGAAAGCGTGCGCAGAGACACACCGCAAACTGGATGTCGGGCCTCGTCATCATCAAGTACAGCAACGACCCGATCATGCTGCGGTACTCCTTCTAGTCCACGGCTTCTCCTTCCAAGTCAGCGTCCATCGCCGTCGTGGTCAACATAGGGGTCGGAAGCGGCTTGGCATCACCCATGTCGAAACGCTTCAGCAGGTCCTTAGTGTACTTGCCTTGGTGTACAAACGTCCCTTCTTGAGTTTGTTTGATTTGAAACCCGAGAAAGAACGTCAGCTCGCCCATCATACTCATCTCGAACTCCCTGCTCATCATATCTAAAAACTTTTCAACAAGAGCATGTGACGAGCCACCAAAAATGATATCATCCATGTAAATCTGCACCAAGAGAGTGTCATTGCCATGCCTAAGCAGAAACAAGGTCTTATCTACAGAATCCATGGTAAACCCCTTTCCCAGCAAAAAGGACTTCAGACGCTCATACCACATTCTAGGGGCTTGTTTTAGACCATACAAGGCTTTGTGAAGTTTGTAGACATGGTTGGGATGCTTAGGATCTTCAAAACCTGGGGGCTACCTCACATACACTTCCTCCTCTATGTACCCATTCAGGAAAGCACTCTTGACATCCATCTGATACAGCTTGAACCCTTTCGAAGCTGCAAAGGCTAAAAGGATCCTAATGGCTTCTAAACGAGCAACATGAGCAAAGGTTTCCTCAAAGTCTATCCCCTCTTTCTGACAGTACCCCTGGGCAACCAACCTAGCCTTATTTCTAACCGCAACCCCATCCTCATTTTGCTTGTTCTTGAAAAACCACTTGGTTCCTATGGGATTACACTGTGGTGGCGGTGGAACTAAGACCCAGAATTGGTTTCTCTCAAAGTTCTCTAGTTCTTCATGCATGGCATTGACCCAATCTAGATTAGATAAAGCATGTCCAACATCTTTTGGCTCAACATCGGCAACAAAAGCAAAATATGCAAAATACGAAATCTCATAAGTTCTGTTGCGTGTGACATGCTCATTTATGTTACCGATCATGGTCTCAGGAGGGTGACGCTGCTGGATGTGTCAAGGTGCTTCCCTTGATGAAGACGTCTCCCCCTCGACCGAAGCTAGAGCTCCCTCAGGTGCAGCTGGTGCAAGCTGAGGGGCCTGGTCGTACCACCCCCAGGTGGTAGAGGAAGTGGGAGTGGGGCCATCAACCGAAGTAGTCATCGCAGGGTCAACTGGGGCAGACGGTGGAGTCGGCTCGGGATCACCCCAATTGGCATCATCCTGCTCCTCTTCCATAAAAATGCTCTCACCAATCTCCTGATCACCTGCATTCTCAAAAGCAGGAGCCAAACAAGGTGCAGTTTCGTCGAAGGTGACTTCACAGTCTCCATGACATAGTTAGTCTCAAGGTTAAGCACTCTATAAGCATGAGAGTGAGTTGCATAACCAAGAAAAATGCCATCTGAAGATCTAGATTCAAATTTGTCTAAGTTACCTTTCTTCAAAATGAAGCACCTGCAACCAAACACCCTAAAATGGCTTACCTTGGGAGATCGTCCAAATCGTAGCTCATAAGATGTCTTCTTCATAAAAGCTCAAAGAAAAATGCGATTGGAAACATAACAAGCTGTGTTGATTGCTTCGGCCCAATACCGCCTAGGAGTCCTATGCTCATCAAGCATCGTCCTGGCCATCTCAACAAGGTTCCGATTCTTGCGCTCAACAATCCCATTTTGTTTTGGGACATACGGCGAAGAAAACTGATGTTCAAGACCCAAAGACTTGCAAAAGGTTCCAAACTGAGCATTCTTGAATTCTGTGCCATTGTCACTATGGATTGCTCGCATGGCATTCTTGGGTAGCTCATTTTGCAACCTCAAAATCAAGTCATGAACATGAGAAAATGCCTCATCTTTGCTCTCCATGAAAAAGACCCAAGAATAGCGAGAAAAGTCATCCACAACCACAAGCACGTACCACTTCCCACCATCCGACCGACCCGAGGACCTACGGTGTCCATATGCAATAGCTCGCCGGGTCCCTTGGTCATCACTTGATTCACAGGGGAATGAGAAGCGGCAACCATTTTACCATGACAACAAGGGTAGCAAACCAAGTCTTTCTCAAACTTTAATTTGGGCAATCCTCGGATTAAGTCAAGTGAGCTCAACTTGGACAAGTCCAAACTCAAGTGACCAAGCCTCCTATGCCACTTCCAAAGTTCTGAGGAAGAACTGGCTACCAAACATCGAGAAGGTCCAAAAGATTGAGAAAAATCAGCTCGAAAGACCTTCTCAAAAGTCACAACTCGACAAACAAGATTTTCTTGAGGATCCAGAATACGGCAACAACCAGGTTTAAATCTCACCTCAAAACCATCATCGAGCAATTGCGAAATAGAAAGCAAGTTGAAGTGCAAATTTGAAACTAATGCAACATCTTTCAGCACAAAACTATCATTGACTCGAACTGATCCTCTTGAAACCACTTTACCTTTGCTGTTATCCCCAAATGTAATGTACTCGCTACATTTCATTGGGGTGAGGCTGGAGAACCATTTTGAATTCCCGATCATGTGGTGCGAGCAACCGGAATCTACAAGCCACGTGTTCTTCAACCTCACAACCTGCATCAATAATAAGATATGGGATGAGCAGATGATCCAACACTGGGGTTAGTAAACTGAGAAGAAAACCAGTGTTGGTTCATTCGCCCATGAGAAGTGTTAGCAAAAGCACCATTCATGCCATGTCTCATTTGAGTGTAGCGATCACCACGATGAGGAAAACGTGGTCCGCTCGAGCTGTAAGACTGAAAGCCACGATCATGAGGTCCAAGGTCATAAACAAGACCAGAACCCCGTCGGGCACGACCACCACCTGGTCTCACACCTTGAGGCCTAGGACCTTGAGGAGCTGCACCTCTAGGCCTAGCACTGTACCTCGAAAAAGGTGGAGCAAACACACCATGAGCAGAGTTATGGAAAAGCTCAAACTCATGCTGTTGGCGCAAAATCTGCCTCACACACAGCAAGCCGGAAAGCGTGGCTTCAATCGGGTGCCCGGACGGTTCAAAATCCAAAAGCGTGCCAGTCGATTTGACCTGAAAGCCGACAAGGGATAAAACTATGAGATCAAAAAGCTGGAACATGCCGGTTGAGACCAGACAGTTCCATATTTACAGCCCTGAAGCCACTTACAACGACATACAGCTATAGAAGCTGTCTGCCAAAGCATGTTTATAGCCCATTCGGCAAATATGAAGTAAGAAGCATAAAGCATTGATTGCCAAATACACATGTATGGGAAGACATGTTTGAACAAGCCCAGATTGAACATCATATATCATACAAGAGCATAAGTTCTAAACCAATATCATCAATCAAGGCATGATAAATATCAAATAGGTAACTCATAAATACAAATCTACTTAAATAATGCATGCATAAGCTAATCCAACTAGTCTGCCGCACGTCTAGCCTTCATAAACCCGTCAAGCATAAACCCAAGCAAGTTAATCTACCGCATGATACCGCTCGCTATGGATCTACACCACCTCTTATGACCAGATCAATCCACCGCATGATACAATCTAGTAATAAGAAGCTAAAAGCATGCATATACCCAAATAGATCTATAAATACTCGTTACTCGTGTGAGCACAACCATATTCGGCAAGATTGCCGAATTAGGGTCCATGAAGAAGGAACAAGCAAGCTAACATGACCTAAACCTAACAAAACCTGCATCTGCCGCACGATACCCAGTTCTCCTAGGGTTAAACACACCTTAACGTGCATGAACCCGCAACATGTAACAATCTTGATTGATCTGATTCGGCTATACGAGCGTATGATCAAAAGCCAAAACGTATCAATCTAGATTGGGCAAAAGGAGTGTTACAAATAAATAAAACATTAAAAATAGTGCAACACGTGATAACTTGATGAATCTACTAAATCTTGCGAGAATCTAGTAGAGCCGATAACTATCTTGCTTTGCTAAGCTATCAAGCGGACACCGCGCACGGCCATCTAGTCGAGATAAACAGAAAAAGCGAAGACTTCCCGATCGTCAAGCGTACGCCGCCGCACGGCCATCCAAATCGAGACAAACAAGACTACTTACACCATAATCTAAATCCACTGCATGATACTAGACATGGTAGCAAGGTTGCCGGTACTTACGGAGGTCGACGGATCGATGACTCCTCTCGAAGAACTCGACGACACGACGAAAAGGGACTCAAAACTTGGCACGGGGCCGATTGTATTGATATGATTGTGTATATTTTTACAATGGCCTGGTTCATATTTATACCCTGGACTAAACATGAGTCCTAAAAGTCTACGAAATACTAAACAAAATTTGGAAACTACGACTCTTAGCTCTAATTCTCTTCGGAGTCCTCTATTATCATGTCTTTTCTCTCCTGAGTTGTCTGTTCTCGCCATCTTCACTTTCCCGAATGGAATCACCGCCCTCGAGATAGCCGACCGCATGGGCATTTGCTGAATTATCGAGAATTAGCCGACCGCTCGGTCGTTTGCCGAATACCCTTCCTGCCGTGTGCTGGGTCCACCTGTCATCTTCTCAATGTTGACCAAAATCTAGTGTTAACACATGCCCCCTCAATTGCAGGATAAAAGTGATTTTATTCTGAAATTGACCACAAGTCCTCTTCACCTAGGTCAACATTGCTCATAGTCGCAGCCGCTGCTCGAGAAATCTGCACTGCTTCAACTCAATCCGCTCTTTCAATGGTGACCCAGGAGGGAATTCCAGAGGTAACCCTAATCATTCGGCAATTTTCAAACCAATTCTTGGCTTTTCTTGATTCAAATCCTCCTTGTTCTTTTCTGAAGGAGTACAAGGATCAGATTTTGATCCCTTATGCTGCGAGCCCCAATTCTTATTTTCTTGGCCCAATGGGAGACTCTAATTGATGGAGTTCATCAAGAAGGAAACTTTGTGGATCCCATTCAAATTTGGAATTGCTCCGTCGAGCAGGTGGCCGAGCACCTTCAAGACTTGGCCGCTCCCTCAATCTCGGATGGCGAAATTGGTACCGCTTTGGATGCTATCCAAGAATAGCAGTCTGTGGGAATCCCAAGACATCCATCACTACTTAGAGCTATCTTTAGCCGAAATGCCCAGGAATGAATCTCTCCTCATAGCAGCTTCTCACTTTTGGTCTGATGCTGTTAATGCTTTTATCTTCGGCCATGGCCCAATGTCTATCACATTAGCTGATGTGTTTATAATGACTGGCCTGAATGTGACAAAACCAGTATATCCCTTCAAGTACAAGGGTAACAGCAACCAGAGGGCAGTTAAATCAGGAGGTGGATGGGCAAAATATATTCAAACCTACATGTCTTCTGGTCCTGTAGATGAGAAGGAATACAGAGCCTTTTTGAACATGTGGTTGTGCAGATTCATCTTTTGCAGCAAGTCCAATGAGCCAACCCTAAATCACATGGTAATGGCTGAAGACCTGGCTGCAGGAACTTTGATCCCCTTGGGTAAATATCTCTGAGGGGCTGTTTACCATATGATGCATCAAATTTCTGCTCAGATGCGCCAGCATGGAGAGATACACTGTGTCAATGGCCCTTGGTGGCTGGTTCAAATGTGGCTGCAACTGTATATGCATCAGATAGTTTCTATGGATTTTCATAGCTTAGGCTTTCCTTCAGTCAACTATGCTGAAGATGATGAAGCAGCAGCAAAAGCTTGTCAAACATATGGTGAAGCAGCATCATCTATCAGTATTGACATAGACATTGGCCATCTTTTCAAGCTTTTCTTCAAAGGGTTTGGCAATGTGATCTGGCTTCCTTGTAGGGAAGATGAGAACTTAACTCTGCCCTGCAAGTTCAGTTATGAATCTGGATGTTCAGATCAAGTATCTACAGATCTTCAATTCTTTCATCAAGCCTTGCACTCGCCACAGAATTTCACCATGGAAGATTGTTGCATCCGACTTATGAATTTTATAATCCAAACATATCAGCCAGGCAATTGGGATGTGGCCAGCTGCCCCCAAGACTCTACTTCTCCAACATCATAAGGCCTAGGGAAAAAATAGGAGATATCACAGAAGCCAGCAAAATCTTTGAGCTTGGATGGGACATGCCAGCATATGGGCCTTCTTCACTTGGATTGATAGAAGCTGCTCATCCCTTATTTGTCTCTTGGTGGCAAGAGTGGCATGCTCACATCTTCAATATGCCAGTGCATCCTTTATGCCAAGACTTACAACCCAGCTTTGCTTCTGACAGTGAGGTAATTTTCTTTGTGATCATGATCTCTTGCTTTTGGATCCTCTTCTCATTTTGAATACTTTGTCTTCTATAGGATATTGAACCTCCCCTTCCTTCAGAAGTCCAATATCACCGAGCTGGACCCATCCCTGCTCTGGGATTCAATGCTCCAACTCTGGCAGCTTTCATGAAGATCCCTTCTAAAGAGTCTGCACCTTTAAAGGAGTACAAAAGGAAAGCTCCTGTTGGTCCAAGCAATGATACCACCACACCTAAGAAGCCAAGGTCCAAGAAAGCCAAGTTACCACTCAAGGTATGAATTTTTCACTCTTCATTTGGCAATAACCTTGATTTTGCTGTACTAATTATTTTACAACAGCCACAGGCTAGTCTCCAAGAATCAGCCAATATTCCAATAAGTGTGGCAAACTCCCCTGAGGACCCTACTAACAATGTAGAACATCATGAAGCTACTGGCCAAACTAGTATTTACCTCCTATTCATCACTTTCCTTCTTCTCTGTCAAATTTATTTACTGTTCTTATCACCTTCCATTTAGATGATCCCATAGAAGAAGTAGTGGAAGAACATTCTGCTCATCAGGCTCCAAGTTCTCCTCCAGATATACAGAATCTCCAAGCAGGCCCAGATGCAGCTCATCCTGATGAAGCTTTCACACAAGAGGTAGTATCTTGTTCCTTACTCATTCTGTAGCAGACTGGCTCATTCAGCTAAAAGTTCCCCTTCTTCTTTTTTCAAAAGGTCAATACTCAGCCGATTCCCTCATTGTTGAAGAATTTAATGGAGAGAGAGATGAAGAAGCTTCATCACAGCAGTGGTTGTCAGCAAAAAACCAAGCTCGACTAAGGGACATAATTCTTCTGCTTAACAAGGACATAACCACTTTGGTCCAAGATGCAGACCAGATCAGGGACATTGTGGAGCTTATTGATCAAGAGATTCCTCCCATTCTTAGGGCTTCCTTGGAGTCTATAGCTCATTTTGATGATCACTTTGCCACGGTCAGGAGAGCAAGTAAGAGCATAACTGTTAGAGCCACTTTGCAGAGTGACAGACTGGTGAAAGAACAACAGGTTAAGGAACTGTACTCTAAAATTTAGTCAGCTAAACATTCCCTAGAAACTCTGGATCCTGAATTGCAAGTTATGAAGGAAGAAAGGACCAAATTGGAAGCTCAGTTGGCTCAGATAAATGCCAAAATTCAATCCCACGAAGCCAAAGTTGCCAATCTGCCGAGCTCCATAGAAGCAACCAAAGCAAAGATAACATCTGTTATCAAAGAGAATAAGCAGATCAAGACCAGGCCTGCCAAAATCCAAAGCTCAGAAGAGGAGGACTGGAAGGTGCTTGATGATGTTAGCTGAATTAGGACTGATGCTATGGATGTAATTAACTCTTTCCCCGAATGAGTAAATCATCGGCTTGTAACTAGATGTAGTACTATGTTCTCTGAACAATTTGTGCCTTTGAATGCCTGTACTCCTTTTCTTCAAAAGAGAAGCTTTACCCTTCATTTCCTGATCTTACTTTAGCCAAATACTATCAGCTTACCGATTGAAATTGACTTTTTCTTGAGGCAACAAGTTTTAAAACCTTGCTCAGTTTAGTCGAATCATTGACTTCCTAATTGCAACCGAATCATTTTCGGGGTAGTGGCTCCCAATTTGGCTGAGTCCAGCCCGGTCCAGTAATGGCCCAAGAGCGTGAAAAACCCTATTCCGTCATTTGGCTTTCCCGGGGTGCGCTCTTAGTATCCATAAATACAACCCTACTCCGTCTTTCATCATCACCTCCAATCAAGCAGTTTCCATTGCCGTCTCTTCAACTCTCCGCCCAAGCCAAAGTAGAGAGCAACCTGACCTCTAGCCTTCCAATGGCGGACGACAGCAACCGTGGCAAATGCCCTGCTGCGGAGGAGACGGAAGGAAGCCGGGCGCGGGGCTGCCGGCAACGTAGGTGAGAATCGGTTACTTGCCCCCTTGCGGTTATTTTTTGTTCATGTTTTTTCTGATCTTGATTCTTTTCTTCATCTTTCCAGAGGAGTGGGGATCAACGGAGGATATTTTCTTCTTCTCCGGCAACGGCAGCCCAAACAGGTACCTCTAACTAGCCTGCTCCTGCCGCTGGTCCGTCGAGCCCTGCCGATTCCGGCGGTTCGTACCACTCCAATCCCGGGGGTCCGGCGGAGGACGGAAGCCCTCGGTATGCTCATGTCGACGCGCTTCTGTATCTCCGGGAGAGGGATGAGTCCCGGAAGGAGCTGGGGGTCGTCTCCAAAAAGTACGGCATTGAGCAAGCTGAATGGGAGGACCAGAGGAAGCAGTTCTGCGACGCCATCACCGGTTTGATATCTCCGTTCAGATTTCTCCATCTTGATTTCATCTGCTTGTCGACTTACTCTGTTTTTTCATTCAGCACTTACTGCAGAGGTTGATCGGCTGAAGGTGGCGGCGAACGAGGTCACCGACTATGTGAACGCCCGCGGGGAGACGGCTGAAACACGCCTTTTTGCTGTGCATGGTCGTGTTAATCAGGCCATCATCCAAGGTGTGCACCTTGGCGTCTCCCTCGGGCTGGCGGCGATGTCGTCTCGGACCAACGACGACTACTCCTTCATGCCGGTTGGGTTCCTCAAGCGGCGCCCGACGAGATCGATGGCATCGAGGATCGTCTGGATGTCTATGAGGCCCACGCCGCGCTCTCGCCGGATCCACCCATCCCCAACTGGTCCTCAACAAACCGTTTGATGATAATGATAATGATAATGATAATGATAATGATAATGATAATGAGTAGTTTGTATTAGGGCGATTGGTGTAAATAAACTATCTTTTGAATGATGCTTGTCCGTGCTTCTCAATTGTTTTTAGTAGAATTTCTGATTCCGATAGTTTCCCGAAAGATAGCTTCCCGAACGCATGACGTCACGTTAGCCGATTAGATCTCGATCTAGCATTGCGACTGTCATGTCATGTCATTCGGTATTCATTTACTGCACTTCACCTTTCTCTTCTCCCGATAAACCTACCAGTGAAAAAATTGCTGAAGCCACCTCGATAATGTACGATATTTTTTGGACTAAAGATGATACAAACTATATCGGCTATTTTGTGATGTAGGCGATATGAACCATATCGGCTATTTTTGGGCTAAAGGCGATTTTCCCTTCATCGGCTATTCATATTTCCTGTCATGAACCAACTTCAATACTGGGATAATACTTCTTAAGAAATCTTCCATTGATAGCTCGAGTAAACTCCTCTCCAACAAAGTCTTTAGTATATATGCATTGCCAGGCACACATTTCACTACCCGAAAAGGTCCTTCCTGCTTGGGACCATTTGCCGAATGCTCGTCTTTGTTCCAATCGGCAATATAGTTTTCCAAACCAAGTCTCCTTTTGCAAATTGCTTCACTCTAACCTTCTTGTTATAATATTTGGCAACACGCATCTTATTTTTCTCAATATTTTCCAATGTCCTGAGACGAATCAAATGCAAATCCTCTAGCTCATCCATCATCAAATTTTTGTAGTCCTTTTCTACCAAATCTTTCTGCAACATGACTCGCCTTGATCCTGACTGTAATTCCCATGGTAAAATGGCATGATGCCCATAAACCAGCTCATAGGGAGATGCCTGAGTACACCCATGACAAGCTATTCGGTAAGCCCACAATGCTTCATCGAGGACCAGATGCCACCTCCTTGGCTTGTCATCAATTTTCTTCTGGATGATTTTAATCATGATCTTGTTTGATGCCTCTGCCTGGCCATTGGCTTGTGCATAATATGGAGAAGAATTTAATAACTTAATTCCCATGTCTTCGGCAAAATTGCAAAATTCTGAAGAAGTAAACTGAGTTCCTTGATCAAATTGTTATAGTCCGAGGGATCACAAACCTATGAATTATATGCTCTTTAACAAAACGATCATGTTCTCTAATGTAACCTTTTTCAAAGGGATACCTTCAACCCACTTGGTAAAATAATCCGTGGCCAATAGCACGAATTTGTGCCCTTTGCTAGAAGGAGGATGAATTTGACCAATCAAATCTATACCCCATCCTTTGAATGGCCAAGGCTTAATTATGGGGTTCATAGGAGATGCCGGGACCTTTTGAATATTGCTGAATCTTTGACAATCGTGACATCCTTTGTAATATTCAAAACAATCTTCCAACATAGTCGGCCAAAAAATAACCAGCTTCTTCTAATTATCCATTTCATCCGATAAGCCGACCGGGTGTGCACCACATAAACCCTCATGAACCTCAAACATGATCTTTCCGGCTTCTTCTTGACTCAAACATTTGAGCAACACTCCATCGATAGATTTGTAGTATAATTGATCATCAAGAAGTACAAATTTGAGGGCTTTGTACCTGAGCTTTCGGGAAACTTTTTGAGATGGATCCTTTAGATAATTGACAATATCACACCTCCAATCTCTCCACTTGATCGGTATTTAAAACACCTTCTTCTATAGCAAAAATTTCCCGATTCTCTCGATATCCAGAAGCAGTTTGTGCTAACTTATTTGCTTCTTCATTGTGCTCTCTAGGGATATGATGCAAGGTAACTACCAGAAAACTTTTCAAGAGTTCTCGGCATTCTTCACAATATTCTCTTAATATGTCATTCTTGCACTCATACTGACCAAATCAATTGATTAATTACCAAATTAATCCCCAAAGATTTCAACAAAGAACGGCTTTTACCTCTATAAGAAGCCGAAGACCTCTCGAGCAAGGTGCTTCATATTCTCGCCTCGATTATTAGTAACATGAAATTCAATAGGAAATGAGTACTCAAAAGTTACTCCTCGTGGGGAAATCAAGAGAATACCAAAGCACCACCACCTTGCTACAAGATGAACCATCAAAAAATAAAGCCCAAGGTGCAATGCTTATTGCATCAATAGAAGGATCCCGATGCTTTGGGTAATAAAATTGGCAATAATTTGACCTTTCACCGCTTTTGCCGACTCATATTTCAAATCAAATTCTCGATAATGCTAAAATCCATTTGCCAATCTTCCATTCAAAATTGGCATTGATAACATATGTTTGATTACATCAAAACTAGAAACCACCACGCATTCGGCATTTAACAAATAGTGCTGAAGCTTGGTACATGAGTAATATAAAACACAGACAGAGCTTTTCTGTAGCCGAATACCTTGTTTCTGGGTCCAGCAGCTTTCGGCTAAGATAAGCTACCACTCTTTCTTTTCCCTCAAATTCTTGCATGAGGGCCGATCCTATTGTCAGGTTATCGGCCGTCACATACAACTTAAAAGGCTTGTCAAGTTGTGGAGATACCAGTACAGGTGGTGCCTTCATATACCGTTTAATTTCATCAAAAGTCTTTTGTTGTGTGTCACCCCATACAAATTTCGATCCTTCTTGAGCTTCAAAAGTGGAGAAAAAGGCAAGACTCTTTCTCGATAAATTGGATATGAACCTCCTCACAAAATTGATTTTGCCCAACAATGACCGTAACTCGTGAGATTAGTTGGAGGTACAACCTTGTCTATTGCTTCCATGCTCTTTTTTCCAACTTCAATTCCTTTTTATGAACTAAAATCCCAAAAACTCACCAAATTCGACACTCCAAAAGCACATTTGTTTGGGTTCATCTTCAAGTCATGCTTTCTTGTGCATTCCAGTCTTCCCCAAATTGGCTAAATCTCCTTCAAGGTTTCTAGACTTGACCACCACATCATCGATGTAAATTTCCACAATTTTGCCGATCAACTCATGGAAGATATAATTCATAGCTCTTTGATAAGTTGCACCGGCATTCTTTAACCCAAATGTCATGACTATCCACTCAAACAAACCAATATGACCAGGGCATCTGAAGGCTGTTTTTGAGATATCTTCTATTGCCATAAAGATTTGATTATAGCCAGCGTTCCCATCCATAAAACTAATCACCTCGTAACCTGCTGCTGCGTCTACTAGCAAATCGGCAACTGGCATCGGGTATCCATCCATAGGAGTGGCTTTATTAAGATCTTTGAAGTCTATACAGACTCTCATCTTTCCATTTTTCTTGTATACTGGTACTATTTTTGAAATCCACTCTGTGTATCTGCATGGCCGAATGAAGTTTGCTTCTATTAGTCTTTCAACTTCCTTCTTCACATCGGCCAATACCTCCTCTTTGTAGATCCTTCGTGGAGGTTGTTTGTATGGATGAAATCCAGGCTTAATCGGTAATCGATGCTCAACAATAGAATGATCCAATCCAGGCATCTCTGTAATCCCAAGCAAAACAATCTTTGAATTCTTTCAATAGTTCTACCAACTTTAATTTGTATTCTGGGTCTAAATTTGCACTAATATACATCGGCCTTGGCTTAGAACTATCACCAATATTTATTTCTTCCAACTTGTCAGCCGACATAAAACCATGACCCAGCTTTCCTTTGTTGCCATCGATTGGGTTACCCATTAAAAATTACTGTGAGAGCCGACTGCTTAGATCGGCTATTGATCTCTGTTGAAAACATTCACAGGACCTTCTTCCCACTTCTTACCAGAAAAATAGTCAAGGCCATCATATTCCCAATAAGCTAGCTCTGAAGCAGCAACACTTACCGAATCATCAGCATGTACAACCTCAATGTCATCCCCAATCCACTGAATAAGAATTTGGTGCATGGTAGAGGGGATGCAACAGTTGGCCTGTATCCAATCTCTTCCTAGAAGCAGACTATATGCCCCTTGCTGTCAATGACAAAGAATGTGGTAATCAGAGTCTTTGAGCCAACCATCAACTCAACATGCACAGCTCCACGAGTGTCAGAGGGATTGCCAGCAAAATCTCTGAGAATCATGTCAGTCTTCAGCAGGTCCTCACTTGTCATCCCAAGCTTTCTGAAGGTTGTATACGGCATGATATTGATAGCAGCTCCTCCATCAACAAACATCTTGGTCAGAGGCTTGCTATTGACATACCCTTTCAAATAAAGTGGCTTCAAGTGATGATGCTTGGCTGGCTTGTCAAAAACTGCTCGCTGTGTCAACACAAGTTGAGCCATTAAATCTTGATACTCACTCTCATCAAAATCGGAGTACACCTCTTCTTGGATGTCTTGGCTTTCAGGAGCTATAAACTCTGATGGGAGGAAGAAAGTTGTGCAAGCGTCAGCCGAAGGACCATGTTCATCAGGCTTCTCCTTAGGGCGCCATAATTGCTTCTTTTCGGTAGCTGCTTGTTTCAGTTCCTAGTTCCTCAAGCGTTGAACTCTCCTTTTCTGGCTTTTCCTCAGACCGGGAGGACACCATTGTCCTTTCTGCCATACATACTCATAGGAGTTTTCTTCTTCATCATGCATCCTATTATGAGTCCAACCTTGATCTGCAAATCTCTTCCTTTGCTGTCTCTCAAAACTATTTATTTTTAAGCGCCGATCGTTCTCAGGAAAATGTGCTCCCAGCCTTTCATGAACGGGACGGCGATTGCCTCGAGACTGCCTATACTCCGAGTATTGGGAACTGCACTCAGGACAATTGTTCCTAGCAGGCAGCTTCAAACCTTCATTCCAACAATGTTTAAAGAATGAACAACCTCAATGAGACTGCTCCTGTTCTTTTGTATATTCTTCTTATTCCCTTCGGTACACTTCTTCTTCATATCTCCGGCGTTCTTTCATAAACCGCCGCTCCTCTTCCACAAATTGTTGTTCTTCATAATATTCTCTCTCCTGTTCTCTCTGCCATTTATTTAGCAAGATACGCGATGTGACTCTGGGCTTGGAAGTTTCTCCCCTTTCGGTTCGGCTATTCCGGGAACCGAGCTCTCGTTTGCCGCCGCTCTTCATCGGAGACTTGCCGATCAGATCAACAGCACCACTTTTCTTTGCCCTGTCAGAAGTCAGCACTTTCATCTTGCCTTTTCCCTTGGGGTCATTTGCAGAGATCATGCCCATAGAGAAAGAGATCATATTTTGTGGAAAAGGTTGATCATCAACCTTCATCTTGCCATCGAATCTTAGGTGTCTGTCTTGAATGGCTTTCTGGATCCGCACTCTGAACACTCGACAATCATTGATGGAGTGAGAAGTAGTGTTGTGGAAACCTTAATACTTTTTGTCTTTTACTCCCTCGGACGTAGCATGGGGTGCCCTTCTGGCAAATTGATGCGACCTTCCTGCACCAACAATGCAAAGAGCTTATCTACTTTTGTAATATCAAAATCATAAGCCCCTTTTTGTTGCCTCAACCAGCGTTGATTAACTTGAGTAGGCTCCTTTGCCCAATTCAGCTCAGCTGCGGCTATCTCATCTTCATCATCATATTCAGTCGCTTCTTCCAGAAAGCCTTGATACACCTCATTTGTGGTATTGTTCTTCTGAAAGCGACCATCTCTCCTGAGTCCCTGAGCTTGATTACTCATAGCTGCCAATCGCTGTGAAAGTTGGCCAAGGTCATCAAACTCCATGCCGAATAGTTTATCTCTGATATTCGGCAACATGCCTGTAATAACCATCCCTGGCAACTGATCATCTGGTATGTCCAGGGAATAGCACAAGTTCTTGGTCTCCCCGAACCCGCAAAGATACTCCAAAGGGTGTCTCATTTGCTCTCATTCTCGAGTCATCGATCAACCATCTTCTTCTCATTGGTACCTGTGTAGAAATATGAATGAAATTTCTGCTCTAAATCTGCCCATGTACCAATGGAATGAGCTGGTAAAGATGTGAACCAAGTGAAGGCCGGTCCTGTAAGAGACAGAGGAAAATAACGAATCCTCCAAGCTTCATCTGCAGCAGCTTCCCCAAGTTGCATCAAGTATCGACTGATGTGCTCTACAGTGCTGGTGTCATCTTGACCAGAAAACTTATTCAAGTCAGTAGGAGGCTTTACTCTAGGAGGAAGTGCCACTCTGTTGTACCACTCTGGATAAGGAGTTTGGTATGAGTAGGACTATTTCTTGGGCTTCAAGCCGAACTGATTCTGCATCATATCAGCCATCTTATGCAACAGTACATCCATGTTTGAATCTTGAGCTCCCTGCATCTGTCCTCCTGAAGCACTCTTATATCCCGAATTCGGCATAGCATTGAGAGCATTGTAATCAGTAAACTCCTGGTATCCTTCCCCATACATGCTCTTTTGCAACCTGTTTGCTGCTGGAGACACCTTGACGGCTGATTGTGGCACTTCTCTTGTTGTACCAAATGTAACCTGACCATTGGTATGATGCGGTTGTTTCTCAGCAGGAACCGATCCACCTTGATTTGAGGCAGATGTTGCTCCTCCAGTAGGCTTCTCTTGATGCTTAGGTACGTTGAAAAGCATTGATCCACCGATTGGGCCAGCACGTTCTTCAAAGTATTTATCGGCCGCTGGACCAAAAGTGCTAGCCATGATCATCCGAAACATGCTAAGAAAAGCTGTATGATGATTTGTCATGGTTTCTCCCATAGCCTTGTAGACCAGCTTCGCCATCTTGTGAGCATCCTCTTCTTCAAAGTGTAATCGGTTTGATGTGGAAGAAGAACCCTTGGCGTGATTGCTTCGGATGATCTTGTTGCTCTTGTTCTTGGAAAAGGACATCAAACACTTCGCTGGAATTGCTCACATGCTTGCTGCACCAAATCCCTGAAATTCTCTGGCAACTCATCCATGGTCACATCCAGAACATGATTATTGGTGATGTCAGCCATATTGAACTAAGGTGGGTCCCACCGGGCGTGCCAAAAAGTGTGTTGGCGCAAAATCTGCCTCACACACAGCAAGCCGGAAAGCGTGGCTTCAATCGGGTGCCCGGACGGTTCAGAATCCGAAGCGTGCCGCGGTTTGACTCGAAAGCCGACAAGGGATAAAACTGTGAGATCAAAAAGCCGGAACATGCCGCTTGAGACCAGATGCTTCCATATTTACGGCCCCGAAGCCACTTACGACGACATACAGCTATAGAAGCTGTCTGCCAAAGCATGTTTATAGCCCATTCGACAAATGTGAAGTAAGAAGCATAAAGCATTGATTGCCGAATACACATGTATGAGAAGACATGTATGAACAAGCCTGGATTGAACATCATACATCATACAAGAGCATAAGTTCTAAACCAATATCATCAATCAAGGCATGATAAATATCAAACAGGTAACTCATAAATACAAATCTACTTAAATAATGCATGCATAGGCTAATCCAACTAGTCTGCCGCACGTCTAGCCTTCATAAACCCGTCAAGCATAAACCCAAGCAAGTTAATCTACCGCATGATACTGCTCACTATGGATCTACACCACCTCTTACGACCAGATCAATCCACCGCATGATACAATCTAGTAATAAGAAGCTAAAAGCATGCATATACCCAAATAGATCTATAAATACTCGTTACTCGTGTGAGCACAACCATATTCGGCAAGATTGCCGAATTGGGGTCCATGAAGAAGGAACAAGCAAGCTAACATGACCTAAACCTAACAAAACCTGCATCTGTCGCATGATACCCAGTACTCCTAGGGTTAAACGCACCTTAACGTGCATGAACCCACAACATGTAACAATCTAGATTGATCTGATTCGGCTATACGAGCGTATGATCAAAAGCCGAAACGTATCAATCTAGAATGGGCAAAAGGAGTGTTACAAATAAATATAACATTAAAAATAGTGCAACACGTGATAACTTGATGAATCAACTAAATCTTGCCGAATCTAGTAGAGCCAATAACTATCTTGCTTTGCTAAGCTATCAAGCGGACACCTGCCGCACGGCCATCTAGTCGAGATAAACAGAGCAAAAGTGAAGACTTCCTGATCGTCAAGCAGACGCCTGCCGCACGGCCATCCAGTCGAGACAAACAAGACTACTTGCACCATAATCTAAATCCACCGCATGATACTAGACATGGTAGCAAGGTTGCCGGTACTTACGGAGGTCGACGGATCAATGACTCCTCTCGAAGAACTCGACGACACGATGAAAAGAGACTCGAAACTTGGCACCGGGCCGGTTGCATTGATATGATTGTGTATATTTTTACAATGGCCGGGTTCATATTTATACCCCGGACTAAACATGAGTCCTAAAAGACTACGGAATACTAAACAAAATTTGGAAACTATGACTCTTAGCTCTAATTCTCTTCGGAGTCCTCTATTATCACGTCTTTTCTCTCCTGAGTCGCCTGTTCTCGCCATCTTCACTTTCCCGAATGGAATCACCGCCCTCTGAGATAGCCGACCGCATGGGCATTTGCCGAATTACTAAGAATTAGCCGACCGCTCGGTCGTTTGCCGAATACCCTTCCTGCCGTGTGCTGGGTCCACCTGTCATCTTCTCAATGTTGACCAAAATCTAGTGTTAACACATGCCTTTCATCTCTCTTCCTCCTGAAGCAAAACTCAAACAAGTGACCATCCCTATGGCAGTAATCACAGTGGTACACCTCTCTCTTGGGTGGTGACTTCCTCACTCTCTGGTGGGTGTGGTTCACTTTTGGAGTTGGCTTGTTCTTTGGAGAGGGTTCAACAGAGATATCTGGCAGAGTGTCAAGTGGGTTCCTTAGGTGGTTTGGCTTTGGAGTCCACACTTGTTTTTGGGGTGGAGCTTTGGGTGGTTCCTCAAACACACCATCTTTCACAGTTGGCTTGTTAGGATGTGGTGGAGTAATTCTCACAAACTTGGGGGTAGTGGTACTTGAACCACCGTGTTCACCAACCTTACTAAAAATATTTTCACCCTTCCCACCTAAAGCAAAGCCTAATCCCGTTGTGTCAGTTCCCCTCTTGAACTGACTCAACATCATGCCTAACTGCGGCTCACTGGAAGACAGCCAACTAAGCATTGACCAAAGATTTGTGATTTCTTCTTCGGCCCTTTTCTTGTCATGCCTACAAGAGTCGAGTTCTATCTCCAAAGCCTCACAACAAGCACACTAGTAACCACACTAGACTTCTCAAGCAAAGCAATCCTAGTCATTTTCTCGCCTAGCTCAGACTTCAACTCATCGTAAGACTTGCAAGGACTCACAGAGATAAACTTAGCCTTAACCTCATCAAGCTCATCTACTAAAGCCACATACTTAGATTGCACATCAGCAAGATTTACCATGTGGACAGCACAAGCATCACATTCAGACTCATCAGATATGGCTACAGACACCCTAGCAAACTCAAGCTCCTTGACAGCACTCTCCCACTTAGACTTATACTCTTTTCACTCACGGGCAGCTTGTCTAAGCAAATTATCTTGATGAAGCAAGATATCATCCATGGACTCAAGCTTAGCAGTGAGAGACTCGAGAGTTGGTTCTACCTCAAGATTGGGGTCGACGTTCTTCTCAGTGCTTGGTGCAGAGGAGTCCAGGGCCATGGTGCAATAGCCTCCTTGCTCGGAGTCGGCGAAGAAGCACAGCCTGTTGAACTTGTTCTCGACCTTCTGCTCGTCCACATCGTCACTCGGAGGTGAGTCGTGGTCGACATCGCTGAGGGAGGTGAGGAATGCCCACTGCTGCGCCTTGAACTTCTTCAAGTACTTCTTCTCGAGCGCCTTCTCATCGAGGTTCTCCTTCACCTTGTACTTGGCGTGATGGTGCTCATGCTTGTCCTTGTGCTTGCCGTGGTCATTCTTGTTGTAGGAGTTCTTATCGGCCTTGGGGTAGTTGGCGACGTAGTGGTCGGGATCTCCACACCCGAAGCAGCCTGGCTTGGTGATACCACGTCGGCGGTTCAAGCGGTTGTTTTGGAACCGCGAGAACCGGCTGATCAGCAAAGCCAGCTCGTCATCGCCAAGGCTGTCCATCTACTCCTCTGTCGCTGAAAACAAAGACGACAAGGCAAGCGAAAGCTGTGAAGGGTTAGTAGAAGAACTTGAACCTCCAGTACCTGAGACCAAAGCCATGGTAGGGGCAGACGGATTCCTTATCCTCGCCTATGTCTGGTGGTCAATCTCTGTAGACTTGAGCTTGCTGAACAGCTCATCCACAGTCAGAGTGTCATAGCTAGGCGATTCGATGATCACCGACACTTTCACTTCCCAAACCCTTCAATCAAGAGCATATAGAAGCTTAAGGGCTCTCTGGTGATCGTCATAGGGCATCTGAGGGTTGTTTGCCCTCATCTTGTTCACGATGGTCTGAAAGCGAGGAAACAGAGAATCGATCGATTCACCATCGGTTTGAACAAAGTTTTCATACTCTCGCTTGTGTGTCTCATAGAGTCTGGTCTTGACATGGGCAGTACCCTCATGATAACTCTGCAGTCTAGACCAGATCTCTCGAGGTTGTACAATCAGAAACACGCTCAAATTTTTCCATAGAAAGAGCAGAGAACAAAACCATTCTGGCAGTATTATTCACCTTGTGTTGTTCGATCTGCACAGGAGTAACATGGGTAGGAAGGACCACATAGTCCGTGTTCTCGTAGATCTCCCACACTTGCGCATCAACCCCTTGGAGATGCGCCGACATACGTATCTTTCAATAGGGATAGTTCTTGCCATCGAAGTGCGGTGGCTTGCCAAGCCCACGGTTCTCCATACGCCGCCTAAGGGGATCACGAACCGATTAAGGTGGTGTGATCCTTAACCGGCTCTGATACCAATTGAAGGACCGAAATCGGCGACCAAAGGGGGGTGAATGGGAGCCTTAAAATTTCTTTCGAAATATTTAGGCCGTTGTCCCGAGTTCACCTCCAAAACTACAAATTCTTTAATGATAAAATACTCATGCCAACTGGTGATGGAAGTACCTAGTAAAATTCTTTGGAGCCATAGAAACCCAATGCAACAAGCGGAACGCGAATCGGAACACAAACGACGAAATTACGTGCAAGACTAGAAATCACAACTAGTGGAAATTCCCCGGAAATCACTTGAAAAATCTTTCATCCATCTCATACCAAACCGGGTCAATTGAGAACTCACCGGAAGCAACTATTTTGCATACCGAGAAAACCAACAGAAGTAGCTTAATATTCTAAAGAATAAAGCTTGTGATAAGTCACGGTAGCAAGTAAATTCTTTTATCCAAACAAAACAAGCACGTTTCTCCTTTGGCTCATGATGAGCATATCCTGCAAACAAACAAAGGCACAGAGCACGATGGCTCTCTACCCCAATCGAGCAGGGGAGCTGCTTCCTGCAAACCAGGCACAAGAGATGCAATCCATGATGCTGAGACCAAAGTGTTGACACTAGATACTGACACGAAAGAATCAAGAGAAATAATCCGCAAGTGCACGGATATCGGTGAGCACTTCACCCGGGAGATAAGTCCTGAGTATCGTATTTGTTTTTATCCGCTAAGAGAAAACGTGCAATAGACTAACCCGACCTTTACTACTACCCCGGGCTTCTAGTCAAGTGAGAATTAAGCGATATAGAGAGAACTCCTTCGTCGCCCTTCTTCTAACCTATGGCAAGCTTTGAGACTATTGTTCTAAGGGGGTACCCGAGGAGTAGACACCACAAAGGATGCTAAACCGGCACAAAAGACCTAGCTTACCTACCAACGGGAAGTGGATTACAAAGGTAATAAAGGGATTGTCACTTCCCTCACTACTACCACGGTTCCTACGAATAGGGAGCATCTACAAGTGAACCTAGCCTAAGCACCACGCTTATGCTAAAGAACGATTACTCTATTCCCAACGCGAAGCGAATAAAATAAACTTGTAAACCAAAGAACAATAATAACAACGAACTTACTAGTATTAGAAGTTGAATTGCCGAATGATTCTCGAAACCAAGCCTCGGGTTAGGAGACTTGATCCCGGGTACACCGTAGAGGAGACACCGACAGTCCGGCTTCCTCCAAATCTACCTCCACTCTATACTCTCTCAATCTCTCTTGATACTAATACCCTATAGAGATAGATCCATTCGAGGGACCCTTCTCTATCTAACTCTCTCTCTAGATTGAAGTCTTGAATGAATTGGAGAATGAATTAGGGTTTCACCCGGGGGCCGGGCTCGCTTATATAGCCCCCTAGGATTAACCACAGCCCTCGGATCAAACCGACCTAAATGGACGATAATTATTAATCTTCAAAGTCGGTGGAGGCGGGATCCGCGAGACTCCACCCGATTGGTGGAGATGGGGAGTCGGCCGACTCCCCTTCCCCTGGGTCGGCCGACCGGCCACGGTGCGTGGGCCCCGGCTTCCGGGTTTGCCTTCGGAGTCTTCTAGATTATACAATTTTACCCGTTCGGTCTTTATCTCTATGTAATCATGACATGTGGGCCATCTTGGTTGATTTTCACCGTCACCCCGCGAAATAGATATTCACCAAAACTCGTGGAATTCCGTCGGTGGTAACCCTATATCTATCAAGTATTTATGAATAGGTCCATTTGCATGCTAAGTTGACGGTTAATTTTATGAGTTAACGACCGTCAACAAACTCCCCCACACTTGTCTTTTACTCGTCTCGAGGAAAAGGATGGATTACTTTAAGCATAGCCTCAAACTAAGACATCAACATTAGATTATCCCTGATCATACCTGGACTGTGGGATTCAAAGTGTCTACCATTGAACTTGGGGAGTTGAAAGATGGAACAAATAGCGTAAGTAGAGATCCTTCTTCTATCAATCCCGTCACTTGGAGTTTTTATAATATTTTTGCACGTAAAACTTAGCTTACCCTTCTCCATCATGTAGCACACTTGAATCACTCTTTATATCTCGGTATTTGTAGAACTCACCATTATGTATAGAGCACTCAAATCTCTCAATATATGTAGTATTTTTGGAACTCGCTTGAGGCATGTGAAAGGGTATGCCTCCTATTCTACTAAGGCTTATGTGGAGTTTAAGGTATGTCAAGGAATAGCATTTTTACCTGCGCATATTAATTAGTCAAAAACGGGAACCAAGGAGAGGGAGACCTTACTCTAGATCAAGTGTGTGCAAGTATGTGGAATATTTGGTGGCTAAATTGATGATAATAATGCTCCTTCCCTCTCTTGCACACTCTTCTCTCGAACATTGCTTTGCTTGATCTTCTCTTGGATAGCTCTTTGAGCTTCTTTGAACTTTCCTTCTTTTGGGATCACAATACTTAAGAGCTCATGGGCTATCTCTTTTCTTTCTTTTCTTCTTCTTTCTTTTTTTTAACATTATTTTTGCATAGCCCATGTCTCACTCTCGAACACAATAACTTTCTTGAACATGATGATGATGATGACAATAATAATCTTCTTTCAACAGCTGGATGATGATAACAATTCTTGGAACATATAGAAATCCTAGAAAGTGTATGTATCCTCTCCCAGTGTAGGAGATGGATGAATGGCGGAAAGCATGTTTTTGCGTACCCCTAGTGTAGGAGCAAAGCAGATATATATGTGGGTGTAAGTGCACTTGATCATATGAGTAAGAGACCCTTCTCTAAGGCTCTAATACCGCCAAGACTATTCTCAACACAAATAAAAGCTTATGTGCTTTGTCTTTCGAATTTTGTCGATGAGGCTCTATTGGCATTTATAACCACGAGAGGAGAAGTATAGCTAACATTTTAAGATTTTTCGAAAAGAAATTCTCCAAGCAACTAGATATAAAGAAATCAGTTCTCATGGTCCATGCTATATCACCGTCCTCAACAACTTAAGTAAAATGGGGTCCCTATAAAATAACGTTCCCAACAAAAGAATAACAGGATTCCCAGGAATTATCATGGTGTGAGTCTATCTTGGGGTCATGATTAAAATAATCTACCTTCTCAATATATATAGCAAGTGATTTAATTCAAAGTGTTCCCCAAACGAATCGGAAAACGTGATCGGTATAAATTTTGGAACGTAGGGAAGCAAACCCGACCGTGGACGAAAGCCGGAGCCAAATGGGCCCAGCCTATGGGCGGCCGACTCCATATATGGGTCGGCCGACTCGGGCAGTGGCCCCTCGGGGTCCGCTTCGTCTTGCGTGATCTTTACATCATATACTCTCACATATTTTTACCGATTCGCGATATCCGTTAGTTTCGGGCTGTCGGTTGCCTCCCCCACACTAGATTCCTCGTTATCTTCATTCACAACAAGGTGGAGACAAAAGAGGCAACACATATGCAATAATAAATATAACTAGAAAACTTTATTTCATCTTCATCAAGGCCTGGGTTACAAGTATTAAAAAGAACTAGGATCGAAACTTTAACTAAGCACACTTGCAAACTAAAACTTTTAATCTAAACACACTAGGCCTTTCTAATGCTAAGATAAATCTTATCTAATCAACTCGCTTCTCTAGAGCGTCTAACCTTTTTTCTAACTTAGCCGTCCTCTTCTCTTGCGCACGAAGTCTATCTATGAGAGTGACAATGCTACTGCTCTGGACATGTTGGTCGTTTCGCAGAGATGCTATAACGTCGCGCTGAGTTTCTAACTCCTTCTCTAAGTCTGCAACGGTCTTGCGACGCTTCCTTGGAGCTTCTGAGGTGGCGAGAGCTGCTTTTGGGGCTTCCTTCAGAGGGACGAACTTCACTTTGCTCGGGTGAGCACGAACTCCCTCGAAATACGAGCGCTCTCCAGTGCTATACATAGCACAGACGATCTCCCCTTGCTTGTTGGTCTTCACTCCCATAAGCATCTCATTGTGCTTAGGAGAGAGGATCTTGGTGCCTTCTGGGAGCTTCACAATAGGACCCTTTGGTGGAGGTCCATCTAGGAGCAAAGGCTTGGGTGCAGCGATGAATGGTTGGGCGAAGTAGCTATGGCTGTAAGCTTGAGGTTTTGGAGGAATAGAGGCTTGGGGTTTGGGCTTAGCAAGAACAATGGCCTTGCTCTCAGGCTCCTCTCTTGGGATGGTGTTGAGATCAATCCCGAAGCGGATCAATCTCCTATCTAAATTCTCTGGCTCTAACTTCGCCATTGCTGCGTAGCAAGCTTGATGGTAGGAGGAGGAGGCTTTTAGATGGAATGAGGTTGGCTTGAGGCTGGGCTTCTTTATATAGGGGGGATGGAGAGGCATCTAAAGGGCATCTAAAGGGAATCTCCGAAGGAATAACGCGTCAACGTGATCTCAAAAACCCTAATCGGCAAAAATTCCCGAAGGAAGAGTATGGAAGGATCACGAGTGCAAAAGCGGCGGTGAATGGGGAGTCCATGGGTCGGCCGACTCCCCCTATGGGTCGGCCGACTCGGGGTGGACCCCCGCCCGGCTTTTCGCATCCTAATTAGCATATTTTTGTCGTTCGGAAAAATACCCCGGACCCCGAAAAATGAAAAGTAAAAATGTCGGGCCCAACTACCTAATTGAGAAAGAAGTTTAATTCATCTATTTCACCTATTTCCTCAATGGGCTCTAAAAATATTTCAAGGCGTTGACCATTTACCTTGAATATCGTACCTTCGTTGTTGCGAAGCGTAACGGCTCCATGCGATGACGAGCTTACTACTTCGAATGGTCCTTCCCATTTGCTTCGAAGCTTTCCTTGCCCGAAGAGCTTGACCCTGGAATTAAAAAGTAATACCTTGTCTCCGGGTGTGAACTCCTTGATCTTAATTCTCTTGTCGTGCCATCTTTTCACTCTTTCTTTGTATATCTTGGCATTGTGATAGGCTTTCTCTCTCCATTCTTCTAACTCGTAGATTTGCATCCTCCTCTTCTCTCCCGCTACTTCTAGATCCATATTCCATTTCTTGATGGCCCAAAGAGCTTTGAATTCCAGCTCTACCGGTAAGTGGCAGTCTTCCCATAGACTAGTTGATATGGTGACATCCCAATAGGTGTCTTGTATGCTGTTCGATATGCCCATAGTGCATCGGGAAGCTTGTCCTTCCATGCGCTTCCCATTTCATTCACTCGTCTTCCCGAAGAATATTCTTGATTTGCTTATTTGATGTCTCGCTTGGCCACTTGTCCGAGGATGATACGGAGTAGCAACATTATGGCGTACTCCATGCTTCAATAAGTATTGCTCGAAACGCTTGTCGATGAAATGTGATCCTCCATCACTTATGACTATCCTTGGGACTCCAAATCTTGGGAATATTATTTCTTCGAACATCTTCTTGGAGCTTGAACTATCTACCTTTTTGCATGGCGAGCTTCGACCCATTTGGACACATAGTCCACTCGCTACGAGGATGTATTCACATTTCTTCGATGGTGGAAATGGTCCCATGAAATCAACTCCCGTACATCAAAGAGCTCGATCCGAAGGTTGTTAATAAGTGGCATGGCATCTCTTGAGTTAATGTTGCCATGTCTTTGACAAGGACCGCATCTCCGAATGAAATCTTTTGTGTCTTCATACATTGTTGGCCGTAAAAAATCTGCATTGCCAAATCTTCACATGTGTACGAACACCCCATAATGGCCTCCATATGGTGATGAGTGGCCTCTTTCAATGATTTTGATTCCTTCTTTTGTGGGCACACATCTTCCGAGCAAAGGCCATCGAGCACACTCGGAAGAGGTAGGGCTCATCCCATATGTGAGTACGACTCTCCCGGATAAGTTTCCTTTTGTTGCCTCCCGGTGGTACGTAACCTATAACCATAAAATTAACAATATCTGCATACCAGGGGTCGATCTCGTTGATTCCGTAGAGCATGTCGTCCCCGGAGTGCATCGTCGATGGGTAGTTCCCTGTGGTTTCTCAAACCGCATTCTAGACAAGTGATCGGCAACGAGTTTTCTACTCCCTTTTTATCTTTTATTTCTAGATCAAATTCTTGGAGTGATAAAATCCATCTTATCAAACGAGGTTTAGCATCTTTCTTAGTGAGCAAATATTTTAAAGCAAAGATGATCGTGTAAACAATCACTTTAGCACCCACTAAGTAGGATCTAAACTTATCAATAGCAAAGACAACAGCTAGGAGCTCTTTTTCAAAGTGGTAGCATAATTAAGCCGAGGTCCACAAAGTTTTGCTAGCGTAAGCTATTGCATGATGCTTCTTATCCTTAGTCTGTCCTAACACCGCTCCTACAACGAGTCACTTGCATCACACATAATTTCAAAGGTAGAGTCCAATCGGGGGGTTGAATGATTGGAGCAGAGATGAGCGCTTTCTTAAGGATCTCAAATGATTGTAAGCAGCATCATCAAAGTCAAAAGGAACATCCTTAGCCAATAAGCGGGTAAGAGGTCTAGCGATGTAAGAGAAATCTTTTATGAATCTTCGATAAAAACCATCATGACCAAGGAAACTTCTAATTCCTTTCACATTGATAGGAGGAAGCAGCTTGTTCAATAACTTCTATTTTGGCTCTATCTACCTCGATGCCTCTTTCGCACACTAAGTGTCCTAGCACTATTCCTTCTCTAACCATGAAATGACACTTTTCCCAATTAAGGACTAAGTGTTTTTCCTCACATCTTTGTAAAACTCGATCTATGTTTTCAAGACACTCATCAACAGCTTTTCCATAAACAAAAATCATCCATGAAAACTTCCATAATCTTTTCAATCATATCGAAAATATAGACATCATACATCTTTGAAAAGAAGCTCGGTGCATTACATAACCCAAAAGACATCCTACGATAAGCAAAGGTTCCATAAGGGCATGTAAAGGTCATTTTGTTTTGATCATTAGGATGGATAGGGATTTGATGATATCCAAATATCCATCAAGGAAGCAAAAGTAAGAATGGTTGGCTAATCGCTCAAGCATCTCATCAATGAAAGGCAAAGGAAAGTGATCTTTTCTTGTTGCCTTATTAAGCTTTCTATAATCTATGCACATTCGCCATCCCGTGACGGTTCTTTGTGGGATTAACTCATTCTTCTCATTTTGGACAACAAATCATGCCTCCCTTTTTAGGCACAACTTGACAGGCTAACCCACTCACCGTGTGGCACGGGGTAAATAATCCCAAATGCAACAGCTTTTAAAACTTCTTTCTTAACAACTTCCCTCATCGCATTATTGAGCCTACGTTGGGGTTCTCTAGATGGTGGAATATCGGGATCCGTGGGAATGCGATGGGTACAAAGGGCAGACTAATTCCTTTGAGGTCCCGGAGTGAGTAGCCAAAAGCTTTTTTATGTTTTTCTAGGATAGCCATTAAGCGAAAAGTCTCGCTCCCGAGTGAGAGTATCACTTATGATGACAAAGAGTGTCTCGGATCATTTCCTAGAAAGGCATATCTAAGACCGGGCCGGTAAAGGTTTGAACTCAATAGGAGGCCTAGGTGGTAGGGTAAACTCATCTAATGGTTCGTTCTCGGAAGGATCGCTTCTTCTTCTATGAAGAATCTAGCTTCATCTTCTAATTCTCGGCTTCACTAGGAATTCTAGAGAAGCGCTCTAAATTCCTCCAACGGATCATAATGTGGATGGGGCTCGGTCATAGTATTTAAAGAGTGTGAAATGGACATTGCAAACTGGAGTTTCTTGCCTAAGCAAATGTTTAGTTTCCCAGTTTGTCCTTCATAAAGAAGTCTTCTAAATGGTTGTCCTATCAACAAAAGGGAAATCCCCTATGTCAAAGACATAAAAGCTTAAGTGGACAGGGGTTCCTTCTACCCGGAGTGGTAGGACATGTAGGATTCCTAAACATGGAAGAATTTGTCTTGAAAGATTTCTTATGAACTTCACCGTTGGGGCCAATGTCATGTTTCTTTGCAAATATTTTGCTAGTGTGGTAGACATGATATTTATACCCACAACCGGATTGTAGAGAGCGTCTATGCGATCATTGTTAATCATGCAATGAATGGGAAGAGAAGATGAATCCAAACGAATTATTTCGAGGAAAGCTCGACTCTTCTAACCACTCATTGCTCATGACAGACACACTAACTCTCCCGAGGTCTTTCCCGTTGGAATATCCTCATCAATATTACATGGCTTTATTGGGTGATATTTGCCTTGTGGCTTCTTCACCTTGTGATAATTGAAGATGTTTCCAAAATCGGAAAATAGATCGTGTTCAATATCTAGCATAAAATCGAAGTGGAATGTCTTCCTTGTCTTGCTCAAGACATGGATTAGCCGAGGTGGATGGTGTATCTCGGCAAATGTTTGTCTTCGCCTACTTGAGGTTCTACTTCTAGGAGGTAGTCTAATTCACTGGATAGGATTTGATATTAGATTGATCTTGCTTTCTCACAGAGATATGCAAGAATGATCTCCCGAAGTTGTGTCGAGCAATTTTCTACCTGCCTCTACTCGACCTTTATAAAAGTGTTGTAAAAGAATAGGATCTCGGTAGACTAAGGTCCGGGGCCCGATGCTAAAAGTGTAGTAAAACGATTCTAGGATGAGGCCAAAGATTCTTCGTGTTCTTGCTTAATAGTCGAACCTTGACTCTAAGGTCGACGATTTGGGAGATGGGATAGAAATCTAGGCAAAAGTTGGAGCGTAAGGACCCCCAATCTCCTTGTTGCTTACCTACAACTTTATCATACCATTGTCTAGCTTTTCCCTTTAACGAGAAAGGAAATAGCTTCCAACGGAGGGTTTTGTCGGACATGCCCTCTATGCGAAGACAAATACATGTTTGCTCAAAGTCTCTAATGTGAAGGTAAGGGTTTTCATCTCCTTCTCCTAAAAAGGATAGGCTTTGGACCCATGCAATCAACCGCGGACTCAGCCTATAGCTAGGTGTTTGGATAGGTTGTGATGACTCATGTGGCACTAGGCTGGTCTCCGTGGGTGTAGAAAATTGAAAGATAGGAATGGAATTTGAGTTATCCATAAGGATAGAAAAGAATAAAAATAAATGTACAGAAAAGTAAAGTGAAAGAAAAAGATAAAAGTATAGGTACAAGGTAGAGCAAGATTTAGGTTATCTAAGCATCCGTCTTTCTCCCGCAACGGCGCCCGGAAATGCTTGTTGACACTAGATACGCACACGAAAGAATCAAGAGAAATAATCCGCAAGCGCACGGATATCGGTGAGCACTTCACCCGGGAGATAAGTCCCGAGTATCGTATTTGTTTTTATCCGCTAAGAGAAAACGTGCAATAGACTAACCCGACCTTTACTACTACCCCGGGCCGCTAGTCAAGTGAGAATTAAGCGATATAGAGAGAACTCCTTCGTCGGAGTCTTCTTCTAACCTATGGCAAGCTTTGAGACTATTGTTCTAAGGGGGTACCTGAGGAGTAGACACCACAAAGGATGCTAAACCGGGCACAAAGGACCTACCTTACCTACCAACGGGAAGTGGATTACAAAGGTAATAAAGGGATTGTCACTTCCCTCACTACTACCATGGTTCCGGCCGTATAGGGAGCATCTACAAGTGAACCTAGCCTAAGCACCACGCTTATGCTAAAGAATGATTACTCTATTCCCAACGTGAAGCGAATAAAGTAAACTTGTAAACCAAAGAACAATAATAACAACGAACTTACTAGTATTAGAAGTTGAATTGCCGAATGATTCCCGAAACCAAGCCTCGGGTTAGGAGACTTGATCCCGCAGTACACCGGAGAGGAGACACCGACAGTCGGGCTTCCTCCAAATCTACCTCCACTCTATACTCTCTCAATCTCTCTGATACTAATACCCTATAGAGATAGATCCATTCGAGGGACCCTTCTCTATCTAACTCTCTCTCTAGATTGAAGTCTTGAATGAATTGGAGAATGAATTAGGTTTCACCCGGGGGGCCAGGGCTCGCTTTATATAGCCCCCTAGGATTAACCACAGCCCTCGGATCAAACCGACCTAAATGGACGATAATTATTAATCTTCAAAGTCGGTGGAGGCAGGATCCGCGAGACTCCACCTGATTGGTGGAGATGGGGAGTCGGCCGACTCCCCTTCCCTGGTCGGCCGACTGGCCACGGCTGGGCCCCCTTCCCGTGGTTTGCCTTCTCGAGTCTTCTAGATTATACAATTTTACCCGTTCGGTCTTTATCTCTATGTAATCATGACATGTGGGCCATCTTGGTTGATTTTCAGCCGTCACCCCGCAGAAATAGATATTCACCAAAACTCGTGGAATTCTGTCAGTGGTAACCCTATATCTATCAAGTATTTATGAATAGGTCCATTTGCATGCTTAGTTGACGGTTAATTTTATGAGTTAACGACCGTCAACACAAAGCTGCTCGAAGGCAGGACTGACGAGCGCTCAGTGATCTGTTTCCACCCAAACCACCTGCAGGAACGGACCGCACAATAGATCAACGAAGTCTGGGCTGTGGATCGAACTAGTCGAGGTCCAACTCACCCAAAATCCAAACGGAAAGCAGCGCTAGAGAAAAGATAGGGCCGGGCCTGCTAGGCGCACCTGATGGTATTCAGCTCCTGATGAGCGTACCTGGAAGCAGATGACACCAAGCAGCCATGGACAAGTTCCCCTAGCGCCAAGGTCCGTAAAACCGGTGGATCTGCTAGTCCCCAGCAGGTGCCGCCGAGGAGCTTGCACAAGACCAAGACGCACGGCGTGAATAGCACCGCCGCTAGACAGCCTCCCCACTTGGCTTGAACTCACGAGACGTAAGAAAGGCGGATGGCTGACCCCTTCGAATGTAACAAAAGAGCAACTAAAATTCAACGAAAACCAGCCCAAATCTCCATGAAAAATTCTCCAAAAAATCAGCAAAAATAATTTGGAGGCCAACAAATCAAGACACCATGATTTAGTCCCGAGGAAATAGCAGACTCGGCGCTCCGCTTTGCCATCGGTTTGAGTACAAATCAAAGATTAGCAGACCTCTCTCTCACCAAAGAAACTACGGAAGGAAATCGAAGGGAAAAATAGAAATGCAAGAGGTCAAGAGGAAGGGAACCCCTTATCCTTATTTATAGGGCCTATTTCACATTCTCTTTTTGCCCTTGGATACATGAAGAGCTAAACCTCTTAGCCAGGGCCATAAGAGTCCAACTCAGGCTTCACTTGATCCGACGATCACCACGCCTCCTCACCGGTAGCCTCGCTTCGATGCGATCTCCCCAATGCCGCCATGTGCTGTCCGTCCGCATCGGGACCTCCGCCCAAGTTTTGAGGCGCAAACCTGGGAAACCTGCCGCCGATGGTTTTGAGGCGAAACCACCAAACCGTCATCGATGGTTTTGAGGGCGAACCACCAAACCGTCCACGAGCAACGTAGCCCGTACGCATCCCCCGCCGTGTACACTCGCGCTTGTCGATGTCCTAGTTGTCAGCCACCACAGCTAGCCGCCCGGCTTCAAGGTCCCTCAGTCCAAGCCTCACGTCCGCGCTTCACCATACCCTGTCCATCAGCACGGCACGTCCTACTTGACCTTCACCGCACCGTCACCCACTGTCTCTGAGCTCAACACCTGCAAACAACATAAGCCAAGAGACACCGTTGTTTGACACGAAACCGCGTGCCATTGGTTAGTTGAACACAACACACGCACACACTTGTGTTGTCATGTTGACAATCACTCAACATAAAAACTGCTATACCATGGCTATGGAAAAGCCATGCGTTCGCAGAAGAAGATTTTTAATTAGCATTGAATTTGTTATACTACAGACTATGCACTGTGCCTAGATCTTTTCCGGTGCCCCATACCACTACTAGAATCAAAGTGGTATGGTGGAAGGGTATTATAGAAAAAATATTAATAATTATATTTACTAATTATGCCATTAAGGGTAAATTGGTTTTTTATTCATGGAATAGACGACTCTGTAGCTGCCGGTCTCCATTTCGTGACGACACAGCGACGCCGTGCGGCACGCCAGGCAGTGGCCATCCAACGACACCCAGAACCAGCCCTGTCCCCTCCACCATCGCCTCCTACCCCACCCGCTCCACTGCCGACGCCACTGACCGGCGCCGAGGAGCCCACCACGACCTGCCCCACCGGCACCTATTCCCACTGCTGCGCCACATAGGCCGCCAGCCCACATCACCGTCTGGCCCGCTAAACTTCCGCTGACCAAAGAGTAATAATTAATTACCAGAATGTAAATTCAATTTTCCTAAATTACCCTTGATTTTTCATACCACCTTAGTATACTACCCATAGTAGTAGGGCGGGAGATGGCTAGTATGAACTAATCTAAGCCTTTAGACACTATCCCAGAACAGGGCAACTGTGTTGGGTCCCAACCCAGCATTACTGCCGGATTTGGGTTCGGCACAGGGTTAAAGGCAGTGATAGCCCTGGCTGTCATAGCCGGTTCAGCGACCCGGCAATGGTAGCCTCCACATCATTGCCGGGTCGTTACACGAATGGCAATGACACTATGAATATCAGTGCCGGTTCAAAACCTAAACCAACATGGTGATGTAAATTCCAGGACCTCACTTATATTAAGAGTCAACTCCCTAAATGCCATTAGAAATTTTACCTTTTCCCCCACTGCCATCGAAATTTCCAAACTTTACTCACTGCCGTCGGAATAAATTCACACTTCCCTCATTGTCATTTCCATCAACTCTGTTAAGTTTGCCGTTAAGTTGCTACAAAAATGACCATTTTGCCCCTCCCAAGCAAATGAAGTGAAAATTACCCGTCCTCCTCATGCCAATAGCGGAGGCCGCGAGCCCGGGATTACTATAACGATGAGAATGATGTGAATAGTCTGTACTAAAATCAGGTATCTTACACCCTAATAATCCCTTCAGGGAGTGTAAAGTCGCTATCACTGCCCTTCTCTCAGCAACCACTGAATTAGGACATGGTAGACTGGACCCCATGATCTGGTCTAGAAGCCATCCTTAGCGCAAGTGCGCCCCTGTGCCTCACTTCGGGAACAGGTTGGATGTTTCGCCAGAAAATAAATACTGACAACTCTGTCAGCGGGAATACTGACGATGGTCGTGTCGTGTTGACGACGACGGCCGGAGCCATTGTGAGCTAATGGCGATGACCGTCGTGTATGCTGATGACAATGGCCTGAGCCATTGTGTGCGGACAACAATGGCTAGTACTGCTGTAGTGAGCTGATGATGATGACGGTCATGTCGTGTTATCGACGAGTGCCGACGGACGAGGATCATACTCAGGTATAAGGCTTGCTGTTATTATACTTGCTCTAAGTGGTAGGTTTAGGGGGGGCCATGGCCCACTTTTGTCTACACAAAGCTCCGTCCTGCGTGTATGTTTCTTCGTGTTGTTCTCTGCGACAACAATAGCAAAACAAACTAAGGCTTTGTTTAGATCCCAAAACTTTACATTCCAAATCTATCACATCGAATGTTGCGGCACACGCATGGGGTATTAAATGCAGGCAAAATAAAAAAACTAATTACACAGTTTGCGTGTAAACTACGAGACGAACGTTTTGAGCCTAATTAGTCCATGATTTGACACTAAAGTGCTACAATAACAAATGTGCTAATGATGGATTAATTAGTCTTAATAAGTTTGTCTCGCAGTTTACAGGCGAGTTGTGCAATTAGTTTTTTGTTAGTATCCGAAAACTCCTTTCGACATCGCACGAAACATCCGATGCGACATTTACAGCTTCACTTTTTGTGAACACAGGGTTTTCACATACCCATGTGTAGCGATTTTTGTGATGAGCGATTGTCAACATGCCAACACTTTGGTTCATGTTTCTTCTAACCTAGCACACGGAGTGTGTCGAACAACGTGTCGCTTGGCTTGTGTTGTGCAGGTGTTGAGCTCGGAGGCGGTGGTCGACGACGAGGTGAAGGTCAAGTAGGGCGTGCCATGCCGACGGCCCAGGAGCGGTGAAGGGCTTATGTGAGGCTTGGACCGTGGGACCCGAAGGCCAGGTGACTAGCCGCGGTGGCTGACACTTGGGAAATCGACAAGTGCAAGTGTACATGGCGGGACCGTGTCGATCGAGTCAAGACGACGGACATGCAAGTCGAGCAGGCAGCTCTGGAAGACTTGGCGCCCAGGCGGTCAAGGACGGCGGTGACATGTATCGAGCGGCAGGGGATGCGTATGGACTACGCTACCCGTGGGCTTTGGAAATGTAAAATAGCCCTGATAATTAAGGATGAGAAAGCTCCCCTTCTCTCTCACCTCTCCCACTCTCATTTTTCCCCTTTTATCCTATGGTTTGCTCAAGAGAGAGGTCCTAAGAACTAGAAAAATTCGTGTGAATATTTTTATAATTTTTAGTGTGGGAATGGAGGCCCGAATCCTCCTCGTGCCCTCTGGGATTTGGCTTTTTATTCCATGATTTTTCCTGTTCTTGGCTCACTTTTTTACCTATTTTCGTGCATGGCTATGATCTATGTTTCCCAGAGATATAGTTAGTCTTAGGCTATGATTTCTTGGGATTACGTCGGTGCCTAGGTGAATTTGTTCTGTGCGAATTTTGAGGTCGATTCATGGAGCATTGATTGAGATTTTGTTAGATTCTAGAAGTCGCCCTTTCTCTGTTCGTGAGCTCTGTTCTTGGCTGATTGGAGGGTCACACTCATGGATCCTAGGCTGCAGCGCTACCCAAGCCAGTGCTTTGTCGTCGTTGTGAAGGAACCGACCAACTAATATAATTACCACGCACTAATCAAGCCAACGTGGTAGCTTGAGTAGCATGTTGCATTCATACCAGCCCGGTAGTTCGTGAAATCTCGAAGGATCTCAAACTTTTAAAACGACACACCCGAATCGCAATGCTCAGCAGTTCCCATTCACTTGATCATTTCATTTCGCACATAATATAATTACACCACAAAAAGTTACAAATACGATATATTATAACTTAGAATTTTGAATAAACAAATGGAAGAGAATATTCTTGAAATCACACTCACACCTATGTTTTTCAATACAATGCCAGCTCAGGGTCGACTCCATCAAAAGCATGTAGTTGAGATATAAGAGTTGACTTGCCCGAAGTCTATTCCTCCTGTAGTGGGATATATATCCACCTTGTCACCACAGCGACGGTCTTGAGACCTACAACAACAACATTAGGAATTGCACCCTGAGTACATTGTACTCAGCAAGACTTACCCGACTAAAAGAAAATAAAGACACTTTGGTGGATGCCAGGCTTTGGTGGGGTCTCGACTCCTTTGATTGCCGAAAGATGAGCTTATTAATAATCATTTAGTGATAAAGGACTCTCTAGCTTATCCAAGCTTAAGTGAAACCCGCCATTACTATGTTAGCACCGCAACTACTCACATTTTAAGGTAGAAGCAATCAACATTAAGTATCCGCATTGATTGAGTAGTCATTAATCCATCATGAGAGAACATAACCAACTCGCATTCAAATCTTATTGGCGACAGCGCCGTTGCTCGGTCAAGTGTTCACTGTCCAGGAACGATGGTGATTATAATCGATTGCAAACCAGCTGGCGGGGTATTCCTCACACAAGCCACACATTCCCCATCGGGATCGATTAGGTCACCTTGATCTACTCGGGTAGAGACATGGGATCAACAACTTACCACCATGACCAAGGAAACTCCCGGCTGCCAACAGGTAAGCGTGCCCATCAAATGACACCGCCCATCTTAAGGACTCACCACTCTGGGCACCTTGTTTTCCCCTTCCCTATCGCCGACATGGATACCTGGAATTTGAAACCCAGCCCAAGTAGATTCTAGGCTTCACGGTCAGGCACCCGGGCCCTTCTAGCTATCTGTGAGGCATTGTTCAACATGATCCGAGGACGTACGAAGTCATATTATTTATAGGAGACATAGACCCAAGGGCCTAGTCAGGTAATTTAGCATGGCCACATGGTTATGTTCATATCCAACACCTCACTATTCTCAATCCAAAAGGGGTAGTAACCACCTATACTCATAGATGATGGTCGATCATTCGGCTTCTACCGATTAATAGAGCAGGACTAAGCATGTAGTCGATCCTGTATGTAAAAGTAGGATAGTTCTGGTGGCAAGGTAGTCCTGATGCAACTATGGTTCCAAACAACGCCTATGACTTAATGCATCATAAGGAATAAAAGGACGCAAGGTAAAACATTTGCAAACCATAGGAGAAATGCTCTGGGGCTTGCCTTCCTTTGAAGATCAGGGTTGTAGCTCTGGGTACTCGGCTACTCCACGTCTGGTCCCTGGTCCTTGATCACCTCCTGTGCAGGAACTCCTTCCGAAACTCGTCCTTCTAGATCCTGGACTCCTCGATGAATGTTCTACATGTGATCCTGGAATGATGCATATGCGTATGTATGAATACGTGATTGTCGAGGTGTATGCATGATCATGGATGATAGATGCTCATGTATAAATAGTTTATTTAATTTTGTACACTCATCACCAGCAAACAAGCCAGTAATGCCAAAGACCTATACTTAAGCATAAACATCCTAACCCATTCACCATGTAACACCTATCAAAGAAGCAATCATACATGTACCAATAGCTAAGAGCACTTAGCATTAAGCTTTGCATACATCATCACACAATCAAGCTTCACTTGAACCCTATAGACCTACGGTCAGTGTTCCAATAATTAATTCATAACTGTAGATCTGTAAACCCAAATGGCATGAAAGAGGACAATCTAGAAAGCTTATAAAACTGCCCACAAAACATCTTAAGACACCAAGACCTGATTCTTAAGTTAACTAGGCCTAAAATAGAGAACACCAGGACTGGGTCCTGGTAAAATAGCCAATAAATAATTCTGCCTACCCTAAAGCAATAGCCATAACTTCTAAAATATTCATCGAATGACTACCAAATTTGAACAGTAGACAGGTACACTAATTAACTTCCTATCATATGTTGACAAGTCTCCCAAGAACCCAACCTATCATGAGGTTACACTTGGCACCCTTGAATCGGCTCTAAATTAACCAACTAGGGATTGAACAGCAACCCATAGCTAGACACATCATAAAATCCTATAAAAATTATAGTAGATAACACATAGGAATGCCAGCCCATCATCAAAGTTTCATCCCGTTTGGATAATCCTACTGTCCTACACAAAAATGACATGGCAGCACCAATAGGGAAACCTAAAAATACTTTGTACTACCAACTTGCACCAACCGTGAAACCAATCACACGCAGAGCTATATCATAGCATATAATGAGCCTACAAAAAGTATCAACTCCAAACTAGTACTATATAATTCATTTATGAATTATTTCATGAAATCGGCCATGCATGCGCTTGAACTACAACTTCACATTTTCACACAGCAAGCATGCATGATATAATTATCATGGATAGAGCATGGCAACACAAGACTAACACAATAGGAATCGCATTTTTCTGAGTAACCTACGAATTATTATGCATTTCCCTAGTTTAGCCCCATATACAATAATTGAATAAAACTATACGTAAAAGTATCACTAATATGCCATCTAATATTTTTAACAGATAGAGCATCTCATAAGAAAAATACTGCAACTTGAGTCACCTCATTTGGACAAATATTCTATGAGATATGGATTTCTAAAGGTTTAAAGGAAATTCTGAAATCCCTTTTCTTTAAATCCGAAATTCATATAGGACAAGCACTTTACACAAAGGCCCCCGGTCTTCCTAGAAATTAACCGAGCCTCGCATAGGTAAACCGCTCGTGCTCGCCTTCTTTACACCGGGTCCCCTACCTTTCTTCGAATTCCGAACACATGGTCCCTCGTGGAAGAAGAGGAGGCAATGGCCTTGCCGTCCCCGGCTGGTGGGGCTCGTCGGGGGACAAGAAGGGGCGGCGGAGCATCGCGGCGGTGCTGCGCACCCGCCGATGGCCTTAGCGCGAGCGGGGTCGCCCTGGGGCGGCACAGCCGCGTCGACCAACGGCCCTGGTGAGGTGGCGGCCCGACGGCAACGGCCCTCGAAGGCGGTTTGCTACGACGAATTGGTGAGGGAGGAGCAGCGCAAGGTGGCAAAGACAATGGCAGCCTTGGTTGAAGACGAGGCGGCTTAGAGGAAGGAGCGCATGGTGGCAGCCATGGTGAAAATCGGTGGCGGTGAAATCCGCCCGATTGGGCCGCGCGGGTCGTCACCGCGAGCTGCAAGGCGGCGACGAGGGCAACCAATGGCAGGGCGAACCTATGCACTCGAGCGGGGAGGCAATGGCGCGGCGGAGAGCGAGTATCACCAGTGAGAAAGCGGCAGCGCGCTGGAGCTTCGCGGCCGGCCATGGCGAGTCAGCGCGGGCCTCCACCTCAACGCGAAAGGATGAGCGGAGGGCAGCGCCAGATGGAGCGGGCGAGCGTGAACCTGCTGCTACCTTCGGAGGAGAAAACGGTTGGGTGGGAACGGAGGAGTGGGCGGTGAGCTCCTACGGCTATGGCGCGGCGGAGCGCTGCGGCGAGAGGAGAGCGAAGCGAGAGAGGGCGATAGTGGAGGAGAAGGGTGTCCCGTTCGGGCAGGGTGACCGGTAGACGGGCAGAGGGGGTAGGGCCCGAGCGCCATGCGGCCAAGGGACGCGGGCATGGTGGACACGCGCCCTGGGCACGCATTGCCCATTGTGGCATTGCGCCGAACAGGTGGTAGGTGTGGGAGTGGGCCTCTTCGATGGTGGTTTTGGGCTGTTTCCGGGCCAAATTAGACCATGGGCCAGAAACGAAGTTTGATCACCAGATATTGCTCTTCATTCTTCATTAAATCACCTTGGCCAAAAACATGATGGATTAAAAGATATTTAGTTGCCAACATGGCAATGTCAACGCGCTAATGACGGTCGACATGGGCTCGGATTTTCCTGCATTTGGATGGCCAAACTCGATCGAGTTGCTCCCAATCTTTGGCATGCTGTGCCTCAATGTGTTATCTACAATTTTCCTAATTGGGCCAACTCAAGTTGTTTGATGGAATTCGGAGAACGCGGCATGCCAATCGACCGACGTCATTGACCCTAACAACTTCTTCACCCTTTTTGAACCACTTCGGGGCATTTTCATGAAAAGGTCCAAACATAAAATTTTCTCCAAATGTTCTCCTCTATAACTTTATTAAAGGTCCAACTTGAAATAAGCAACATAACTACCACTTCTAGTTCAACCCACAATCACAATTAGGCCCCTAGTCAACAAGGTGCAACAAAGCATCAAAGCAAATCATGTCAAGATGGTGATTTGATGCTAATTGTGTGATCATGCTCATGATGTGCAGAGCTAATGCATGATTAACATCCTGGATGTTATAGCCTACCCCCCTTAAAAGAAATCTCGTCCCGAGATTTGGTGGAAGTGGTTTAGTTTTCGAAAAATGATACCTCACATAACGACCTTTCATGTCCTGTGACTATTATTGTTGGCTATTACGAAAATTCTCACCACTTGTCATATCCAAGCAACTCGATTCCAAATTACAGGACCTCAATGTCTAAGATCTAAAGCTTCTCCGGGTATACTCTGCCTGTTCCGGCGTCGTGTTCTCGAGACAGAATACTTGTTCGTCCAAGACACGTCAACTCTCTGAGGTTATAACATTAGAGGCCCGACAAGGTCACATTCCGCTCGAGAGGTAGTCCCAAGTCATCAACCACTCTCCATTGGTGTCGGGCTTGGGTGGTCCAATTACATCTCGGCGTTAGCTCTCCCTTAATTCTTGAACCAATATCTCCCCTCGATAGGCCTCACAATCCCGAGTGACCTCGAGGGTATCCAAATTACCACCTCCTTTGATTCACTCTTGCAAAACACCCGGTCATCTCGGGGTACGATAGTGGATACGGAGCTTCATAGGTAGGGAATGTCGAATGAGTAGGGCAATCTATTTTCAACTCTATCCCGTTGGTTAATTCTTCACTCTTAGAGTTGTCTCCATACTCACCCTCATGCGAGTACCTTCGAGCAGAGCTTCCAACCGACATGCTCCTACCACGGTGATGCTACCATTACTATTCCAATCTGAAGTATGAAGATGACAAAGAGTAGTATGATATGCATTCCCATAAAACCTGAGACTATGTCCCAATAGGGTAGGTCATCATATAGCATGACCCACAACTACCCATTAGCAAGTGTCGGGGTTGTTTGAGAGGGAATCTGCTATTCACATCCTCAAATACATCAAAAGGTGCTTCAAAAATCCATAGCATTTACCATTAAGAAGCAGAGCGTAGATCCCGTAAGACAGAAACCACATGAATATCTTTCAAGATGGTAACATAGGATTTTGTTAGCACACGCTCGATATTGGTGCAGCCCTTGATAGGAACACTCGGCTATTAAAATTGCCAATATGAACCGATCGACTAAGAAAGTTTAACTTTTACTTGTAGAAGTCAAAGTTCTTAGGTCAAAGATATCCAAATCTTCTCATGTAGAAGTCAAAGTTCTTAGGTCAAGGACTCCTTAACTAGTCGAAATCACCAATTCCTCTTTCCATTAAGCGAGATCCGACAAGCTAAGTGAATCCTATAGCACGCATTTACAGGTGCCATTTTCTTGCGCATGACACATGGTCTCATGTTAGGGTTCGCTATCCTCGTTATTCCACAAGCACTTTTCAGCAATGTCCGTGTCGAGTCATACTCAAAGGGCACCCAAAACTAGGCCAAAGTTTCATGTTCTGGCATTACTCGGTTGACACTTAGGACAAAACTTGTTATTGATCCAAGGTCGTACCAATCCACTCATGTCATGAGTACCCAATGCACAACTGACTCTGGCGCATTGATTACTTAATACTTGTCCAGACGCAAGTCCATTAGTATCACTGACATCCAATTCCGCATAGAGACTTCGCCCTATCCACGGGTCACTGTAGTTACTCCTGCATGGACACGGTTCATGGTCGAGCACTACCAAATGGATGCCCATGGACATGGCAGTTGTCAGACTTTCTCTCGAGTCTGACTCAATAAGGGTTTTGTCCGATGAAATTCCCATAAGGTAAGGGTACTTTATAAGGTATTAGAAGATCTACCCCACTTAAAAAAAAATTCCAAGTACCTAAGGGGAAGTGCCGCGAAGTAGGGAATCATTCCATTGGTCAGACAAAACACCATATATCCAATCAAACCAATGATAACTGCTCCAACTACGTTTGTCATTCATACCGGTAGAGTACTCTAAATACGAGCCAAGGATCATCTAGATACCAGCAAGAGCTCATTCAATAATACTCATACTTTGCTCTCATAGCTCTCAGTTTGGACGCGTGGTTACTTACCTTATAAAAGATCGCCATAATCCAACATTTCGTATGATGGATAACAGAGCTAATACGAAACTTAGCATCTACCTGATAGTTGTATTCGATTCAAAAGGTAGAAAAGCTAGTTTTGTCTTATCACCTACTCGATAGATAGATCCACTATGGTCATTCTCACAATACGCAAGTCAATCGAGCAGCGGTTGGCTTCTTGTCTATGTTCGGGCCGGAGAGCAGCCTCTCATAATTTCACCAATAGGTTGCCTTTCACCTTAAATGCTTCCAAATAGCCACAGTTAACGCTGATGTAGACATTTTCTATGAAGTATAAGAAGGGACAAACAGACACTAAGGAGGTGAAGTCCTCACTTAGCTCGATGTTCATCCGAACCCATCCAACACAAACATGGGGTACCTTTGTAATTACCGCATAGATAGGGACACAATCTACACGAGATAGTATGATTTCCGGTGAAACTCCCGATTGAGTTCCCAGTTTACTATCTCTCGTGGTCTATCAAGTTATTGCTAGTGATCTATCCTAATCCTAATGTCTTTCATCGTACCTCAGAAAAAGTCTCATAGTAGTCAAGCCATTGTTAATAATTCATGTGAATCGAAGTGAATCAAGGTAGAGCAACATAAAAATAGCACGTCGAGGTAACCTCTGTAATGAGTCGAGATCAATTATCGTGATACCACAGCGCGTGCCGAGCCGCATTATGTGTCTCGCAGCCACAGGGTGCTCTCGGTTTCATCGTGGCACCTTCTGAGATATTAATCAAGACACCACTACAGCTCTTTTACTTTTGAGATGCGCTTCCCACAACAAACGGGTTCCCGCACGAATAGATTTTACGTGCAAGACAAAAGCCAATAAACAAGGATAAATGCAAGGTCATAAGATAGCCAGGAAGGAAATCGGGGTAGGTTCAACATGTCGCATACTCGAATACGTCTCATACCTAACGTATCAACTTCCCTGATGCAAGGCTTACCAGGATGGATTAGCGCAGTCAGGGGTAATTGTCCCTAAAACTGAAGTCAGTCCATAACACATAGACTAGTGGGAATAACGGTTGAAACATTCCCATGCACGGTTAGACTACGAACCACATCATGTTCTATGCACGGGTTAAACTAAGAATATCTTTCGTACCGACTATCTCATAACCCTTGCAAGAAGATATCCAAATGTATATACTCCTGATCGTGGTACAAGCTGACGCGACACATTCAATTGTTGTGGGAGTGATGAAACCATCACATTGGTTGAATGCAATGTCATCAGACTCCTGACAATGCCGTTTGGTGCTAAGGGCTATTTTAACGACATTCTACTAGCAATGTTCAAGGAAATGTTCCTATCTACTTAGGTCCCATCATCGAAAAGACTACGAAGCATCAATCCCACATTGAAAACATGACAAAAATTCACCAAGAAAGAAACATAATACTAGCAAGCTTTTGATAGCACGAACAAATGCCGAGAATCAAATTGAGGGGTTAGGAATAAGCAATTTTCTAGGGAGGGTTTTCACAACAAGAGCATTGCATTGGCAAAATCGATAATGGTCACGATCAAGAATTATAATACCAAGCTTTCTCCTAGAAATCCAACCATGTGCCGCTCGGTCATCGGGTGGTTCTAGGTGCCATCGCGGCACTATCAAACTTTAATCGAGACGACATTACAAAATGACTAACGATAAAATAATCCACCAAATAAATCGTATATAAATAGACGCTTGCACAAATGAACGGTGCGCACAAGACAAGATCGTGGGATGCTGAGGATTTTTAAATTCAGGATAGCAAGAGGTATCATCGAAACGAACACAAGTGTCGTTTCCAAAAAGGATGATCAATGCCAATATTCACTTAAAAAGAGTTGGCCTAGACACATGACAGCAAGAAATCAACATCGACATGTCATCATCGGCCAGGGAGGTATAAATTGAATTCTTGCAAATATGAGATCGAACAGACATTAGAACGACATTGACAATCCAAACCTAAAATACTAGCGATCCAACGTACTTGTTCTGACCTATTACCCAAAATAGGTACATTACATCAACTAAGCTTGTCATAAACACAAGTTCACCTATTGACACATTATCGGTGGACCACTACCTAGGATTACACATCATTACATAAGGTCAAACAAAATAAAGTACTATCCACATGAGAGGCTTAGCCTTAAGCCTACTCCAATTAATCATGGTCCATGTCTTACGTACCCGCCGCATTCCCAGCGTCAGCATTATCGACATTGGGCACAACTTGAACACCTTCAGGATCAGCAACTCCGGGATGATTGATGTGGTGCTGATTGTAAACCCAAAGGTACTTCGTGTTTAGTGCAGCATTCTCGCCACCAGCACATTCACCCATTCTCTCAAGCGGTGTTCTTCGTTCCAGTTTCATTCCGTTGTTGCACAACCGTACCAAAGACTTGCTGCCACGACCAAGCAGGTGGCAAGCAGATCTAGAAACTAACTTTGTGCTACAAAGGTCTCGTGCATGGCAGCACTCTCCCGTTGCGTGGCTTGATCCTTGGAAAGTGTCATTTGCTCAAGCATCTTGATCACTCTCTATGTCTTCTTCATATACTTTCTTCATTTCTCTTCTTCGGAGGTGACATAAATGAACTTACGATTAAGAGACTCCATTGCATTTTCCAAGCAAGAGTAGCTCCTCATCATGGCAAACATTGCACCGCTAGCAAGACCATTGCTATTCTCAAATCATCCATACCACCAACAAGTGAAGTCTCACTAATCTGGTGCCACACATGTCACACCCCAAAATTTTTATTTTGAGATGTGAATCAAAAACACTAAATAAAACAAAAGATTTATTGATTTTCCTAAAATAAACCAAGATTTTATTCCTTTGTTGTCATTATAACATGAGGAAAATGTGGTTTTATAAAACTTTTATAAAATTTATAAAGTTGTGGTTGTGTTTTGTGCTTTGCTCGTGGAGTGGTGTTTGAGTGAGAAAATGGTATACTAAAATCCTTGTCTTTTTATCTTGCTCCCGGAAGGATCTTTGGCTCGAGCTTCCTTGTTGCTAGCCTCTTGCTCGCTCTAGTGAGCCTTAACCCTGCATGGCTTGTCTCCGACTAATTTTAGCCTCACCTGACTAGCACTAGCCCCCTCTGACCAACCATAGCTAGCCTGGGCTTACCCTAGCCAGCTTTAGCTTGGGCCTGGCTAGCCACCGCACACCCTGGCCAAATCTGGCCAGCACCAGCAGGCCGTGGCTCTGCCTAGCCTGCCCTGGCCAACCTAGGCCAAGCCCTATGGGGTCCTGGCCACCCCTAGCCCCAGCTGGCCAACTCTGGCCAGCCATAGCCAACCTATGGCCAACCCTGGCCAGCCATGACCAAACGCCAGCCTAGCGCAGCTTGACCGGGTGGCCATGGGCCACCGCCCCTAAGCTAGGGCCGGCCAGCCCAGCCCGGCCAAAGCCAAGAAGAAGCGCAGCCTTCAAACTCGGCTCTCCAGCTATACGCTGCGGCTATTAAGCCGCCGCCAGGGGCCCGCGGCCCACCAGCAGCGCCAAGCTGCGGCCCGCCTTGGCCCCCTCCCTTCCCTCTTCAAGGCCGAACGGCCCAGCTAGCGGCCCGGCTAGCTTAGCGGCCCACTCCCGCCTCTCCTTCGCTGCGCGAGCGGGGCCCAGCTCTGCTCGCGGGCTTGCGCCCGGGGCCCGCCTTCCCCGCCCTGCCAAGGCCGGGCCCAACAGAGTCGCACCGCGCGTGGCTCCGCCTCGTGCTAGCCCGCCGACAAAGGGCCCGCCCGTCGCCCCTTCTCGCGGCAGCCTGAAGGCGCCATGCCCGACATGGCAAGCGGCGCCCCCGCCCGGCAATCTCGCGCTCGCGAGTCCGCCGCCCCATGCTATAAAGCGCGCCGCACCCGCGTCCATGCCGCTTTCGTTTGCCCCGTCCAGCCACCGCCCCTTTTCGCGACATCACGGAACCCTAGCCCGCCGAGCCCGCCGCCGCTGTCTTCGTGTCCGCGCTGCCGTCGTCGGCCCCACACTGAGGTGACCGCATCTCCGAGCTTCGCAGCGAGGTGAGAAACCTCCTGGTGACCCTCCCGTCCTCTCTCCCGATCCTGCATGTCCGTGCGCCGTCGCCGTAGTCGCACTATCGGTGTCGTCCGCCGCCGCCGCATCGTCTCGTCGCTCCTGCCGCTCCCCACCGTAGAAGTCGCGCGCATCGCGTGCGCAGTTGCACGCGCAACACGACCGCGCCTTCGCGACCCGTAGCGCCTGCCCGCCGAGCGAGCCGATGCCGGCCATGGCACCACCGCGAGCTGCAACGCCTCCGGTCTTCCTCCACCGTCGTGAAGCCACCCATCGAGTTCGTGAGGCCAAGACCAACGCCCCCGTACCCCCGCGTTGCTCGGCCGCGCCCCGGAGCGCCGTTCCGGCGAACTCTCGGCGAAGCGCCGGCGAGCCACCGCCGCTGGCCGAGCCTCTCCGGCGACCACCACCCCAGGTGCCCACCAGCCGTCAGATCTGAGCCGGGCGGCTCAGATCTGCTGTTGACCGCCGGTCAACCAGCCCCGTCAGCTGCCGACGTGGCAGCCATGCGGCTGCCACGTGTCGCCCACGTCAGCGCCACGCAGGCGGTGACCAGTCAACTGGTCAACCCGTCGGTCAGCCCCGGCTTTTACATGCTGCAGCCCTGTAGTTTACTAATTGCGACCGTCCAAATAAGTACTTCAAAAAATATTTAGATTTAAGCCCCGTTTTCTGCAGATTAGCCCTTGACCTTGTTTTAGCCATAACCTCTCCGTTATTGCTCCGTTTTAGGCGATCTTGGACTCGTTGCATCTCGGCGCAAGCTACGCATTAGCAGTGACCATAGTCCGGTTTGATGCTTTTGAAAATGCAACTTTAGTGTGAGCTTGTTTAGTGACCTATTAATGCTCTTTTCAAAATGCGATTAGCCTAGAGCAACGTCGTCAGTTGTACCCTCTTAACGGTAGCTCCTTTGCTAGTCGTTCTTGCACTCTCGAGATCATAGTTTTGAGCTCTATCGTTTAGCCCGCTCTTTCTTTAACGTTTCTTTTGGAATGCTTGTTCTCAGTGTTGTTTGGTTGTGTTGCTTGTTTGTTGCGAGTAGACGGAGAGCAGTGGACAAGTGCTGAAGATCGGAAGCTAAGGATCGACAAGTGCACCTTGAGTTGGAGACTGGAAGATAGAAGAGCTAAAGTCTACTGAGCAGCTAGACTTTGGATTTAAGGCAAGTGCAGGACCCCTTGACCATATTGAACCCATGAAATGTTGTCATAATGCTTGCATGTGTGTAAATCTATGTAACATAAGGACATACTAGCCACCTATATCCATATATCACCCATGGGAGGGTAGTAGATAAGTGTAGGTCTGCTATCGCTCTACTCACCTTGTCACTAAAGTTAATTACTTTTAAAACTTGCTTCTTTATTTAAAAGTTGTGCTAAAGTTGGTGATGGCTGCGGCCATGGAGAAGTGGCAACGATGCGGTGAGCATCGTTGGTTGGTGAAGCAAGGAGATACGGATGCTAGGGTTTTGCCCGTAGCAACAGGGGCATCCGTGTCATCTCTCCCTAAGGACCGATTCGTGGAGCGGCCACCCCGACTTCCGTACATCTCCCGGAGCTAATGGGCTCTTGCTTGGCCAATTAGCAGGATCATCATAGGCAGGTTGGGCGGCTTACCGATGGGTGCCATAGCGATGGTGATAAGGTTGATCTCAAGTTCTAGTATGGGTGTTCTGGTTGATCCGTAGACCTGGGCGTAGGCTACGAGTACGTCACCCATATGCTCGCGACATTCCCGTCGGCTGCCACGCCTTGACCCCCGTGAACAGCCTCGTTGTGACACCCCGCCACCGTCTTGGAAACGGGCTAAGAGGCCGATCCCCTTTGGGCAAAAGGGGACTCACAACCGGAGGTAAAGTGTACACCTCTACGCAGAGTTTGATCAATCGATATATCATCCATGCTCATGGTTACGAGCGGCCCAGATCCTCGCATGATTAGCAAAAGGACTTCATGGTTTGTGGAGATGGTTTTTTTGAGAGGTTGCTACCTCAGGCTTTACCAAGATAGCGATCTTGTGTTATCTGAGATGGCTATATCATATTTTTATGTTAATAAAGCTTATGTTTTTGAATGATCTTAATGAACCTTAATTCTACTTGAACCTTAATTAAGGGTTGGGTTCCTCGACCAAGTTGATAGTGAATAGGTTGCTAATTAAAATACACCTGTTACATTAAAAGCTACCGCAGTCTTTACCCTTTAACTTTACCTTTTATCTAGCCTTGCATGTCATTACTTTTCCCGCTCGTATTTGTTGAGTTCGACATGGACTCACCTTTGCTATAGTTTGCTAGCAAGGTGCTACTTAAAAGGACAAAGACATTGAGATGTCGAGGTGTTTGGCGTACGGAGCCCCCAAGTGACCGTCCCCGTGAAGATGGAGCCTAAAGAGGAGTTCCATAATCTCGCT
>JAENPR010001969.1:0-89509 GCA_018135685.1 Themeda triandra | reverse complement strand
ATTGATCCATGCAAATTGCTGCATACCTTCAACCATGCACCAAATTCTTATTCAATGGATTGGAGATGATGTGGAAGTTGTTCAAGCTGATGATTCGGTAAGTGTTGCTGCTTCGGAGCCTGCTCATTGGGAATATGATGGACTAGGTTGCCTTTCGGGTAAAGAGTGGAAAGAAGGTCCTGTTAATGTGTTCAACAGAGATCAACAGCCGATCCAAGCAGTCGGCTCTCATAGTTATTTTTAATGGGCAATCCAATCGATGGCAACAAAGGGAAGCTGGGTCGTGGTTTCATGTCGGCTGATAAATTAGAAGAGATTGATGTTGGTGATATTTCAAAGCCAAGGCCGATGTATATTAGTGCAAATTTGGACCCAGAGTATAAGTTGAAACTAATAGAGTTGCTAAAGGAGTTTAAAGATTGTTTTGCTTGGGATTATAGAGAGATGCCCGGATTAGATCGATCTATTGTTGAGCACAAACTACCCATAAAGCCTTGATTTCGTCCTTTCAAACAACCTCCACGAAAGATTTATAAAGAGGAGGTATTGGCCGATGTAAAGAAAGCAGTTGAGAGATTGATAGAAGCAAACTTTATTCGGCCATGCAGATATGCAGATTGGATCTCAAATATAGTGCCCGTATACAAGAAAAATGGAAAAATGACAGTCTGCATAGATTTCAGAGACCTCAACAAAGCTACTCCTATGGATGGTTATCCAATGCCAGTTGCCGATTTGCTAGTAGATGCAGCAGCAGGTTATGAAGTTATCAGTTTTATGGATGGCAATGCTGGCTATAATCAGATTTTTATGGCAATAGAGGATATTGCAAAAACTGCATTCAGGTGTCCTGGCCATATTGGTTTATTTGAATGGATAGTCATGACATTTGGGTTGAAAAATGCCGGCGCAACTTATCAGAGAGCCATGAATTATATTTTTCATGAGTTGATCGGCAAGATCATGGAAATTTACATTGATGATGTGGTAGTCAAATCCGTAGAGACTATGAAGGACATTTAGCCGATTTAAGGAAAACTTTGGAATGCACAAGAAGGCATGGTTTAAAAATGAATCCAAACAAATGTGCCTTTGGAGTATCGGCTGGCGAGTTCTTGGGGTTTTTGATCCACAAAGGAGGGATAGAAGTTGGGAAGAAGAGCATGGAAGCAATAGACAAGATTAATTTTGTGAGAAGGTTCATATCCAATTTGTCAGAAAGAGTATTACCTTTCTCTCCATTATTGAAGCTCAAGAAGGATCGAGAAATTGTTTGGGGTGACATACGGCAAAAAAAGGCTTTTGATGAGATTAAGCAATATATGAAGGCACCACCAAGTGTTGGTACCTCCACAACTTGAGAAGCCTTTCAAGTCAGTATGTGGCGGCCGATAGCCTAACAATAGGATCGGCCCTTATGCAAGAGTTTGATGGAAAGGAAAGGGTAATAGCTTACCTTAGCCGAAAATTGTTGGATCCGAGACAAGGTATTCGGCTATAGAAAAACTCGTTTATGTGTTTATTACTCGTGTACCAAATTTTGGCACTATCTGTTAAATGCCAAATGTGTGGTAGTATCTAGTTTTGATGTAATTAAACATATGCTATCAATGCCAATTCTGAATGGAAGGATTGGCAAATGGGTGTTAGCACCTCGTAATTCAATCGAGGTATGAATCGGCAAAAAAGCAAAGTGAAAGGCCGATAATTGCCGATTTCGAGATCTTTCTATTGAAGCAGTTAGTATTGCCCCATGGGCATTATTTTTCGATGGATCATCGTGTGACAAAGGTGGTGGTGCTGGTATTCTCTTGATATCCCCACGTGGAAAAATATTTGAATATGCTTTTTCAATTGAATATCATGTCACTAACAATCAAGCAGAGTATGAAGCATTGCTCAGAGGGCTTCGGTTGTTGATAGAAGTAAAAGCCGTTGCTGTTGAGATATTTGGTGATTCTGAATTGGTAATCAACCAATTGACAGGGCAATATGAGTGCAAGAACGATATATTGAGAAGATATCATGAAGAATGTCAAGAGCTTTTGAAAAGTTTTTCAATAGTTACTTTGCATCATATCCCTAGTGAACACAATGGAGAGGCAAACAAGTTAGCTCAAACTGCCTCTGGATATCGTGAAAATCAGGAGGTCTTTGCCATAGAAGAGGGTATTTTCGATACTGATCAAGCCGATAATGATTGGAGACGTGACATTATCGATTATCTAAAGGATCCATCTCAGAGAGTTTCCTAAAGCTTAGGTATAAGGCCCTCAAGTTTGTGCTTCTTTACAATCAATTATACTACAAGTCTATAGATGGGGTATTGCTCAAATGCTTGAATCAAGAAGAGGCCAAAAGGATTATGTTTGAAGTTCATGAGGGATCTTGTGGTGCACATCAGTCGGCTTACCGAATGAAGTGGATAATCAGAAGGACTGGATATTTTTGGCCGACTATATTAGAGTATTGTTTTGAATATTACAAAGGATGTTGAGACTGTCAAATATTTGGTAATGTTCAAAGGGCACCTGCATCTGCATTGAACCCCATAATCGAACCTTGGCCATTCAGGGGATGGGGCATAGATTTAATTGGACAGATCAACCCTCCATCTAGTAAAGGGCACAAATTTGTGCTGTTGGCTACAGATTATTTCACTAAGTGGGTCGAAGCTATCCCTTTGAAAACGGTTACATCGAGAACATGATTAATTTTGTTAAGGAGCATATAATTCACGATTTGGAATTCCACGTGACCATAACAACCGATCAAGGGACTCGGTTTACCTCTTCGAGTTTTATGATTTTGCCAAAAGCATGGGAATAAGGCTATATGATTCTTCTCCTTATTATGCACAAGCCAATGGCCAAGCAGAGGCATCAAAGAAGATCATGATCAAGATCATCCAAAAGAAAATTGATGAGAAGCCAAGAAGATGGCACTTGATCCTTAATGAAGCATTATGGGCTTACCGAATGGCTTGCCATGGATCCACGCAAGCATCTCCATATGAATTGGTCTATGGACACAATGCCATGCTACCTTGGGAGTTACAGTCAGGATCAAGGCGAGTTGAATTGCAAAAGGACTTGGCAGAGAAAGATTATAAAGATTTAATGATGGATGAGTTAGAGGATTTGCATTTAATCTGTCTCAAAGCTTTGGAGAATATTGAGAAGAATAAGATGCGTCTCGCCAAGCACTATAACAAGAAGGTTAAAGTCAAACAATTTGCAGAAGGAGACTTGGTTTGGAAGACAATATTGCCAATTGGTACAAAGGATAAAGCATTTGGCAAATGGTCTCCAAATTGGGAAGGACCTTTTCGGGTTGTGAGTTGTGCACCTGGTAACGCATATATATTGAAAACATTATTTGGAGAGGAGCTTACAAGAGCTATCAATGGCGTATACCTCAAAAAGTTTTATCCAAGTGTTGAAGTGGGATCTTGATTATAACGAAGAGGTTAAATACAAAATAGCCGATTAACTTGGAATCGCCTTCAGAGTAGAGGAAAGAAGTTGGAGAAAATAGCCGATATCGTGTGTATCATCTTTAGCACAAAATAGACGATATCGTGTGTATCGTCTTTAGTGTAAAATAGCCGATACGATTGTATCACCTTTAGCAATTTTAAAGTGTTGTGGCCAGCGATAACTCTGTCTTCCAGTTGATAGGTTTATCGGGAGAAGGTAAAGTGAATTGATGTGCTATACTACAAACTGTCAAATCGCAGCACAGAGTCGAGATCTAGTCGGCTAAAGTGACGTCATGCATTCGGGAAGAAACCGCATTCGGGAGAATATCGCAATCAAAATTCTAACTAAGGAATGAAAGTTTCGCAAGAACAGATATGACAAGCAAACGCCATTAGAGGCAAGCAAAGACGAAGGAGGACCAACATTCTTCATTAAAAATTGGTTATTACACCCGCATCAATCCTAGATACAAGCTACTCGGAGTCATCTTCCTCAACGAAGAGCTTGTTTAGGACTGATTGGGGTGGGTGGCGTCGGCCATGGCGCGGGCATGGTCCTCGTACTCCGCCAGGTGACCACTGATGTCGTCGATCTCGTGGGGGAGCCCGCCCTGGAAGCAGACCGGCATGGAGACGTACTCGTCCCCGGTCCAGGACGACATCCCCGCCAGGCCAAGGGCGGTGCCGAGGCGCACACCTTGGATGGCGGCCTGATCAATCTGACCAGGCACCGCCTCAAGGCGAGCCGCAACCGTGTCTCCCCTGGCGTTCACCTGGTCGGCAACCGCCGTCGCCGCCGCCTTCAGGCGGTCCAGCTCCGCGGAGAGGTCTGCAAAACAGGAAAAGACAAGCCGATAAACAAGTGAATCGGGAAAAAGAGGGTTTGAGCAGAGTTCAAGAACTATCGAACCGGTGATGGCGGTGCAGAACTGCCTGCGCTGGTCCTCCCATTCCAGCTCGGCAATCCCATGCTTCTTGGCTTCTTCACCAAGAAGCTCCTTCATCTCCTCCCTCTCGCGGAGGAAGGTGATGGCGTCGTTGCCGTTGTACGGATTCGGGCCCTCCTCGTCCGCCCGACCCCACGGATAGGGGTGGTACGAACTGCCGGAGGCCGAACCCGATGAAGCGGGGGCCGGAGCAGGAGTAGGAGCAGGAACATGAGCCAAAAATAGGAGCAGGAGCAGGAGCTGCAGCTGCCACGGCCGGCGCGATGAGGTGCCATTGGCCGGAGCCCATCTGTTGACGGTGATTAAGTATCAATTTTATACCGTCAACGCAGCAAGAGAAAGGACCAATATGAGTTCACCTTTTAGATATAGGGGTTACACTGACAGAATTCCATGAGTTTTGGTGATTGTCTATTTCTGCAGGGGGTTATCAGAAAGAGAACCAAAAGAGGCCCACATGTCGGGATTACATAGAGATAAAGACCGAACGGGTAAAATTGTATACTCTAGAAGACTCCAGAAGGCGAACCCTGAAAGCTGGGGCCCACCTGTCATTGACCAGGGGCGGTCGCCCCTGGCCATGAGTCGGCCGCCCCACCACCTCAACCAATGAGGTGGAGTCTCGCGGATCCTGCCTCCACCGCCTTTGAGGATGAATAATTATCGTCCATTTAGGTCGGTTTGATCCGAGGGCTGTGGTGCATCCTAGGGGGCTATATATTCAGAGAATTCAGAGAAGCCAGAGCCACCATCTCAATTAGAGCTCCATAGTTTAGTAGCATAGCTACATAGCAATAGATCTAGAGGGAATCAAGCCTAGCTTGGAGTCCGGATCTGTCGGAGTTCTTGGTAATTCCCCTCTACATTCTTGTAATATTCATCATTGTTCGTGATACTATGAGTAGTACTTTATTCTATTCTATTATATCGAATTGACTTTGCTCTATTTGATTATGTTCTCAATTATATTGTTCTTAGTTTACTTTGATTATATGTTTAGCATAGTTGGACTAGAATTATGTTTATGCATAGGATCGTATAGCGCTTGCTCATTAGATCGATGGGTGAGTGGTAAATATTGTGTAGGCGTGGTGCCTAGACCGTATTTATCTCGCGATTGCACCCTATATTCCGGATCGTGAGGTAGATCGCGGGAGTGACAGTCCCCGTTGAGTCCTTTGTGGCCCTTCTCCCGAGTATAGGTCTAGCAGAACAACCCTATTACATTGAAGTCATTGCTATGTCTCTAGTCTTCTTTAGTAATATCACTATGCATAGATGTAACCTTTTCCCGCCATGATTGCTAGATGTTCTTGCACTAATCATTGTATGCTTTGACTTTATAGTTAGAATAACATAGGATTATACCCTAGATCGTCCTAGTCCATGCTAGTGTTATAAGCTTAGAGTACTAAGTTGAGATGGCTATTACTATTATTGTATGTGGCTAAATGCTCTCATTTATCTTATGTCTATTATCATTCATTCCTATATTTTATCCAGTGCATTCCCTTCCCAGTGGTAAAATTATAAATAACGATACCTGGATTACTCCTGGTTAAAATGCTACGATGATATATTCTGTGCGCTTGCGGAACCCTCCTTATTTTCAGTTGCACTTAGTAAACATCAACACCATCCTCGCGGTCCTGAAATAGAGGAGAAGATCAAGATCAGCTAAGAGAAAAAAAACCGCAGAGGAGGCGAAGGAATCGTTTCATCACCTCAGGCGGCGGCCGCTGCGGTTGCTTCCCTCCGCCTCATCCGCTCCGGAGCGGGAGCAGGAGCGGGAGCAGGAGCGCGAGCCCGGGTGACCTCCCTCCTGAAGTTGGAGACATAGTCGCCGGTGATTCCTACGCCCCTGGAATGAGATCAAGAAGACGAATGAATAACCGCAAGGGGGCAGGGAATAGAGCCAAGATCGAGTAAAAGCAGTTGAGCAGTGAACTCAAGGAGTTGAAAGAATCTTACCGCCGGCGTTGGTTGCTGCTTCCCTCCGCCGCGTCCTCGGCAGGGCGCTTCCCGTGATCACCGCCGCTCGCCATGGTGGTGCTAGGGTTTTTTCTGGCTCGAGATGGAAGTGGAAGAGGAGGAGATAGAAGAAAAGCAACTGCTTGAGTGTGATGATGGGAGCCGAGAGATGGTCCTATTTATGAATGTTGGGAGCCGTGGCGGAGCCTTCGGGAAAGCCAAGCGACAAAATAGGGTTTTCCCACCTCTATGGGCCGATATTGGACTGTGCCGGGCCGGTCATTGCTATCGCTTCAGTTTTCGGTGTGCGCTCGGCTAAATATCTAAACAGGGATCATTCGGCTAAAGCGTGGACTTGGATTAAAAGTGGTTGCATTCAGAAAATATACTTGCTTATTAAAGGAGCAATTATATTCAGAAAGCCGATGGCATTCGGCTAAAAGATAAGTAACAGGGAAGAAAAGAAAAAATTTCTATTCCCCAGAAAAAATGAAATGTTTCAACATGACATGTTCAGAGAAGCATAGTGTTACATCTACATTACAAGCCAAGTGTTTACACATTCAGAAAGGAGTTGATGACATCGATAGCATCAGTCTTGATTCGGTTAACTTCATCAAGAGTTTTCTGGTCTTCTTCCTCGGAGTCCTGGATCTTGGGCAACTTGCTCTTGATTTGCCAAGTTTCTTTTATGAGTGATGATATCTTGACTTTAGTCGAATCAAGAGAGGTTGGCGAGATTAGCAAGCTTGGCTTCGTGAGACTGATTTTGGCATTCAGTGGGCCAATTTAGCTTCCAGGTTTGGTTCTCTCATCTCTCATGATCTCGGCTACGGCTCTAAGGTGTCCAAGGAGTGTTTGGACAATTTGATTTCGCGAATAGAGCTCCTTGACCTGCTGTTCTTTAGCCATCTTATCATTTTCTAGGTTGGCTTTGACAGGTTGTGTTTTTGTTTGCCCTCTTAACAGAAAAAGCGATCATCGAGATGGGATAAGGCTTCTAAAGCGGCTTTGAGATCGAAGGGATCTCTTGATCAATAAGCTCTGCAATTTCCCTTATCTGGTCTGATTCTCGAGTCAAGGTGACAATATCCTTGTTCAGAAAAAGAATTATATCCTTCAGTCTGGCTTGGTTCTTTGATGATAATTGCTGGCTGGAGGAGATTTCATCATCTTTGTCTTCATCAAATTCATCGGCAATGAGAGAAAAGTTGGCCCGTGGATGAGCAAGGGTGCCGTTGGTAGACAAGAGAAAGTAATTTAGCCAAATGCTTCAAGTTTAGGCAAAAAGGTAACTAATGAAGCAAGGATGTTACCTCTTCGGGGCAGATACTTGATCAGTCACTTCCTGGGTAGATTCAATATTTTGAGTAGTTGGTGCAATAGCTACCTCAGGATTAACAACCTCATGGCTTGTTGAAATATCTTGTATGGCCGGGGTTGGTGAGTCTGGAACCTGATGGGAAGAGAGTTCCTCTGTTGTTTCTCCTTGTTCATCTGAATCATAAGATATAAGATGAGAGTAAAGCATAATTAAAAGGAGAAAGGAGGCACAAAATGCGATATACATACCGCATTGCCAACGGTCTCGTTGGCACCTATCTCGACCGTGTGAGATTTCAGGAGTCCACCGTTTACCATTTTATCGAACCCCGAGAGCTAGCTTGTACTCGTTGAAGAATGGTGAGTATAGATGCACCAACAATGATGACAAAGGGACTAGGGAGCATTCATACCCGAGGAAATGGTTTGGCTTTCTTTGATCTTGTTTTCTTGGGTACGACAATGTCCTTGGTAGGAGAAGAAGGAATTTTCCTCTTAAGGTCCTTCAAAAGAACTGTGTCATCGGCAGGGGTCCTATTGAAGACTGCCAGAGTTGGAGCATTGTGTCCTAAAGCAGCAACAGGGCCAGGTTGCCAATATTGGACTTACGGAGGGCTTGGAGGAGCATTATCCCGTTCAAAGGGATGTTCGAATATAAAGTAAAAGCCTAAGAATAAGAAAAGCTCGAGAAAGTTACCTCATCATCGAGGCAAATTGAGGCGACGAGTTTGGCACGTAGGATGAACTTGAGTGTTGAAAATGTGGGAATGCCACTCTTGCCACCGGGAGTTAAATGAAGGATGAGCAACTTCGGTTATCACCAAGTGGATCGGTGCATATGATGGAAGGTGGCATCCAAGATTGAAGACTTTATTAGCCTCGGTGCTGTCTGACAATGTCTCCCTGGGCCTTATGATACTTGAGAAATATGGTCTTGGGGGTAATTGGCCAAATCCCAACTGCCTAGCAAATATATTTGGATTATAGAATTCATATGTAGGGTTTACCCGCCATGATGGAATTCTGCTGGCAGAGCACAAGGCCTGATGAAGGAGTTGAAAATCTCTTTGGCTGCATCATCTGAGCAGCCAAGTTCATAGCTGAATTTGCAGGGGAGAGTTAGATCTTCATTCTCCTTGTAAAGGAACCAAGTTATCTGGTCGAATCCCTTGTAGAAAATCTTGAAGAGGTGGCCGAGGTCTATGTCAATAACAATAGATGATGCAGCTTCACCATAAGTCTGGCAGGATTTCTGTTTGGGTTTTTCGCCTTCAGCATAATTAATTGATGGAAAGCCGAGGCCATGGAGATCCACTGAAATGATCTGATGCATATACAATTGCAGCCACATCTAGACCAGCCACCACAGGCCATTAACACAAGAAATTTCACCCTGATGGCACATCTGGACAGTAATCTGATGCATCATGTGGTAAACAGCTCCCAAAGATATTTGCCCAAAGGAATTAGTTGGCCTGCGGCCAAATCTTCAGCCATCACTATGTGATTCAGAGTTGGCTCATTGGATTTGCTGCAAAAGATGAACCTGCACAGCCACATGTTCATGAAGGCCTTGTACTCCTTGTCAGAAACGACACCGGTTGATGCATAAGTTTGAATGTGCTTGACCCATCCACCTCCTGACTTGACCGATCTCTGAGTACTAGTGCTTTTATACTTATTCGGGTATGCTGGTTTTGTAATGTTTAGACCAGTCATCATGAAGATATCTGCAAGAGTGATGGACATCGGTCCATGGCCAAAAATAAAAGCATTGACGGCATCAGACCAGAAGTGAGAGGCAGCTACCAAGAGGGAGTCATTACTTGTCATGTTGGCTAGTGATAGCTCCAAGCAATGTTGGATGTCTTGTGTTTCCCAAAGGTCACTGTTCCTGGCTTGCATTCTGCGGTACCAATCACGCCATCCTAAAATTGAGGGAAGGGGCCGGGTTTTGAAGGTGTTTGGTCATCTATTTGGTGGAGCAATCCTAGATTTGAAAGGGATCCTCAAAGTCTCTTTCTCAATGAATTCCCTCGGATTGGAATCTCCCATTGGACCAAGAAAGAAGGAATCAGGTTGAGCAAGGTTGGGGATCAAAATCTCATTCCTCATTTCCTTTGACGAGCAAGAAGTAGGGATGGATAAGTTGAAGGCACATCAAGAACTAATTCAAAAATTGCCGAATAAGTGAAGCAAGTAGGGTTACCTCCAGGAGTTCCTCTTGGGTCCCCGTCGCCAGGATGGAGCGGATTGAAGCCTCCGTTGCCATTGAAGGAGTGGTGGTGAAGCAAACTCAGTTCTCAGGTGGCGGCTGTGAGTGTTGGCGATCTTGACCTAGGCAAAGCACACTTGTGGTCAATTTCAGAATAAAATCCCTTTTATCCCAAAATTGAGGGGGCATGTGTTAACACCAAAATTTGGTAAAGGATATGACAGGTGGGCCCGCGTTCGGCGAGAGAAAGATTCGGCAAATACGTGTGCGATTGGCTAATTTTTCCCATTTCGACAAATGATCAGGCGGTCGGTTATCCTCGGCTGAGCGATGACTTCATTCGGGAAGAGAAATGGCAAGAGAGAGTTGGCCAAAAAGGGAAGGAGTCATGATGATCAAGGACACCGATCGTGTTTAGAGTTAGGATTATGTGTTTTTCCAAATTTGTTTGGTAGATCGTAGTCGTTTAGGACTCATGTCTTGTCCAGGGTATAAATATAAACCCTCGACCATTATAATAAGGGTTCACAACCAAATCAATACAAACCGGCCCGTGCCACCTTTCGAGTCTTTCTAGTCGTGTCATCGAGTTCTTCGAGAGGAACAATCGATCCGTCAACCTCCGTAAGTCCCGGCAACCTTGCTATCATGTCTAGTATCATGCGGTGGATTTAGATTATGATGCAAGTAGTCTCATTGTTTTAGCTTAGAACATGCGGTAGATCTAAGCTCGATCATGGGAAGTTTTTGCTTATGCCTTGTATCGTGCGACGGATTAAGACATGAGTAAAGATAGTTATCCAGCTCCATTAGATTTAGCAAGATCTAATTGATTCATTAAGTTATCACGTGTTGCATGTTTTATTTAATGTTTAATTATTTGCAACACTCTTTTCCCAATCTAGATTGATACTCTTTTCGGCTTTTTATCATTCTTTCATGTTTACTCAATGTCAAGTGGATCAAGTTCATATAGCCGAATTAGATCAATCAAGATTGTCACGTGTTGCGGGTTCATGCATGTTAGAACGTCTAGATCTTGGACAAAGTTGGATATCGTGCGGCAGATGTAGGCTTTGCTTTGCTCTAGATCGTAATAGCTTGGTTGTTCCTTCTTCATGGACCCCGATTTGGTAATCTTGCTGATACGGTTATGCTTACACATGTAATGAGTACTTATAGATCTATTTAGACCATTGCATGCTTTTAGCTCTTTATTATTAGATTGTATCATACGGTGGATTGATCTAAGTATAGAGAGCGGCATATGCTCATAGTAAGTCGTATCATGCGGTGGATTAGCTTGCTATAGTGTGTGCTTGACGGGTTTATGAAGGCTAGACGTGCGGCAGACTAGTTGGATTGGCCTATGCATGTGTTATCTTAGTGGACTTATATTTACAAGTTACCTATCTATAATTGTTTATGCTTTGATAATACTTTAAGCTTAAGATATAGTTTGTTATACTTCATTTGTTTAATCTTGTTCAAACATGTCTTCATGTATATGTATTCGTTAATCAATTCCCTTCACATCAGTTATATTAGATTAGCCGAATAACTTGCAAACATGTTGGCAGATAGCTTCTATGGCTATATGTCGTCGTAAGTGGCTTCAGGGCCGTAAATATGGAACTGTCTGGTCTCACCCAGCATGTTCCAGTTTTGATCTTACTATTTTATCCCTTGTCGACTTTCAGGTCAAATCGACTGGCACGCTTCCGGATTCAGAAACGCCCGGGCACCCGTTTGAAGCTAGGCTTTCCGGCTTGCTGTGTGTGAGACACAGAGTGTCACTTTTTGTGTCAACAATGACATATTTTGAAGCTCGTTCCTTACTTGCATCAATTAGTTTGCCTTGCTTGCGTAAAAACGACATGGCTAGCTTGCCTTTCTTTCATCTAATGCTTGCCTTGCTTGCCCTAGTAGTAAACACGTGCACGACATGGTGACGTCCAGTTTACATTTGGTCCGACGACTCCGGCCGCGAGGTCCTGCGACGAGCGCTGGGCCAGGCCGCGGCCCGCTCCCGCTACTTGGTTCAGCGCGTGCGCGTGCAGGCCGCCGCCGGATCAGGGGCCCGGTGCCGCCGTGGCCGTGGCCTCGCGCCGCCGGGGTCGTGGCCTCGCGCCGCCGGGAGCAGTGGCCTCGCGCCGCCAGGGTCATGGCCTCGCGCCGCCGGGAACGGTCGATGCGGCGGCGGCGCTGTGCATAAATCCTAGAAAGTTTTCTTTTTTTTTTAGATGGCGTGAACACTCTATCAAATTACCCAACTATAACACTACAGTTATTCATTTGACAAATATCAAATTACCATACTAACTTTGATTAGAAAAAAGAAATACAGAAATGGAATTGCCACCCCTTTGTTTTGAGTCATAATTATTTCAGTTTTAGAGGAAATGGGAAGAAATTTGGCACACATGGGGGGAAATTTGACTTATATGGCCCACCAGTCATACACATCAAAATTTCCTCCCGTTTCCTCTCTAGAATTTCCTCTCATTTCCTCCACCAATTCTAGCCATCGGACCATTTCCTCTCATTTCCTCAAGCATTTTAAAAATCTCCTAAAAATAAGTGCTTAGGAATTATCCATCTAATATGATCCACTCCATGGAAAGCCAACATCTTCAAACTGACTGTTTCTATCCATTCCCGACTCTTCTTGCCTTAACGGATCAATTTCTTCAGTCTTACTTTAATTTGATTGAGCCCAACTCAGTTTTCACTGCCTTCAGTCTAATGACTCCTAATAGTGGAACTACAGAAGACGACTTGTTTTCAGCACTGCTCTTTTCAAGCTATGATGAAGTAAACACCAGAATAGGTAGGAAGAAAAGTGCACTATAAGTCTTGTCAAACAACTGATTCATCCACATTGTGAAGAACCCTCCCTGATGCCTTCCAAGCCTACAATACAGCTACAGAGCGATTGCCTGCCTTGGCGAGCACCTTGTCTCTCTGTTTGCTGGAAATAAAATGCTCATCTCTCATGTTGCAACATAGTGTCATGCTCCTTCATCTGCTCTGTACTTTATTTATGGAGTGAAAGAGAGGGCAATGTCACAAAAGAATTGTAGGTAGCATTTGATTTAGTATAGAGTAAATAAATTACACCTGCGTACAACAATTTGTGTGGTTGTTTCACTTTGATCAATCCAACAAGCTGTAAAACATGCAAACGTATGCATAAACTTCTCCAATGTCTATGTCTATGTACATTTTCATGTACATCACATAGCATATTGAGCCACCATAACAGGTGTCATATGGATGGTTTTATGCAGCACATATATATGGGACCCTGCATTATAACGTCACATTAGTGTAAATTGTTGTTATGATCGTAAGTAGTAGACAACTAGATTGATGTACATGTTTATGTGAGGGATTGGCCAGTCATTTAAATAGCCAATGGGATGCAAATTGACAATATGAAATATCGTCGAAATAAACAGTAGTCCCTGCAAGCTAGTTACTTGTACTAACGATGAAAAATAACCGGTCACTCGCTCTGCTCCTTTTCTGCTCAAGCAATAATTAGTTGAGCCAATGCGAATATATCTAGCTACTTAATTATATCATGATATGTGCGTGAATCGTCCAGTACTCTACGAGTCATGGATAAACTAAAAGCAAACATGCACAGGAAAAACAGAAGAATAATCTTGACCCATAACGGAGAGAGTCCATCTTGTTCATGTCGCAAGGCTCCATAAACGTGCCTTGAAGGCTGGCACATATACCGTCGCCGATCTAATTTGATCTGGCACTAATCGTATTTGCTCAAGCCGTGTAAACAAAGTTACACATTCTCCAGGGCATATCAGGTGCTACCGATCCGATCTGATTTGATCCGGTGGAAATATGGCTGTAAATGAGATTGCGATTTTGCCGGGGCAGTTCACGTCATACATTCTCAAGGAGGTAGGCTCTAGTGGACCGACTTCTGATACGACATACTATCCTTAGTTCAGTGACACAATCCCTAACAAGCCCAACCTTGATCAACTTTCCTCTGCCCGCTGTCCCCTATGCCACTAACCACCAGAATGAGAATCCAGACAACAAAAGCCGATGCACATGGTGATAACCACTGGTAAGCCACCACAAATGGTCACCTCCAGAGTTTGAAGAGACCTCCTGATGCCTTCCAAGCCCAAGCAATTGCCTCGGCGAACATCTTGTCTCTCCCTTTTTCACCAAAAACAAAACTTTCATCTTTGTGATGTGTGTCGTGCTCCTTCAACTGCTCTGGTGCTGCTGAGTATAAGAGCATATCCAACAACTTGGTAAAAATCACTTGGTATATTTTGAGTTTTAGCAAGTTGTTATTTCATTTGGCAAGTCAAACAAAAAGCTATTTCCAACAAGTTGGTATTCCAACTTGGTAAAAACCAAAAAAGAAGGGCCACCTATACCGATCCAACTCAAGTCCCACCGATCCACAACTGCGTCGCGTCTATTCCCTTGTCCCATCGCCCAACGGGAGTCTGTCATCGGCACAGTAGCATGCAAACCACCATTCAACATTGATGTTTGGATAAAAAAACGTTGATGCCAGGCCATGCATTCGGTCACATACATTCAGTCAGGTTTGACAGGTTCCAGCGGCACAGTAGCATGCAAACCAACCATTCAACATAGCATGCAAACCAACCATTCAACGTTGCAGCACGGGAGGAAACTGTCGAGGCCGAAAACAGCGATACAAAGTCCACACCGTGCGCGGATATATACGCGCGCGGGGACTACGTTTAGCAAGTTGGGAAATATACCAAGTGGATTTACCAAGTTGTTGGAGAGGTGTTTTTGTGTTTTTTCCAAATTTATAAGAATAGCAAGTGGATTTGAGGAGTTGTTGGAGATGTTCTAATAAAAGGGAGGGCAATATCACACAAGAATTAAATATTTGTATTACCATTTGATTTGCATCAGGCTATTTACTGCCTTTAATGTCATTAAATGTGAACACACCAGAGGTCACCACTGTTGTTCCATGATAAACTGCTCATTCAGTTGGGTACTCAGTTTCTTCAGAGATGAAAGATGGTGAAGACCTCTAGGCCAATGTAGTGCATCGAGGCATGGAAGCGCGGAAATCAAGTTAAGTGATAACTCTGTACAGATCTCATCAAGCACGATCTGGCCCAGCCCGATGCATAGGGCCATGCCTGGCCCGCTCCTAGACACTTAAAAAAGCATTGGCCCAGTACTAGGTCCCGTAACCATGTGGCTGATACATGTACACAGCCACAAACTCATAAACGTAATTGTGCCTCAAACTACAGGAATGGCTGAAACCATCAGGGCCCCTGGTCAGACTCGTAGCCCCTGAACTCCAATGTGTTATGGGCTTATGGCATTGCAGATATATCTAACTGCTTATAGCATGACATGTGCGTGCATGTGTCCACCCCTCCATGAACGCCATGGATACACTAAAGGAGAACTTGTGCAGGAAAAAAATAGATAAATAACTAACTATGACACGCAATTGGACGGAGACCATCTTATTCATGACGCAAGGCTCCAACTTTTCGTGGACTTATGCGGCGCTACCGATCTGATCTGATTTGATCCAGTTGAAATGGCTATAAACGAGATTATGATCACTTTGCCTGGGCAGTTCATGACTTACTTTCTTAAGGTGACAAGCTCAAGTGGACTGACCTCTCATACGCTATATTGTCCTACACTGCTTTCCCTGACAAGCCCAACATCGTTCACACGTCATTTCCGCTGCCTGCTCTCCCCTACCTGCTTGACCACAAGAAAACCATCATGAACTTGATCACTTAGTGGGTTGCAAGTGCTAATACAAAGTCTAAGTTGTTGTAAGATATGAGGTAGTTAAGATAGGAGCCCTACTCTATTGTTCTAAGCACGCATGATTGCCAGAGATTTCCTTTTTAAAATGAATGAAAAACTTAATTGTTCCTCAATGGTGTTAAAATTCCTACCACGGCCATATTTATACCTTGATATATCCATAAGCCTTCTACATAAGCTACTTGCTTGCATTGAGTTTGGTTAAGACTTGTAGAACCATTGTTAGAGGTTTGTCGTGGCCCTAAGATCAAGATCTCCACATCACCAAATATGCTGCTTCTAATCCGGAAGTACGCAACCATGCTGCTCCTACCCTGGGAGTACGCATCTTACTACCACCATTCGTGCTATTCCTACCCTGGGAGTACGCATCTCACCATCCATCATTTATGCTACTCCTATCCTGGGGGTACGCATCTCACCATCATAATTATGCTACTCCTACACTGGGAGCATGCATCATCATCCATACCACCGTCATTGTGCTGCTTCTACACTGAAAGTACGCATCTTCACCATTTTATCCTATGGGTTGCTCCATGCTCCACAGTTAGAGATTCTCTCTCAGTTATCATTTGTTAGGTGAGACACATCTCATAAAGGCTAGGCATCTGTTAAAAAAAAAAGAAATGTTGAAAACAAAAAGGAGAAGAAAGAGAGAGAAAGAGCTAGCCTTGTCTCAATAGAAGTAGAAAGAGAGATAGCATCAAATAAAGGAGCAACCTCATTCACCATACATCCACTCTTTTTCACCTTACCATCCATTACATTTATCCATTTCATCTTACACCTTGATCTAAGGGTATGATAAGACTCTGCTGTGGTCCAAGATTTCATCTTTCTTAACTAAGACAACATATGCCTTGCGAGTATGCTATTCCTTGACATACCTACTTAAGCTCCACATAAAGCCTTATTAGAGGTAGGATGTCTTTGAAAGGCAAACACATGATGTGCCTTAGTGAGGATTCATACACCACTTGAGTGACTTGAGAGAAACCATTTGAGGAACATTAAGACTTCTTTTGAAAAACTTATCAAAAACCTCTGGCATGAAAGTTGCTAAAAGAATGAGAAAGGTAGATGCTCTAGTCAAAACTGTTCTGTCTTCCAACATCCCAAGACTGAGTTAATGCCATAAGCCCTATGGGTGCTAGAGTAATATGGGTGTGTTAACATTGCCAAATTTTCCATTCAAGGAGAAGTTCTTTGTTGTGCACTTAGTACTATTGAGATGTTAACTTAGTAATGATACCTGATCCAATCGAACCAAGTTTTGATCGTTTGCTCGGGACGAGCAAAGGTTAAGCTTGGGGATCTTGTTGACGGGAATAAAGACCAGTTTTGGTACACTCAGAAACCCGTCAACAGACCTCGATAGAAGGAAGATAAGGATCACATGAGCATATTTATCACTAATAAAGTTTCACTTGTATTCTTAGCTTGTGAAATGCGGGGAAAGCTGGAAACGGGCCTGTAAGACCAAAACCCGGGTCCACGACCCGATTCTCCGGGTCTCACCGGATCGACCACCAAGCAAGGTCCCGATACTACAGGAGAACCTGATCTTGGATCCGAATGTACCACACATCAACGTTCCACCCGATTGGTACATTGGACCAAGGATCCACATAGAAGCAAGCAAGATATCAAGTGAACCCAACTTCGGACAAGACTACACGTGACAAGCCAGGACAGCACCAGGAAGCTGCCACGTGGGCCAGGGGCCAGGTGCCAGGTCGGCCGACCCACCTTTGGTGGCCTGACACCTTGGCACTGCTCCCACTGCCACCTGGACCTTCTAGAAGGCCAGTGGGACCCACAGGTCAGCCAGACCCAGGTCGGCCGACCTGCACATGGGCCCCACTCAAGGTCGGTTTGCTTCCGCCGCCTTCCTGCATGGCTCCCACGTGTCCTGCACCAAGAGCCGTCCATTCAAGTCGGTGGAAGGTCGGTTTGATCCAACGGCGCATGACGGAGAGCACATGGATCGCTGACGTGGCGCTGGAGTAACCCCTACTCCACCTCTACTATAAATACCCCCTAGTCCCTCATTGTAAAGTGTCTCCAAGTAGTTCACATTAGTGTTCTCAAGCTCAAGCTCTCTTGGGAGATCAAGAGTGGTGTAGTCTAGTCTAGAGTGGGAGTTTGAGTCGAGTCGAGCGAAGCTCGGGTCTCTGGAGTCGTCTTCTGGAGAATCTGGTATAGCTCTTGTACCTTTACTTTCTAAGTACTTTTCTTATATTAATATAGTCTTGCTTTACTTTATTAAGTCTTTACTTTGAGTACTTTACTTTCAGTATTTACTTAGTGCACTGCTATACTAGTGTAGTAGTGTTGTGTCTTAGTCTCATTAGTGTAGAGTCTGAACTAGTTAGTGTCTAGATCCTTTATGTGTGGTTCACTACCAACTGGGGCCGAGGCTACTTACGTGGTAGCCGGAGTCTTAAGACTAGATTAACGTGGTAGTCGGAGTCTTAAGACTAGATTAGGCGAGGTGCTTAGGCTAGTGCTTAATAGTGGATGCACCCTATCGTAGATTGGTATATCCATTCACTTTCCGATGTATATTAGCGGGGGCGGTTGTGACAGAACGCAGCCTTCCAGTTATATCTATTTGCGTCAGGGATAGGCTGTAGGGCACCCATTAAAGTCGAGGTTCGCTGGAATAGGAGTTAGTCCCACTGGGAACGCAACCCTCCTATTTGTCAGTCGACTTCCCCTATCAGATCGATGGTCTAGGCATTAGTCTAGTTAAGTCGTTACACTAGTTAGATTAGAACACAAAAGTATAGTTAGATACATAGGAGTCCTTACTCACTCGTTGTCCTCCCACCTAGCTAGCTACCTACTAGTTACCTTTAGTTATCACTCATATCAACACTCACCCCGTTATTAATATCAATAGCTTAGATTGAGTAAAACCACCATGGGTTTCCATCACCCATTTGCTAGAGAGTCTTAATCCGCTTCCCGTGAGCGAACTACAAATTCGACACCGGAATACTCACCAGGTTGAAGTGCTATAGCAGTTCCTTTGCGCTTGCAGAGTTACCCTTGGTTAGTCTGCGTCGTCACTAGAATCTAGCTTAGCTTAGCATTCTTAGGCTGTTGCCGAAAGAGGAATTGTGACACCCTCTCTCTGGTGGTAGTTTGGGTTTGCAGTAGGCTTTGCTATCAGACGCTAGTTGCATTTACTTCACGCTAGTCGGTGTGTGCTAAGAAGTGTCGTTAGGCATTTCTGATGCCATTGCCGGGAAACTAGTATCTTTATCGAGTTCTAGTGATTGCGCTAAGATCTGCCAACAGTCGTCGGAGTCGGAGATGAGGCCGGCGTGGCGGAGCTCTGAGTCGGTGATGCGGCGTTTGAGGTTGAGGTCCACTTCGTCAATCTGGTGGGAAACCGCCATGTCAAAGTCGGTGAAGCGCTTGGTGACGTGGTTGTTGAGCTCGCAGAAGCGGTCGTTGATCTGCTTGTCGAGGTTGGGATCCACATCATCGATCCGCTTGAAGAAGGCCGAGTCGAAGTCAACGAAGTGCTTGTCGACGGCAGCATCTGCCGCAATGAAGCGGTCCTCGATCTGGCACCCGGTCGATGTGAAGTGCTCGTCGAGCTTGCGGTCGGCTTCCTCGAACTTGGAGTCGATCTGATGCGTCTGCTCCACGAACAGGGCCTTCATCTCGTCCATGAATAGCTTGCTCTTGAAACTCATGGCGCTGTGGCTACGGGTGAAGCGGGTGAAGTGGGGGTGCTGCGGGGGTGCTGCGGAAGCGGCAGTGGTGGCGGAGGTGGTGTTGGTGGTGATGCGCTCGCCAGAACGAGCGATTCCGATCGGGATCGACCGCGTCTTTGGGAATCACGAGCTCGGAGATCGGGGAGATCGATCCAAACTCCAACCCGAGGCATTGCGATCCAACCCGATCGAATCCGAGCGGGAATCAAGAGTCGCCGATACCGAGATATGCGAGATAGCTAGGGAGAGTAGAAATTGTAGCTAGGGAATAGTTTTATTATAGGAATTGGTTCGAATCCGAAGAACAATTATAGGATTGAATTTGAAAAAGGGGAATGAGGAAGAACATAGGAAAGCTGAAACTGCAAGTTGTTGTTCATTTCATTCATGCCCTCTTCTGTCTCCTGTGTTGGATACTTGTACACGGCAGCGGCTCGGATGGCTACTTCCACTGTGGGCCGCGGACAAGCGTGTTGGGCCTCCACTCCCGGGTTCCACGTCTTGGGCCGGGTCCCTTTCGAGTTGATTGATCGTGCTGGCTTCCAGAAGCAGCGATGGAGTCGCTGACACATGAGCATAGATATTTGAAACACATTCCGTGCTGGATGATCTGGATTGGCGTAGAGGACCACCAGTACTGAATGAGCAGTTTATCATGGAACATCAGTGGTGCCCTCTGGTGAGTGCCCATTCAATTAAATTACAGGCACTAAATAACCTGATGCAAATCAAATGGTAGTGCAGAGACATTTAATTTCTTGTGTGATATTTCCCTCTCTTTTGTTACTCCATAAATAGAGAAGCACCAGAGCAGTTGAAGGAGCACGACACACATGAGAGATGAAAATTTTGTTTTTGGTGTGAAGAGAGACAACTTGTTCGTGGAGGCAGTTGCTGTGTAGTTCTAGGATTGGAAGGCATCAGGAGGGCTCTCCACACTCTCTGGGTGACCCGTTGCGGTGGCTTACCAGTGATATTCACCATGCGGTCTTCAGCTGCGATGCCTCCATCATCCTCATCGATCATCACATACCTGAGCTTCTTGCGGCTTGTTCTGACTGCTCATGTGTCAGCGACTCCATCGCTGCTTCTGGAAGCCAGCACGATCAATCAACTCGAGAGGGACCCGGCCCAAGACGTGGAACCCGGGAGCGGAGGCCCAACACGCTTGTCCGCGGCCCACAGTGGAAGTAGCCGTCCGAGCCGCTGCCGTGTACAAGTATCCAACACAGGAGACAGAAGAGGGCATGAATGAAATGAACAACAACTTGCAGTTTCAGCTTTCCTATGTTCTTCCTCATTCCCCTTTTTCAAATTCAATCCTATAATTGTTCTTCGGATTCGAACCAATTCCTATAATAAAACTATTCCCTAGCTACAATTTCTACTCTCCCTAGCTATCTGCTTATATCTGGTATCAGCGACTCTTGATTCCTGCTCGGATTCGATCGGGTTGACTGCAACAGCCTCGGGTTGGAGTTTGGATCGATCTCCCTGATCTCCGAGCTCTGTGATTCCCAGCACGCGGTCGATCCTGATCGGAATCGCTCGTTCTGGCGAGCGCATCACCACCAACACCACCTCCGCCACCACTGCCGCTTCCGCAGCACCCCCGCAGCACCCCCACTTCACCCGCTTCACCCGTAGCCACAGCTCCATGAGTTTCGAGAGCAAGCTATTCATGGACGAGATGAAGCCCCTGTTCGTGGAGCAGACGCGTCAGATCGACTCCAAGTTTGAGGAAGCCGACCGCAAGCTCGACGAGCACTTCACATCGACCGGGTGCCAGATCGAGGACCACTTCGTCGCGGCAGATGCTGCCGTCGACAAGCACTTCGTTGACTTCGACTCGGCCTTCTTCAAGCGGATCGATGATGTGGATCCCAACCTCGACAAGCAGATCAACGACCGCTTCTGCGAGCTCAACAACCACGTCACCAAGCGCTTCACCGACTTTGACATGGCGGTTTCCCACCAGTTTGACGAAGTGGACCTCAACCTCAAACACCGCATCACTGACTCAGAGCTCCGCCACGCCGGCCTCATCTCCGACTCCGACGACTGTTGGCAGATCTTAGCGCAATCACTAGAACTCGATAAAGATACTAGTTTCCCGGCAATGGCGTCAGAAATGCCTAACGACACTTCTTAGCACACACCGACTAGCGTGAAGTAAATGCGACTAGCGTCTGATAGCTAAGCCTACTGCAAACCCAAACTACCACCAGAGAGAGGGTGTCACAATTCCTCTTCCGGCAACAGCCTAAGAATGCTAAGCTAAGCAAGATTCTAGTGACGACGTAAGACTAACCAAGGGTAACTCTGCAAGTGCAAAGGTACCGCTGTAGCACTTCAACCGGGTGAGTATTCCGGTGTCGAATTTGTAGTTCGCTCACGGGAAGCGGATTAAGACTCTCTAGCAAATGGGTGATGGAAACCCGTGGTGGTTCTACTCAATCTAAGCTATTGATATTGATAACGGGGTGAGTGTTGATATGAGTGGTAACTAAAGGTAACTAGTAGGTAGCTAGCTAGGTGGGAGGACAACGAGTGAGTAAGGACTCCTATGTATCTAACTATACTTTTGTGTTCTAATCTAACTAGTGTAACGACTTAACTAGACTAATGCCTAGACCATCGATGTGATAGGGGAAGTCGACTGACAAATAGGAGGGTTGCGTTCCCAGTGGGACTAACTCCTATTCCAGCGGACCTCGACTCTAATGGGCGCCCTACAGCCTATCCCTGATGCAAATAGATATAACTGGAAGGCTGCGTTCTGTCACAACCGCCCCCGCTAATATACATCGGAAAGTGAATGGATATACCAATCAACGATAGGGTGCATCCACTATTAAGCACTAGCCTAAGCACCTCACCTAATCTAGTCTTAAGACTTTGGCTACCATGTTAATCTAGTCTTAAGACTCCGGCTACCATGTAAGTAGCCTCGGCCCCAGTTGGTAGTGAAACACACATAAAGGATCTAGACACTAACTAGTTCAGACTCTACACTAATGAGACTAAGACACAACACTACTACACTAGTATAGCAGTGCACTAAGTAAATACTGAAAGTAAAGTACTCAAAGTAAAGACTTAATAAAGTAAAGCAAGACTATATTAATATAAGAAAAGTACTTCGAAAGTAAAGGTACAAGAGCTATACCAGATTCTCCGAAGACGACTCGAGACCCGAGCTTCATTTGGACTCGACTCTAACTCCCACTCTAGACTAGACTACACCACTCTTGATCTCCCAAGAGAGCTTGAGCTTGAGAACACTAATGTGAACTACTTGGAGACACTTTACAATGAGGGACTAGGGGGGTATTTATAGTGGAGGTGGAGTAGGGGTTACTCCAGCGCCACGTCAGCGATCCGTGTGCTCTCCGTCATGCGCCGTTGGATCAAACCGACCTTCCACCGACTTGAATGGACGGCTCTTGGTGCAGGACACGTGGGAGTCATGCGGAAGGCGGTGGAAGCAAACCAACCTTGAGTGGGGCCCATGTGCAGGTCGGCCGACCCGGGTCCGGGCCGACTCAGGGTCCCACTCGGCCTTCTAGAAGGTCCGGTGGCGATGGGAGCGGTGCCAAGGTATCGAGCCACCAAAGGTGGGTCGGCCGACTCCGGCACTGGCCCCGGCCCACGTGGCGGCTTCCCGGGTGCCGTCCCGGCTTGTCACGTGTAGTCTTATCCGGTTGGGTTCACTTGATATCTTGCTTGCTTCTATGTGGATCCTTGGTCCAATGTACCAATCGGGTGGAACGTTGATGTGTGGTACATTCGGATCCAAGATCAAAGTTCTCCCCGTAGTATCGTGGACCTTGCTTGGTGGTCGATCCGGTGAGACCAGTAATCAGGTCGGTGGACCTCGGGTTTTGGTCTTACGGGGCTGTTTCCAGCCTTTCATGCATTTCACAAGCTAAGAATACAAGTGGAACTTTATTAGTGATAAATATGCTCATGTGATGCTTATCTTCCTTCTATCGAGATCTGTTGACGGGTTTCTGAGTGTACCAAAACTGGTCTTTATTCCCGTCAACAAGATCCCCCAAGCTTAACCTTTGCTCATCCCGAGCAAACGATCAAAACTTGGTTCGATTGGATCAGGTATCATTACTAAGTTAACATCTCAATAGTACTAAGTGCACAACAAAGAACTTCTCCTTGAATGGAAAATTTAGCAATGTTAACACACCCATATTACTCTAGCACCCATAGGGCTTATGGCATTAACTCGGTCTTGGGATGTTGGAAGACAGAAGCTTTTGACTAGAGCATCTACCTTTCTCATTCTTTTAGCAAGTTTCATGCCGTGAGGTTTTTGATAAGTTTTTCAAAAGAAGTCTTAATGTTCCTCAAATGGTTTCTCTCAAGTCACTCAAGTGGTGTATGAATCCTCACTAAGGCACATCATGTGTTTGCCTTTCAAAGACATCCTACCTCTAATAAGGCTTTATGTGGAGCTTAAGTAGGTATGTCAAGGAATGGCATACTTGCAAGGCATATGTTGTCTTAGTTAAGAAAGATGAAATCTTGGACCACAGCAGAGTCTTATCATACCTTTAGATCAAGGTGTAAGATGAAATGGATGAATGTAATGGATGGTAAGATGAAAAAGAGTGGATGTATGGTGAATGAGGTTGCTCCTTTATTTGATGCTATCTCTCTTTCTACTTCTATTGAGACAAGGCTAGCTCTTTCTCTCTCTTTCTTCTCCTTTTTTTTTCAACATCTCTTTTTTTTTTCAACAGATGCCTAGCCTTTATGAGATGTGTCTCACCTAACAAATGATAACTGAGAGAGAATCTCTAACTGTGGAGCATGGAGCAACCCATAGGATAAAATGGTGAAGATGCGTACTTTCAGTGTAGAAGAAGCACAATGATGGTGGTATGGATGATGATGCATGCTTCCTGTGTAGGAGTAGCATAATTATGATGGTGAGATGCGTACCCCCAGGATAGGAGTAGCATAAATGATGGATGGTGAGATGCGTACTCCCAGGGTAGGAATAGCACGAATGGTAGTAGTAAGATGCGTACTCCCAGGGTAGGAGCAGCATGGTTGTGTACTTTCGGATTAGAAGCAGCATATTTGGTGATGTGGGGATCTTGATCTTAGGAAACCTCTAACAAAGGTTCTACAAGTCTTAACCAAACTCAATGCAAGCAAGTAGCTTATGTAGAAGGCTTATGGATATATCAAGGTATAAATATGGCCGTGGTAGGAATTTCAACACCATTGAGGAACAATTAAGTTTTTGATTCATTTTAAAAAGGAAATTTCTGGCAATCATGTGTGCTTAGAACAATAGAGTAGGGCTCCTATCTTAACTATCTCATATCTTACAACAACTTAGACTTTGTATTAGCACTTGCAACCCACTAAGTGATCAAGTTCATGATGGTTAAAGATGCCAAATAATCTAGACTCAGAGAAGTGCTAAGTTGTAAACAAGCACTAGAGAAACATTAACTAGCAATTTCATCATCATATCCATAGAAAGACTAGCACACATGAAGCATATAAACAAAAAGGGAAATAAAGCAAATAAATATTTTTGGATTTTTAAATTTTAATTTTTTTTAAATGCAAGAAAACATTAACTAAAATGCAATAATTAAATGAGGGGGATTGGAAACATACCTTGGATGGACTTACCTTAGTGGGGGAGAGGATCTCCCCCAAGCTTGTCTCTTGCCCACCTGTTGTGAGAACCACTCGTTCCACTGGTCCCAGCGGTGCTCCTCCTCCGTGATGACGCCTGTTAACGGTTGTTAATGATCAATTTTATATGTCAATCAGAGAGAGAAAGAGGGGTATAATCTGTTCACCACCATAGACTTAGGGTCTAAACTGACAGCTTCCACAAGTTTTGGTGAATATGTGTTTTCGCAGGGGATTATCAGAAAAAACATCCAAGAAGGCCCACATGTCAGGATTACATAGAGAGAAAGACCGAACGGGTAAAATTGTATACTCTAGAAGACTCCGAAGGCAAACCCGGGAAGCGGAGCCCCACCCGTCATTGACGGGGGCGGCCGACTCTAGGGGAGGGGCGGCCGCCTCTCCACTCCACCAATCGGGTGGAGTCTCGCGGATCCCGCCTCCACCGACCTTGAGGAGCAATAATTATCGTCGATTTAGGTCGGTTTGATCCGATGGCCGTGGTTCCTTCAAGGGGGCTATATATTCGGGCCCCTCCCCTCGGGTGAAACCCTAATTTCATTCAAGAATTCATTATTCGAGAGGTAGCCATCGGAAAAGCCAGGTTTAGAGAGATCTCTCCACCGTGAGAATTAGAATAGCTACTCTAGTTCTTCAAGTTCTACATAGGTTTAGACTAGATAGAGGAAGAATCGGGCGCCTGTGCTCGGATTTTCGGATCTTCATCATCAAGAATTTGGTATTATCTTGTATCTATTCTTGTGACTTTATTCTAATATCGTTATGTTTCTATTTATTATGTTCCTAGTTTATTCTAGTTCTACATTTGATATGGTTATGATAGATAATAAGTTTATGTATATGTTTGCAAAGCGCTTAGCTCTGTTTCATGGGAGGGTTAGATGGTAGATTTCATGTGAGCATGGTGCTTAGATGCCGTTTACCCGCAAATGCACCCTATTGGCCGGTCGTGTGGTAGATCGCGGAAGTGACAGCCCGTTGAGTCCTCTCGTATTCCATCCCCGTTGGTAGGTCTAGCGTAACCAAAGTTGCGTAGTAAGTCCCGCTATGTCTTGGCTTGTTATAGCAATGATCCTTATACATAGATGAAGAGTCTTTTGTGCTATATGTGATAGTGTAGAGTTAGAGTAGATGAATGACTTAGTAGATTAGAGCCTACATAGGATTTCTATTTCTTGTGCTAATCAGATGTCAACCTACCTTTTGTGAGTAGTCTCGTATCTAATCTCTCGTGTGATTTATACCCCGAGCTTTATACTTTATATTCGCTTATTTATCATGGTTTACCCTCTCCAAAGTATGTGACAAAGGCAATCAATCACTCATAAGTAGTCGTGTTTAGCAAGTTTACCTCATTGTTTAAGTCCTTAGTTCTTTCCTTGAGCTAAATATAAATTACGATACCCGGAATACTTCCCGGTAAAATGCTACGATGGTGTATTATCTGTTCGCTTGCGGATCCCATATTTTCTTGACTAGAGGAGCAGTTTCTATACCAATGCTTCTAGCGCCATGCTAGGGATGACAACTTAGCATGAGTGGTGTTAGAAGTGTCAACAACGCCTTGGACAAATTCCAAGTTCTGTTGCATGAGCTGCAACGTAGCTTGATTCCCGATGTGGAGGTTCTCAACCTCCTGAGTGAGTGCTTCTATCTCGGTCGGTGGCCGACGCCTCCCTCTACGGGGGTGAGGAGTATGTGCCCAAGAGGATGTCCTGGAATGAGGGGGCGCTTCCATGTGGGAAGAGCTCACCTCCTCTTCTTCATCGGGTGCGCATGAGAGGGACCAACTTGCTCCCGAGCAAAGACGGGCTCGTGCTCTCGTCATTCCCGTCCGTCCCCGCAGCGGGACAAGGTCTTCCCCTTCGTCTGTGGTTAGTGTTGAGACATTATACAGCCCAAAGTCCCTCATTAGGGAGAGGAATCTCGATCAGTATCGGGCCCATATGTCATCTTAAGGTACCTCTTGGACCTCTTTTAATTAGACCAGTACGTAAAAACGTTTCTTCAAGAATAATTGGTCTCTCCTTAGGTATAAACTCATAAACATTCCCCTCAAGCACACCCAAAGATTCAAGCAATCCTAGTTATGAATGAAGTAAAACCTATGGGTGTTTCTTGAACAACAGAGTTCTCCCAAAAGTGTAATAGCATTTTGACAGGGGCAAACTTGATTTTGTTAACCATGACATACATGAGTTGCATCTCTTTAAGACCTATCCTTGATAAATCAGCCCTAGGAAACAGAGTGATTGCGATCCAAAAGAACATAAACCTCAAAGTTGGATTATGAATTTGCTTAGGTTTAGGATTGGACCGGTTGACATAGCAATTGATTTCCAAAAGACAGCAAAGTTAAAATTCGCTAGAGCAGCCTCTTCATCTAGTATGCAATCATGATCAAAGCCTAGACCAACACTCACCTCATTCCAAGACAGGTCATAGCCATTATTAAACATGCGAAAGCTAACACCCAAAGCATTTGACTTAAGTGAGCAAAGGAATTCTTGGGTGAGTAACTCTATGCCACGTTCAGGAACTTGCCAAAATGAGGACCAACCAATAGTATTGAAAACTATGGCAAAGTCGGTGCTCATACCTGTTTTGTCGAGGAGTTCTTGGTCGAAGAGGGCGGAGTGCTGGAAACCGCAAGTGCGAAGAGTATAGAGCTTTCCTAACTCCTCATGGGTGACCATGAGGTTGCTAATAGGCTCCATCATTCTGCCAGGGATGATGGCAGGGACAAGTTGGTGTACTTGTTCTTCCTCCTCCCTCTCATGACCCCTACTTTCGGATTGGCGAGAGCTCGAGGATGAGCCTTCGCCCTTCTTTTTGCTAGACCTTCGGAAGGGATTCTTCATCCTAACTAAACTAGTGGGCAAACAAGACCAAGCTTTTCTACTACACTACTAAGAGCGAAAAGGGAAATATTTTTGGGTTTTTGGGTTTATGACTACTACTACACTAAACTTGAGAAGGCTTGAAACACTAAGAGAGAAGAGAAGGCCAAGTGAGCTCGAGATGATTCTGCTGGTTGTGGTGTGGGATTGAGCTCACATTGGGGTGGTATTTATAGGGTTGAAGGGGCAAGGCCAACCCAGCCAAAGGGCAGGTCGGCCGACCACACCCTAGAGCCTTGTGCACTTGTGTCTCACTTTAGACAAAGAATCTTGCCTCGTGCTTGCAAAAAGTCTGGAAAATGGGACCCAACCTTGGTCGGCCAACTAAGGATTTTGCCCCCACTACTTTGGACATGTTTTGTCTGGTTGTCTGATAAAGGTAGTGGTGGTCCTGGTCCTAGATTCCTTTTGGTTGATTCGGATTCCTATGTCTAGTGTTTGGTGAAAGAGAAAAGGAAAGGGCAAAAGTGGGGACAAGGATAAAGGTTGTCTCCTAGCATGCACTGCTGTTCCCTATGCTTGCTTTAGTGTTGGGATGTTCCCTAAAGCATTCTCATGCTTAAAGTAGCATCCTAAGCTAAAGTCATGAGCATTGCACCATCTCTCTTCGAATTCTGGCAAGTGGGATGGGCATAGGATCCAAGTGTGTCAGTAGTGGGAGGCAGCTGGGTGCCTGGTGGGACCAGGTCCAGGTCGGTCGACCTGGGCTTGTGAGCCCCAGGGCACCCGGTGCACTCCCTTGGATTCCCTGCTTCTAGCCAGAGTGAAGAGAGAGGTGGTAGACCCCAAAGGCAGGTCGGCCGACCAGGCCTTGGTGGCCCCACCAGCTCAACTTTTCTCTAAACACTCTTCTCAAGTTTTATTACCTATATCTAAGTTTATTTTATTGAACTAAACTATGCAGTTGTGAAAGTAAACATGCAATTGGAAAAGGGAAATGCAGAATTGAAATGCATGGAACTAAATATGAGATAACTACTGACATACCTGGTCAGCGGAGGGCTCCGTATTTTAGGTTCATAGAGCAGGACCTCTCCTGTCGGGTTCATTCAGTGGACACCTCAGTCGGTCCCGAAGATGGGGACCTTGAGGGTGTCTCCTTCTTCCGCCATTCTTGCTGGACCTCGGCTTTTGGTTCGGCGGGTTCTTCTTTCGCTTCGGCCTTCTTGGCCGACTTAGCGGTCTTGGTGTTCTTCCGTCGGCGGTGTTGGCGACGCGGCTTCTGGGGTGCTTGTGCCTGCATGTTAGCTTTAAAACCATTGAAAGGCACATTCACATACCGTCCTTGGACTGACATGTACATCTCGCCATGTTGCACGTAGATGGTGGCGTCCACCGTGCTCAGGAACGGTCGTCCCAGGATGAGCGGTACTTCAACATTGGCTCCCATGTCCAGTACCAGGAAGTCGACAGGGATATACTCATCTTTAATTCTGAGTAAGATATCCCGTGCCAACCCCTCGGGAAACCGGATGGTTTGGTCCGCCATCTGCAAACGCACATATGTAGGGTGCAACGGGCTCCCTAACAGATTATCATAAGTTACCTTGGACATGATGTTGACACCGGATCCAAGGTCGCAGAAAGCGTTGTCGAAGATCTGCGGTCCAATCTGGCAAGTGATCGTTGGCAGGCCAGGATCTCCCTTCTTCGGGACAAACGGCGAATCCACCGTCACCCAAACGGAACGAGAATGAGGCTTACCGAACTTCATAGTTACCAACCTGACGCCCTCAATAGGGTCCTCAGGCTTTGCCGGAATCTTACCTTGCTCATAAGTAGGGACAGCTACTGCTAATTGAGCTAACTGGTTTTCTAACATTTTATTAAAGCTCAATTGATTTTTCATAGCAGAGTTAAAGCTATCCATTTTCTCACTAAGACTTTCTAAGATCTTGTCATTAGCCATCATTCTTTTATTAAGACCATCATTAATTTTAATTTGACCAAAGACAAGTTCTTCCAAGGAAGGTTGGTTATTGAAAGAATTACCGAATTATTATGGTAAGAATTTCCTGAATTATTATTGTAACCCATACCTTGGCCTTGGTAGAAGGGGCGCGAACTCCATTGCTGTTGTTGGGGCCGATTCCCGTTGTTGAAGTGGTTGTTGTTGTTGTTGACGAAGTTCACCTCCTCCTGAGTCATGGGGCAGTTGTTGCCCGAATGGTCCTCCTCTCCGCAAACCTCGCACCATGGGTCAAGACCCACAAGACGATAGCGGCGAGTCCGGATGGCCTCCACTTCCTTGTTAGAGGATGAACCCTCTATCTTCTTCATCGGGAGGTCCATCTTGGCAGAGCATGTCCACCTCGCTAAGGGCGTGGACACCTCTCTTCTTGGGCCGAAGGCGCTCTTCGTTCCATCCTTGGTTGACCACCATCTTCTCGATGAGCTCCTTGGCATCCCCGACATTGTGTTGCGGAATGCCCCTGCCAGGAAGCATCAAGGTGACTCGGGCTACGCCGCCGCCCCATGGTAGAAACCTTGAATAATGAGCCATTCGTCTATCCCGTGGTGGGGACAGGCTTGAATGTACTCATTGAGACGTTCCCATGCTTCGGGAAACGTCTCGTCGGACTTTTGTTGGAAGCTTGAAATCTTCCCGCGCAGGACACTGGTCTTGCCCGCGGGAAAGAACTTCTTGAGGAATGCATTGGCACATCTGTCCCAAGTTGTCACCTCGGCCTTGTTGTTGTAGAACCATTGCTTCGCCTTTCCCAACAATGAGAATGGGAAAAGACGAAGGCGAACAGCATCTGCAGTGATGTTCTTGACCGTGAAGGTGTTGCACACCTCCAAAAAGTGTTGGAGGTGGGCATTGGCATCCTCATGTGGCTTTCCACATAATTGATTGGCTTGCACCATGTTGATCAGTGCAGGCTTGAGTTCAAACGTCGCATCGCCCAAGTTCACGTTCGGACCCGTAGCGACAAAGTCGGCTGACGGTGACGAGAACTCAGCGATGGTCTTCTGAGCCATGACTGCCTCAACAACTGGTGCGGGACTTCCTTCCACAAATGGTTCAGGCTCTGAGATGATTCTCTGAGGAGAGACTAGACTGCGTCTAGCTCTCTTTAGCAACCTCTCGGGATCTTCGACGAAGTTTGATGGCAGACTGAAATCGCTCATGCACTGTCTAGAAACAGATAATAACAAAAACAAGACAAAGTAAAGGATAAGCCCCTAACACTACTGATGCCATGGATTCCAATTTACTAAAGATTCTTAATACGGCGCTTCCCCGGCAACGGCGCCAGAAATGCTTGTTGGCAGATCTTAGCGCAATCACTAGAACTCGATAAAGATACTAGTTTCCCTAAGAATGGCGTCGAAATGCCTAACGACACTTCTTAGCACACACCGACTAGCGTGAAGTAAATGCGACCGGCGTCGATAGCTAAGCCTACCGCAAACCCAAACTACCACCCGAGAGAGGGTGTCACAATTCCTCTTCCGGCAAATGCCTAAGAATGCTAAGCTAAGCTAGATTCTAGTGACGACGTAAGACTAACCAAGGGTAACTCTGCAAGCGCACAGGTACCGCTATAGCACTTCAACCGGGTGAGTATTCCGATGTCGAATTTGTAGTTCGCTCACGGGAAGCGGATTAAGACTCTCTAGCAAATGGGTGATGGAAACCCGTGGTGGTTCTACTCAATCTAAGCTATTGATATTGATAACGGGGTGAGTGTTGATATGAGTGATAACTAAAGGTAACTAGTAGGTAGCTAGCAAGGTGGGAGGACAACGAGTGAGTAAGGACTCCTATGTATCTAACTATACTTCTGTGTTCTAATCTAACTAGTGTAACGACTTAACTAGACTAATGCCTAGACCATCGATGTGATAGGGGAAGTCGACGACAAATAGGAGGGTTGCGTTCCCTGGGACTAACTCCTATTCCAAATGGACCTCGACTTTAATGGGCGCCCTACAGCCTACCCCCGATGCAAATAGATATAACCGGAAGATCGCGTTCGTCACAACCGCCCCGCTAATATACGTCGGAAAGTGAATGGATATACCAATCAACGATAGGGTGCATCCACTATTAAGCACTAGCCTAAGCACCTCGCCTAATCTAGTCTTAAGACTCGTAAGTAGCCTCGGCCCGCTTGGTAGTGAAACACACACAAAGGATCTAGACACTAACTAGTTCGGACTCTACACTAATGAGACTAAGACACAACACTACTACACTAGTATAGCAAAGGCACTAAGTAAATATTGAAAGTAAAGTACTCAAAGTAAAGACTTAATAAAGTAAAGCAAGACTATATTAATATAAGAAAAGTACTTCGAAAGTAAAGGTACAAGAGCTATACCAGATTCTCTAGAAGACGACTCCGGAGACCCGAGCTTTGCTCGACTCGACTCTAACTCCCACTCTAGACTAGACTACACCACTCTTGATCTCCCAAGAGAGCTTGAGCTTGAGAACACTAATGTGAACTACTTGGGGACACTTTACAATGAGGGACTAGGGGGGTATTTATAGTGGAGGTGGAGTAGGGGTTACTCCAGCGCCACGTCAGCGATCCGTGTGCTCTCCGTCATGTGCCGTTGGATCAAACCGACCTTCCACCGACTTGAATGGACGCCTCTTGGTGCAGGACACGTGGGCGTCATGCAGGAAGGCGGTGGAAGCAAACCGACCTTGAGTGGGGCCCATGTGCAGGTCGGCCGACCTGGGTCTGGCTGACCTGTGGGTGCCACTGGCCTTCTAGCAGGTCCACGTGGCAGCTTCCTGGTGTTGTCCTGGCTTGTCACGTGTAGTCTTGTCCGAAGTTGGGTTCACTTGATATCTTGCTTGCTTCTATGTGGATTCTTGGTCCAATGTACCAATCGGGTGGAACGTTGATGTGTGGTACATTCGGATCCAAGATCAGGTTCTCCTGTAGTATCAGGGACCTTGCTTGGTGGTCAGATCTCGGTGAGACCAAAATCGGGTCGGTGGACCCGGGTTTTGGTCTTACAGTGGCCTGTTTCTAGCTTTCCCGCATTTCACAAGCTAAGAATACAAGTGGAACTTTATTAGTGATAAATATGCTCATGTGATGCTTATCTTCCTTCTATCGAGGTCTGTTGACGGGTTTCTGAGTGTACCAAAACTGGCCTTTATTCCCGTCAACAACGACCGCACCGCCACCTCCATCTCCAAGCTCACCAAAGTGGCCGAGTCCATGGAGGGTTGGCACCGTGATTCGGAGGGAGCTGTGGGTGACCTGAAGCTGAAGGTGGACAAACTCACCACATATTGGGATCGATCGCTCGTCGAATAAGCTTCGGCGCAGACGGGCGTGATCTCCCAACCACCTCATCAACTGGAGCAGACCGCTGCGCCCACCTCTGTGGACATTACGGCTGCTCGGCCCGACGGACACCACGTCGCCTCAACTACACGGGTTGATGGATGGGGGGGATGAACTCTTCCCTCATCTGTTGCCCGGCCAATGGTACGATCTACACTACACCTGTTGCTCCTTACATGTACTGTGGCGAGTCCTATGAGAATCATCTGGGTGAGCAGTATGCTGATCATGAACAGACTGGTTTAGGCAAACTTCCCAAACAAAATTTACCTACCTATGAGGGTGAAACTACTCGCTTATGGATTACCCAGGCAGAGGAGTACTTTGATATGTACGATGTTCCGGCTAGGTAGTGGTTTCGTATATCTCGCATGAGTGTTGACGGTGATTAAGTATCAATTTTATACCGTCAACACAGCAAGAGAAAGGACTAAAATGAGTTCACCTATTAGATATAGGGGTTGCACTGACAGAATTCCACGAGTTTTGGTGATTGTCTATTTCTCATAGGGGGTTATCAGAAAGAGAACCAAAGGAGACCCACATGTTAGGATTACATAGAGATAAAGACCGAACGGGTAAAATTGTATACTCTAGAAGACTCCAGAAGGCGACACCTGAAGCCGGGGGCCCACCTGTCATTGACCAGAGGCGGCCGCCCTGGCCATGAGTCGGCCGCCCCTCCACCTCCACCAATGAGGTGGAGTCTCGCGGATCCTGCCTCCACCGCCTTTGAGGATGAATAATTATCGTCCATTTAGGTCGGTTTGATCCGAGGGTTGTGGTGCATCCTAGGGGGCTATATATTCAGAGCCCCTGGCCCCTGGGTGAAACCCTAATTCATTCTCCATTCATTCATCTGAGAGGATTCAGAGAAGCCAGAGCCACCATCTCAATTAGAGCTCCATAGTTTAGTAGCATAGCTACATAAGAATAGATCTAGAGGGAATCAAGCCTAGCTTGGAGTCCGGATCTGTTGGAGTTCTTGGTAATTGTTATTATTTTATGTGGCTATATGCTCTCATTTATCTTATGTCAATTATCATTCATTCCTATATTTTATGTGACACTTACCCTGTATGAGATGATTGATACAGACAAGGTTAAGCTCTCCATTATCACATGTGCATTGCTCATCACTCATTATCCAAAGGCATTCCCTTCCCAAAGGGTAAAATTATAAATACGATACCTGGATTACTCCTAGTTAAAATGCTACATCGGTATTATCTTTGCGCTTGCGGATCCCATATTTATTTCTAGAAGCAGTTGCATTTATTAGTACGAGCATTTTTGGCGCCATGTTGGGGATGACAACCTAACACTGAGTGGCGTTAGAAATGTCAACAAGCATTTTTGGCGCCGTTGCCGGGGAAGGTTGAAAGCCAATGGATAATGAGCAGCATTGCACTAGATAATGTGATCGAGTTGTCTTTTTCATACTAACCCATCTCTACAGGATTACCCTTGTTTTGTCTACTTGTGTATTTTATGCAGGGTAATCAAGACTACTCTTCCTGATAATTATATTGACAATCCAAAAGCTTTATTCAGGAAGGCCAGAAGCAAGTTGAAAAAGACCAATCAATCATCATCATCAACTCAACTTGGAAGTTTATCGGAAGCAGAAAGTCGACCTTTCATTCGAGACTTGACACCAGCGTTTGAAGCCATGGCGAACAAGTCACTCCGCGATTTCTCAGCTCCCACTACGAAAAACATTCGTACTGGACCAGCTGCGGACATCGAAGGAGCTTTTGAGCTCAAGCCTGCGCTGATCAACATGGTGCAAGCAAGCCAGTTCTGTGGGAAGTCCCATGAAGATGCTAGTGCTCATCTCCAACACTTCCTAGAGATTTGTAGCACATTCACTATCAAGGACGTCCCCAGAAATGCTATACTACTTCGCCTCTTCCCATTCTCACTCTTGGGGAGAGCGAAGCAGTGGTTCTACGCCAATAAGGAGAAGAATACTACGTGGGCACTATGTTCCACCAATTTCTTGGCGAAGTTCTTCCCCATGGGCAAGACAAATGCTCTTCGTGGGAAGATATCAAGCTTTCAGCAACATCATGATGAGACTGTCCCAGAAGCTTGGGAGCGCTTTCAAGACTACATCCTCGAATGTCCTCATCATGGCATGGAGAATTGGCTGCTTATGCGACATTCTACCATGGGCTCGGCAACGACACACGTGAGACGATGGATGCTTGTTGCTGGAGGTGCATTCTTATCACTCACTATTCCTCAGGCCACAGCTCTTGTGGAGAAGATGGCATCCAACCAAGGTTGGAGTGAAGAAAGAACTCATACCCGCAAGAGAGGTGGAGGAATGCACCAGCTGAAGGAGGTAGACATGCTGTCTGCCAAAATGGATCTGCTAATGAAGAGGCTCGATGAGAGAGCCACTGAAAAGAAAGAAGTCATGCATATACATGATGCTCGCATGACATGTGAAGAGTGTGGAGAGACTGGGCACACAGGTGCTAACTGCGCAGAACTGAAGGAGGACGTGAACTATCTCAACAACAACAACAACAATTACTATCGTCCTCAGCAGAATCAAGGTTGGAATCAGCAGCAGAGGCCTAACTACTCAGGCAATTATTCAGGCAACTATCAAGGTAACAGCTCCTCTTACAATAATTACAACCAGCCGCCTTTGAGAGAGTTAGTGCTGAATCAAGGCAAGTTGATGGACAACTTGTCCAAGAAGCTGGCATCAAATGACAAGGCCCTAGAGACCATCAGCAACAGAATGGATAGCTTTTCTAATGCCATCAAGAGTCAGCTCAGCTTCAACAAAATGCTAGAGTCTCTGGTACAACAGCTTGCCAACTTTGCTCCCTCCGCCGACCAAGGTGAACTGGCAGTACAACCGGAAGAGCTCGAAACTGCAAATCTTGTTGATATATTCAATGCAGAAAGTAGCTGGAGTAACCCATCGAAAGGGTCATGGATTGATTCAACTCTGCCAATCAAGAAGGGTGATCCAGGGAGACCAGTCATTCCAATCTCCATTGGAAGTACCAACTTCAATGAGGCAATCTGTGATTTTGGTGCAAGCATCAACATCATGCCAATAGTGATATACGAGAAGCTATTCAGATGCCCTCTAGCATACACAACCATGTGCTTGCAGCTTGCAGATCAGTCACCCCATGTTCCCTTGGGAATACTTGAAGACATATGTGTACGAGTGGGCAACTCGTATGTTCCTGCAGACTTTGTGGTAGTGGATACAGGCAGTGACGAAAGGTCCCCCATCATTCTGGGATGACCATTCTTGAACACTGCTGGAGCCATTATGTATGCCAACACTGCCAAGATCATCCTCAACATCAAGGACAAGAGAGAGACCTTCTTCTTCAAGAACAGAGTGCTCCACTTCCCAGCACATCCTCATCAATAGAACAATGAGAAGAAGAAGAATCCAGCTAAGAAGAACAAGACCAAGGATAAGAAGACCAAGAAGACAAAGACAGTGAGGATGGTCACTGCAGTCCACAAGGAGCATGACCACTTACTCAAGTCCCCACGTTTGATCAAGAAGGATGACCCAGGTATCCCAACCATTCAATGCTCCATCAACAGAAGCTCTTTCAATAAAGCTGTCTGTGACACCGGATCGGGCGTCAACATTATGGCCAAGGTAACCTATGAATATCTATATGGCACTATGCCTTTGGAGCCCACCTATGCACAGCTACAGATGGCAGATCAGACATTCCGCTTCGTCGAAGGAGAAGTAAAGGATGTCCTCATCCAGATAGATGACCATTATGTCCCCACAGACTTCCTAGTCATTGATATGGGAGATGACTATGATCCTCCGATCATCCTAGGAAGACCATTCCTGAATACCACCAGAGCTATCATCTACATTAGAACAGGAGAGATTCATTTCCACTTTCCCATTGAGAAGGTACGCCGCTACTTCAACAATAATTATATAATCACCGAGGAGCCCAAGAAGAACAGAGCAAGGAGAAGGCAGCGTACCCGTTGCCGTAACAAGAAGAACATCACTACGTATGGATGGGCTGACTATGAGGGAGAAGTGTCTAGATATGAAGATCGGTACCCAGAAGAGAAGAATATTGTAGAAAAACTCGAAGAGGTGCTACCAGAAGAAAACCAAGTGCCCCAAGAAGTTATCTCCACAAGGTCATCCTCTCCAACAAAGAAGGTGTGGAAGATAAAAGCAAAATCAGAATCAAGTCCTATATACGAGGCGACATCATCAGAGGCGCCAGCCAATGCGCCCCTTGAAAAATGAGAGGACATGACAAGTCCTGTTCGGAGGACTTAAAACCACCGAACGCCGCGCCAAGAGGTAACTTGGTATTTATCAGCATTTTATTTTCAGCATTGCATTATTTTTACCTTAGCATATTTATTTCCCTACTTGCATCGTAGTGTTATTATCTCTACATTAGAAAAGAAAAAAAAGAGACGTTATGCATTTGCATCCAGAAAATCGTTAAGCCCCATGTGGATAATCATCTACTATGGTGGCACAAAAATAATTTCTCAGCATATTTATCTTTCCCTATCTGCATTCCTTAAATAATAAAAGGATAAAAATATTTCTTCTGATCCTATTAGAATAAGTTTAAGTTAGGAAGTTCTAGACAACCAAGGCCTAGAGGTTTTATCACTAATGCTTAATCAGTTCCACAAGCTTTGTTGTCTATTTGAGCTTCACAGAACATCAAGGATCAAGAAGAGCTAACAAGCAGAAGGACATCCAGTCCCCCTCGGAGTCTTGCCCGCGACACTTGAACGCTGTTTCCAACAAAGAACCATCTACGACACTCCAAGAGGACTAGAACATCTTCGGTGCACATCGGCAACATCGGAGACTATGTCAACATCTAGCTTGGGGGAGGGCATCCCCGTGTACCAAGCTAAGTGTTTCCAACTTATCTATTTATGCCTTATTAGAGTGTGCTTTGTTAAAACAACTAAAAAAAGATGCATAACCATAGAAACCCAGAAAGATTTCCTTATTCATTTTTTTTACTTTTGGAGAGCTCTTGCAATCTGTCTTTAAAGTGATCCCTAGAATAAACTCTACATGGAGATGATGAATAGTTGCTCTGCCTTAATTTCTTTCAAGTACCTAGTTTTCAACCTTACACTCTCTCGAGTTTTGGACACAACTGTTTAGATTTGAGATTTGCTCTGAACCTGAAACTTGTGGGTAGCAAACGCTTAATCTAAGTCTAGGTAGTTGATGGGTATGATATGGGAAGGTTTTGAGCTCTTTGTCCATCTTGTTCCTAGAGATACTAGAGTTCGAGAATTTATCTTTAAAAATATTAAATTCCTACATGATGAGTTCCTTTATGATGAGAGTTCAAATTTCTACCACAACCATATATTCATGCTTACTAGATTAGGAAAACCCATCTATTTATATAGAATATTTTATAGACATTGAGTGTAGTCTTTATAGGCATTGAGTGTGGTTATACTGTGGACCCATAAGGAATCAGTCATGCAGTTAAAGTCAACACTATGTGCTCTCCATCCATTGATCTATGCTACTTCTGTCCTCAGAAGCATGCACCCATTCTATAACTACTACATTCATTATGTGCTACTTCTGTCCCTAGAGGTACCACCCACATATAGATCCATATCCACCATATATTGTGCTATCTCTACCCTGGAGATACGCACCTATGCTGCTCCTACCCTGGGAGTATGCATTTCCCCAGTTGATGTGCTATCTCTACCCTGGAGGTACGCACTTATGCTGCTCCTACCCTGGGAGTACGCATCCATCCATCCATCCATCTATCCACATATACATACGCCATTCATTTCATTTCACCCAGAAAAGGTTCCACTCCTATCCTGGGAGTGAACATCTAGAAAAAATCATCACCATTCCATTTGCCTACATAAAAGCTCCAGTCACTATCATTTCAAGTTATACACTCCCCGTTGCTAAAGTTTTGTTTTCAGAGGATTGGTTGCTCTAAAAAAAAAAGAAAAAAAAGAAGAGAAGAAAAGAAAGAAAGAGTAGCCAAGTCCTTCCTTTCAAAAAGTTTCAAAGTTTCTGAATAAAGGGAGTCATGTTATCCCCAAAGGAGTAGATGTTCACCAAGTGATTACCTGTCGATGAAATATCGGCGATAGTCCGAGCAGGGGTATGCCCTGACCGGTAATGGATTGGCGGAAGGCGCACAAGATTGCAAACAAGATGTAAACAAAGAACAATCATGCAAGGTTTACCCAGGTTCAGGCCGCAAGGATGCGTAAAACCCTAGTCCTGCTCTCTGTTTCGATTATGATATGGATGTGTGAGTCTGTGCGTTATGCCAGATTCTCTCCTCTGGCACGGGGGTCCTTGCTCTCCTTATATATTACGGGGAGCAAGGTTACAAGTCGGATCTAGCCTATCTGGTACTAAGTTTACATACTTTACAAGTCTAAACTTTCCTATCTCAGCTAGGTCTGTCCTCCTTGTCGGTCTTTGGGAATTTTGCCCGTTTTAGGCTGTCCGACCAGCCAGAGCCGATCGGTCTTGGATCTTGATGGGCCAGCCTGGTGATAGCGTGTCGGCCCAAACTAGGCCGTGAGGGTATATGGAGTTTATACCTCCACAGCTAGTCCCCGAGCATCATGGATCTTGAGGGAAAAACACCGTCTTTGTTTGGTTAAGTGAGAATGGGTGGTCGGACACACGTTCAACATATAGTCCGAGCAGTGCTGGAGGACCGTCTTGTGTTTCCGACCACTCTTTTCTCTACACTTGGTTGACGCTTTGGTTTGACCGAAAGATTTATGATGCTCCTGAAAAAAAAAGAATTTTGAAAGGGTCCCAAATCTGGAGACGTGGGCCCTCGTTAGTGTGTGATGCCTGCCATCACATGGTATCTGTCGTACTTAGTCATTGCTTCAGTTTAGTTTTGAACTAAACTTCTTTGTGATGAAAAAGATCAGGCCGAGTCATGCAAATGACGTGGGCCCACGTAGTCCCCGAGGTTGCTGTAAGATAGTATATGTTGTAGCAATCTCTAAAAGAAGGATCTAGCCCATGTCACCTCTGAGGAGATGTGGGCCCACGTAGTCCTCGAGCCTGAGATGAGGTGGAACACGTTATGTCAGGGTCTAAAAAAGACGACCTGCATATGGTATCGTGCTTTATGTGTTTCCGACCACTCTTTGAGTGAGACCGCGCAGGCCAAATTTTATTTGGGCTGGTCGGTTTGAACCATGCCATGACTTTGTCATGATTAAGTTAAAATAGCTTTGCTTTTTAACTCAGTCCCCAGCGTGGCTGTGAGACCATGGTTTTGAATCTAAACCCAGTAAATAGCTTTGCTATTTGTGTGCCAGAATAACCGGTATCATTGGCGAAAAATCCCAGCTCAGCTGTCGGATTGTGTGGGTTGAACTGTTGATGCTATACTGTGACTTTGTCACAGCGGGTTGGAACAGCTTTGCTGTGAACCCAGTCTTTTTAGCGGGGCTGTTCTAAGACTATAGCCAAAAGACAGACTTAAATGGCCATCGACTTTGCTTGCGTGCCGGCTTTCGGGTTGTCCGGTAAGGCTGTGTCTGTAAAAAGAAATGGTTCTTTTATGAATTTAAATGGGGAGAGGAAAACTAACCACAAAAGCCTTTTTTGCTTGGGGCGGCCCAGTTCCTCTGGCCCATTTAAAGAGAAAAAAAACCCTAGCGTGGTTAAAAGCTTTGGTGCCGCCGTCATTTGGACTACTTGCTTTCATTTCGCCTGCAGTTTCTCTAATCCAGTTAGTTCTGCCGCCCGTGCTCCGTGCCTAGGGTTAGCTCAAGTAACCGTGTCCTTCCGTTTCGAAGATCATGGCGAAGAGGCGTCAATCTGCAGTAGAGAAAAGGAAGGAGAAGGAGCAGAAGGAATATGAGAAGCAAATGAAGCTTATGTGGTCGCCCACTCAATCGACGGTGGCATCTCTGAATGCTTTGGCGGATGGCGGTATGATTCCGTCGGCATCTTTTGGAGTTTGGCGTGCGCCACCACGAGGTGAGGCGTTCCCCCGTCCTTATGATGGTGAAATAGTTGTATTCGAAGATTGTTTCATCAGGGGCTTGGGTATCCCACTTCACACCTTCTTGGTAGAGCTCTGTGTTCTTTGGAGGATATCGATCTGCAATCTTCATCCGAATTCGATTATGACGATTGCCCTGTTTGTTGCTTATTGTGAGCTGTATCTTGCGATTCCTCCAAATTTCAATGTCTTCCGTCATTTTTATGAATTAAAGAAGAGAGGGAATTTGGGGGGTAGCCCAGTAGCTGGAGCATGCTACATTTCTCTTCGTGATGGCATGCGCTCTCGTTGGCTATCATTTACTCACACTGACAATGTGAAGGATTGGTTCAAGAAATGGTTCTATGTGAATGATAATGAACAGGGTAGGCCTGTTCCTTGTGATATCACTCAGATTCCCGAGCCCAATCATTTCTGGTCGGACAAGCCAAATGCTACTGAGATGATTGAAGTAAACGAAATACTGACATTGATGAATTTCAAAGGTTTGAATGGTTTTACAGTGGCAGCTGTTTATATCTCTCGCCGTATTCAGCCTCTGAAGGAGAGATTCAACTTTCTCTGGGAGTATCATGGAGAGGATGATCCTTCTCGTGAAACTCCAGAAAAAATTTCTCTTGATGATATCAATTTGAGGCTTCTGAAGATGTTCAAACGGGGAGAAGACACTCATATCCCGCGCCCTACCATTAAGCCTTTTGATTGGAGGATGCCACCCCCCGGGTATGTTTGTGTATGCGTTTTGCTTTTATGCTTCTGTCATTTGGATGATTTTTTGTTTTATTGACCTGGTCTCCCTGTGTTTATAGGGCCGTCATATCTATGTGTCTCGAGTTCCTCTTGATGATCTCACTTTCTTGGAGAATCTTTGCGATATCGGCGTACAGGTTTTGAACGGGGAATTGACAGAATGGAGGCAGCTGACGATACTGTTGATCCTGATGATAATCAGTCAAAGGCTGCTGGGAAGCAGAAAGTTGTTTATGAGAAGAAGAAATGATCTGGCGTCTTGACTGGGGGGGCCTTGTCGTTACAGCCTTGTGCTTCTGGTGGCCAGAAACGTCGGTATCGTCAAGTTGCAGAGTCATCAGATTCTGATTCTGGTTCTGAAGATAAGCTGACTCTTGCTGAGATGGCTCGGCGTAAGAGGTTGTGTTCTGATGGTGACCAGAGTAGTTCCCTTCCTCGTGTTCTATCTCAAGAAGCTGGTGCTGCTGGGAGGCAAACCGTTTTATCAGTTGATGGATCTGGTCGTTCAGGGGACCATACTCAGGCTGATGATTTGGGTCAAATTTTAGGGGATCTGAGTTCCCCTTCTGCTACTTTGGCTCAAGATGGTGGACTTCCTGCTGCCACTGGTCATTGCTCATCTCCACAGGATCTGAATCAGCAGAATGCTCCTGATATTGTGGCGTCTGCTTCTGTTCAAGACGGAGGGGTAGATATGCCAGATTGGTTCAGCCACCACTTCGAGCAATCTGAGCTGTAAGTGTGTAATTTTCGTCTAATTACAGCTATTTTGTAATTGTGTTTGATGTTTTGATATTTTCTTGTCAGGGTCCCTGATGTTGATGATTTGGTTAGAGAACCATCTGCTCCTGGGGCTCTGGTTGTTGCTGAGGATAGTGTCGTTGACCGGGAAGCAGTTCCTGAAAATACTGCTACTAATCCTGCTGTGGTTGCTGAGGGTGTCAATATTATGGCACCCCCTGGTGATGCTCAGCCGCTATTGGCAGGATTAGCACTGAATCCCTCCCTTGTTTCTCCTCCTGAAGGTGATCAACATCCTCTTAATACGTGTTTGGGTAGTTTTGAACCCAATGCATCAATTGTGGATCATCCTGAAGTGATGGAAGAGATCCGAGGTGGAGCTTCTTCTGGCGTCCATATTCCTGGTAGTCGCAGCTATGTTGCTCGTCAGGATGATGACGGCCAATGGCGAATTTTTGAGAATGTTACCAGGTCAACTGCCTCTGACAGCATTGAGGAAGTGTTGGCCGACCTCAGAGCTCGGATCAAGGTCGGTACATGATTTTTTAGGAGCTTTCCTACTTTCTGCTGTTTGCTAATCATAAAGGATCTTCTGTAGGCGGTTGAAGACGTTGCTGAGGAGCCGCGTCTTTGTATAGAGAAGTTTAAGCCGATCATGTGTGAAAACGGCCTTCTTCGGAAGCGTAATGAAGATTTGGAGCAGCGTAATGAAGATTTGGAGCGGCAAATCCGGGTTCATGATGGTCGCGAGAAGCTTTGGGAGCTTGAAAAAGGTTCTTTATTCGAGGAAGGTTGTGGATCTTGAGGAGCGGAACAAAGGTTTGTACTAACACTTGTTTTTTGTCCTTTTTGATTCTGACAAGGTGTGAAACATATTCTCGTGTTATCTGTAGCTTTGGAGGCAGAAAAAACTCTGATCACTACTGAGGTTGCTCGGTTGATTAGAGCGGAGAAAAAGGCTCAAGCAGATGTTGAGCGCTTGGAACAGGAGGCCCGAGGTGAGCTATTTTCCCTTTTTGTCTCTCCTATGGCTATTTTGTGTTTAGCGTGTTTTCATAATTTGCTGTGTGTTTATGCAGAAATACATGATCGTCATATGGCTCAATTTGGTGTGCTGAAAGATGTGAACCAGCGCTTGATCGATCGCTATCTAGCGATGGCTGAAGGATTGCAACCTTTGTTTGCTGTGTTAGCACGGGGAGAAGTGAGGCCGACAGATCCTCTTACTGCCCCTGAATTTGTTGTGGATCAATGTCGTCGTTCCTGGCGTTTGCTCAAGGAATTTGTCGGTAAAGGGAGCCATTTTGTTGCGTCGAGTGTTCGGCTCACGTCCCGCCTCACTTTCCTCGGGCGGATCTGAAGCGTCTGGAGTCTGGAAGACCTGCAGATACTTCTCCAGAAAAGCTCAGAGATTTGCAGAAAGCTTGCTGGAGTACTGCTTGTGTTGTTGCTGACAAGATAGATCTTGTCCCTGAACAATGATTAAAACTCAACTGTGGTATTAAACTTTGTGGTGCTTTGCACCGAATTATTTGTAACAATATCAGATTTGCTTCGATGTAAATGGTAGTATCGTCTTTGTGTGAGTAGAAACAATTACAATTGCCCTAGTGTCAGGCATAAAATTTGATTAAATGCTCTATATGCCAAGAGTTTGGCAAATCTCTAGGTGGATCGTCCAGGGTACACAGTTTATAAGTTGTGGGTCTTGTGTCCGCTTTGACTAGAAAAGGTCCTTCCCAGTGAGACGACAATTTGTGAAGGTCGTCTGTTTTCCGTATTCTCTTAAGGACGAGGTCTCGACCACGAACCGTCTTTCCTTTACATTCCTGTTGTAGTAACGTCATAGGGAAGCCAGATATTTAGCCGTTCTTGGAAGTGTTTCCAAGTTTCGTTCTTCTGCTGAATCTATGGTAGTTTTTCTGACGTCGTTCGTAGCTTCTTCATTATAGTTCTGTGTTCTTGGTGAGCCGAATGCTATTTCATCTGGCAGTACTACCTCAGCACCGAATATCATGAAATAGGGTGAGACACCAGTATTTCTGCTTGGTTGAGTCCGAAGGCCCCAAATCACAGCAGTAATTCGTGGTACCATCTTCCTGGATGTGTGTCATTGTCTCGATATAACCTCTTTCGTAAGGCGTCTATAATCATCCCGTTTGCTCTTTCAACTTGACCATTAGCTCGAGGGTGAGCTACTGACACATATTTTACTTTTGTTCCTAGGTCTTCGCAAAAATCCCAAAATTCTCCTCCTGTGAATGTGGATCCCAGATCGGTTATGATGGTGTTAGGTACGCCGAAATGATGTACGACGCCTGTTAGGAATTTGACAGCTTTTTGGGCATTTGCCTTGACTAAGGGCTTAAATTCTATCCATTTGGAGAATTTGTCTATAAGTACATAAACAAATTGATAGCCGCCTAGTGCTTTTTTGAATGGTCCTATCATATCCAAATCCCAAAGCATGAAAAGGGCCATGCTTCTTGCTGTATCGTTTGGAGCTCATGTGCGGGGACATGTATTTGTTTAGCAAAGAATTGGCAACCCTTACAATGCTTTGGACTAATTTTTTAGCGTCGGCAAGTGCGGTTGGCCGGTAAAAAAAACCTGCTCGGAACACTTTTCCGACCGGTGTCTTTGAGGCGCGTGATTGCCGCACATTCCTTCGTGGTTACGTAGTAGTAGTTCTGCTCCTTCTTCGAAGGAAATGCATTTTTGTAAAACTTCGGCGCTTGCATTTTTGCGCATGAGTTGTCCATCAACTAGGACGTAATGTTTGCTGCGTCTTATGAGACGCTGCTTTTCTATTTTGTCTGTTGGTAGGTGTTCGTCAATGAGATATCGAATAAAGGGAATCCTCCAGTCCGCTTTCGCCTCTTTTGTTTGTTCCAAAGGTCCTACTGTTGTCGTTTCCTTTTCTTTGGATGGATAACTTTAGAGTTATCTATAGATCTTTTTCCTAATCTTGTTACCGGAGCACTTATTCTAAATGGTGCTGGTCGGATTGAGGCAATGATGTTATTTGCTACTGGTCGGAGGTGGGCCATCAGTATGTCTTGCTGAATGTCATTTGTTTTTGTTTTGTCATCTGATGGAGGTGCTTCTTCCTGTGCCGATTCTTTTGCTGTCTCCTGTGTGACAGATGGTAGCAATAGATCTTGAACAAATACATCGGGTGGCATTTTTGCTCTGTCGGACCCCAATTTAGATAATTGGTTGGCGAGTTTGTTCTTTTCTCTAGGGATATAGGTGAATTCCAGGCCATAGAATTTATTTTCTAGCTTCCTTATCTCTGCCACATAGGCTTCCATCTTTTCATTACTGCAGTCCCATTCTTTTGTTGATTTGTTGGACAACTAGATTAGAGTCTCCAAAAACCAGGAGCCTTTTTATGCCCAATTCTATGGCTATTTTGAGGCTGTGAAGCGCGGCTTCATACTCAGCCGCATTGTTTGAAGCTTTGAAATGAATACGTAATACATATCTTAGGGTGTCGCCACTTGGGGCTTTGAACACGACCCCTGCTCCTGCTCCTTTTATTTTGAGAGATCCGTCGAAGAACATTTCCCATCGTTCGGCTTCATTTTGAAATGGTGGTAGGGACATGTCCGTCCATTCTACTAGGAAATCGGCCAAAGCTTGAGATTTTATGGTTGTGCGGCTTTGGAATTTCAACGTGTATGGGCTAAGCTCTATTGCCCATTTTATGATCCGACCACTGGCATCTTTGTTACGAAGTATGTCGCCAACAGCATGCTCTGTTACTATTGTGATCGGGTAGGTATCAAAATAGTGTAGCAGCTTTTGTTTTGTGATTAGGATCCCGTATAGTAGTTTTTGTATGTGCGGGTATCTCTGTTTGGAGTCGTTTAAGACTTCACTAATGTAATAGACTGGTCTTTGTACCCCGTATGTGTGTCCTTCTTCTTGTCTTTCGACAACTATTACTGTGCTGACTACACGATCGGTAGCCGCAATGTATAGCAATAATTCTTCGCCATCTTTAGGTGCTGTTAGTACTGGTGGTGATGTCAAATATGTCTTGAGTTCGAAGAAGGCTTTGTCTGCCTCGCATGTCCACTCGAACTTCTGCTTGGCCTTTAATAATTTGAAAAAGGGAAGCCCTTTTTCGCCAAGTCTAGATATGAAGCGGCTTAAAGCTGCCATGCATCCAGTGAGTTTCTGGATATCTTTTATGCCCTTAGGTTGCGTCATTTTTAAAACTGCATTAACCTTTTCAGGATTTGGCTTGATGCCGTCTTGGCTAACTACGTTGCCAAGTAGTATCCCTGATGGCACTCCAAAGATGCATTTTTGTGGGTTTAATTTCCACTGAAATTTGTTTAACGCTATCAAGGTTCGCTCTAGGTTTGAAACTAAGGATCTGCTCTCCTTTGTTTTTACGACTACGTCATCTACGTATGCTTCGACCAGCTGGTCCGAAATTTCTTTTTGAAGGCACTCTTGGATGGCGCGTTGGTATGTCGCACCAGCGTTCTTGAGGCCGAACGACATGGTAGTATAGCAATATGCGCCGAAGGGCGTGATGAATGATGTTTTTATTTGGTCGTGGGTTGCTAGGGCTATCTGGTGATACCCTGAATAGCAGTCGATAAGAGTTCGCAACCTACAGTTGAGTCAACTACTTCGTCGATGTGAGGTAGTTTGAAGGGGTCTTTAGGGCAGTGTTTGTTGAGATCGGTATAGTCAACACACATCCTCCACTCACCATTTTTCTTTTGTACAAGGACTGGATTGGATAACCAGTCAGGATGGTACACCTCTTTTATAAAACCAGCTGCTAATAATTTTAACACTTCTACCCTAATCACCTCCTTCCTGTCGCGAGCAAACCGTCGTAGCCTTTGTTTGATTGGTTTGGCGGTCTCTAAGACATTAAGGAAGTGCTCGACCCGTTCCCTTGGGACGCCAGGCATATCTGCTGGTTTCCAAGCGAATATGCTTATGATGTCCCTTAGGAATTGGACGAGCACGTCTTCCTATTTGTTGTCTAAATTGGCTCCTATAAGAGCCGTTTTCTCCTTATTTCCAGGGATGAGCTCGACTTTCTTCGTATCGTTGCTCTTGTTAGCTGATCTCTTTGATTGTTTGACTGGAATCTGGAGGTCGGCCTCGGGAATCTGTTTTGCTTCGAGGCATGTTTGTTCCATGTGAGCTTTGAGATATGCCAGTTCAGCTGCTGCGTAGGCATTTGTTTCGCCATCATGAGCCATAAGTACATTGCCTCTAAGGGAAAGAATGCCTTTTGATGTTGGCATTTTAAGCACAAGGTATCCGTAGTGAGGAACTGCCATGAATTTTGCGATCCCTGGTCGTCCGAGTATTGCGTGGTAAACACCTCGAAGTCTGCTACGATGAAGCTAACGTAGTCTTTCCTGAAGTGCTGCCTTGTCCCGAACTGAACAGGTAGGGTTATTTTTCCCAAAGGCATTGAAGGTTTGCCAGGCATGACTCCCCAGAAAGGTGAGTCATAAGGCTCGAGATCTTCGATCTTTAACCCTAGCTCACGAAACGCTTGTAAGAATAGTATGTTTAAGGCACTGCCGCCATCTATGAGTACTATTTCCATGCGTATATGGTTGACGACTGGATCGAGTACCAAAGGGAAGCGCCCGGCCTGGTATATTCGCCCACATGTCAGCCCTGTTGAAGGTGACTGGTTGTTCCGACCAGGCTGGAGCTTTGGTATCTGTGTTTGCTCCATCAGACTTGGCGATCGCCATGATCCTCCTTTTTAGTAACTTCTTGTCACGCGAGTTTTCGAGGCCAACCTTGCCGCCGAAGATCATGGCCGAGTGTTTGGTGGGCTAGTTGAATTGATGCCGAGGATCTTTATCGCCGTCTTCTTCTTCCTCGGCTTTGTCCTTCGTTCGTGTCATTTTTCCTTGTTTTGTTTTATCAATCTTTGTTTCTTGGCGGCTGCTTTGCTGAAAATTGCTTGTGAATCCTCGGCATTCGCCCATGGTATGGCCTTTTCCCGGATGCTTAGGGCAATCGGCCTAGGATTTTCTCATATTCGGATCAAAGTCTCGCTTCTTTTCTCGTTGGGCGGTACCGAATGGACACGTTGATCTGTGTCTCTATTATAGTTGTTGTGTATGCGGTTATCGCGTCGTCGTTCGTCACGATGGTTGCTGTCGCGCCTGTCGTTTCTGCGCATGTCTTTGCGTTGGAAATCTCTTTGTCGGTCATCGTTTCGTCTGAAGTTCCTGAATCCTTGCCCAGTTTCGGGCAGCTGCTGCATGGCGTCGTCGACGCGAGCGAACTCACGGGCTATTCTGAACATCTCGTCAGTTGTAGTGGGTTGTCTTCTTAAAAGTTCTTTGCGTAGATCAATATTGCCGGGTTGCCGTAGTCCTTGTACGAAGAAGGATACAACTTCGACTGCTGAAATGTCTGGAATTGTTGTCCAGACTTCTGAGAAACGCCGTATGTAGTGACGTAGTGGTTCATTTGGGTAGTCGACGATCTTTGCTAGGTCGTACTTGGTACCCGGCTATTGGCATGTTGTCCTATAGTTTTCGATAAAGAGGTGTCGCAGTTGGGGCCAACTGTGAATAGAACCTTCTCGTTGGCGTAATAGCCAGTTGTTCGGGCCACTATCGAGTACGATAGGGAGGTAATTGGCCATGACGTGCTCGTCTCCCCCTGCTGCTCGTACGGCCACTTTGTATAAGAGGATCCAATGTTCTGGATCAACTTTTCCATCATAAGTTTTAATATCCGGGATCCTGAAGCTTTTGGGCCAAACTACTTCTCGCAAACTGGCCGAATAAGGCTTTGGTCCTGAGGCATCCATGCGAGCTCGGTACCGGTTGTTAATGACTGCTCGGAGGTCGTTGTCATCATACTGCTCGGCATGATGGTGATTGAAGTCTGGACCATAATCCCTATTGTCTCTGTTATTGATTTGTCTTCCTCTAGCGTTGCGCCTTTGGTAACACCTGTTGTGAGGAAAGTTCCCACAACTTTCTCCGTCGTCTTCGTAATTATTGTTATCGGCACCTCCTCCCTAGAATCCGGGACCCGATTGCTGTAGAAGCTACGTGGCCTGTGACTTCTGAGAGACATGGCCGGAAGTGCTTGTTCTCTCATGTGATTTACTTGAGCTTTGGCAGCTACTAGCAGATCAATTGCTTCCTCAATTTGGGGTGTTTGAGGGACGTTGGCCGTTTTGAGACGGTCGATGGCAACCGCCAGATTGGCGCTTGGGGTTGTGTGGACTTGTCGTTCGCCTACAAGATCGAAATCGTCGGCAAGATTTCGTCAAAAATTCCTGCGTCGTCCGACCACGCGATCCTAGTCGGCTGCTGCCTGAACCGCAGCCTTGTTTTGCCTTCGTTGTTCACGATCTGCGTTTCGACCTTCTCGTTGCTGCTTTTGTTCGTCGGTTTCTCCGTTGATGGTGATCTCGTTGTCACTAACATGGCATACTGCGTTCCCCAGGCTGGGAGGGAACGGTGGGAACTGTTGCAGCTCTTGAGTGGATGTGGTCGGGTTGTGGACCTCCGATAAGATTTGTTCGGGTTCCTCTGGTCGGAACGCGATGAGTGGTAGATCTGGCGTTGTATCAGCATATTTGGTACTGGGACCTTGCAAGGATTGTATTTCTTCTTCGTTATCGGAATAAACTACTGTGTGTGCCGATCCCGAGAGCTCCAAGATATTGTAATAATCGTCGAGTCTAGGTGTATCTGGGGTGAAATCACATGTCTTCTCTGGGGATTGATCATCCATGACCTCTTCGAGGTGTACGTGGTTGACAACATGTCCTGTAGGTGCGTCAAAAGTATAGCTGATCATGCCCGAGTGCGTATCAGGTGTATTGTTATGGTTTTCGAAGTAATCTGCTAGGAGTTGGCGGCGAGCGAGGCAGCGGCGTTAGGCAACCTGTATGGAAACAAAGTGATGCGATCTTCGGTCTAGGATCTCGTGATGCGCCGATTCCCTTTGGGCGCTCCGTTCGCGCTTTGTTGGTTGAAAAGTAGTGGGGAATTTTTGCTTCGATTCAATCTGGATGGATCCAAATTGAGCAAAAAACTCCATGAGCTTGTCCCGTTGATCATGAGTTGCTTTGAACGGATCGGCCCAATTTTCATCTGGTGGTTGGTTGGTGCCGAGAAGATAAGGCTGGAGTTCTGATAACTCGAGCTTTGGTGGTGGTGCCTCATGCTGAGGAGGCAGAGATTTTGACTCTCCATTATTTGGCGGAGTCGAAGTCGAGGGCGGACTCTCGACGCATGCAGTGTCTGAGACGGTTGTCCAAGTCACCGTCCCGACGGTGAAGGTGAGGTCGGCTTCGAAGGTCATGGAAGCCGGGAAAGAAACCATCTTGTCTGACGTGAAATCTCGGTGCGCACCCCCTACCTGGCGCGCCACTGTCGACGAAATATCGGCGATAGTCCGACCAGGGGTACGCCCTGACCGGTAATGGATTGGTAGAAGGCGCACGAGATTGCAAACAAGATGTAAACAAAGAACAATCACGCAAGGTTTACCCAGGTTCAGGCCGCAAGGATGCGTAAAACCCTAGTCCTGCTCTCTGTTTCGATTATGATATGGATGTGTGAGTCTGTGCGTTATGCCAGATTCTCTCCTCTGGCACGGGGGTCCTTGCGCTCCTTATATATTATGGGGAGCAAGGTTACAAGTCGGATCTAGCCTATCTGGTACTAAGTTTACATACTTTACAAGTCTAAACTTTCCTATCTCAGCTAGGTCTGTCCTCCTTGTCGGTCTTTGGGAATTTTGCCCGTTTTAGGCTGTCCGACCAGCCAGAGCCGATCGGTCTTGGATCTTGATGGGCTGGCCTGGTGATAGCGTGTCGGCCCAAACTAGGCCGTGAGGGTATATGGAGTTTATACCTCCACATTACCCCTCATAATCATTTCTTTATCATCATCATCCTATCATCATCTTATCATCCATTTTTCCCTCCTTCACATGCACATATGACTTTATTATTATTTTAGTTCCTATTGGATCCATGGTTTAACTGTGCAATATATGCAAGTGAGTTTAAGTGTCTCCCCACCTATGAGCTCCACATAAGCCTATTAGAAAGTAGGGTGAGAGAGAGAACGCACTTTCCACTATGCTTTAGTTCCACAAATACCACATATTTTGAGAGAAGAGAGAAGGCACACACTACTCATGCCTTAGAGAGGATCCAGAAATACCACAAAGGAGAGACCTGAAAGGTTCATACAAGGAACTCTGAGTTTTATTTCAAAACTTTGCAAACACTCTGGGATAATAGTTGATCAAAGAGCGAGAAACATGGCGCTTGACTTGACCGTTCTATCTTTCAACTACTCAAGACCCAAGTGACGGTTACAAGCCCCATGGTGAAAGGTAATATGAGTAAGTTTTGAGTCGAATAGTTCACTCTAATCCCGAGGAGAGTTCTTGTTTGAACGCATGTGTACTTGTGAGGAGTGAAAGCATTGTAGCAACTCCCGATCCATCATCGAGCCTATCTTTGCTCGGGGATGAGCAAAAGGTAAGCTTGGGGAGTTTGTTGACGGTGATTAAGTATCAATTTTATACCGTCAACACAGCAAGAGAAAGGAATAAAATGAGTTCACCTATTAGATATAGGGGTTGCACTGATAGAATTCCACGAGTTTTGGTGATTGTCTATTTCTGCGGGGGTTATCGAAAGAGAACCAAAGGAGACCCACATGTCGGGATTACATAGAGATAAAGACCGAACGGGTAAAATTGTATACTCTAGAAGACTCCGAGATGGCGACACCTGGGCCGGGGCCCACCTATCATTGACCGAGGCGGCCGCCCGGCCATGAGTCGCCGCCGCTCCACCTCCACCAATGAGGTGGAGTCTCGCGGATCCTGCCTCCACCGCCTTTGAGGATGAATAATTATCGTCCATTTAGGTCGGTTTGATCCGAGGGCTGTGGTGCATCCTAGGGGGCTATATATTCGAGCCCCCGGCCCCCGGGTGAAACCCTAATTCATTCTCCATTCATTCATCCGAGAGGATTCGGAAGCCGAGCCACCATCTCAATTAGAGCTCCATAGTTTAGTAGCATAGCTACATAAGAATAGATCTAGAGGGAATCAAGCCTAGCTTGGAGTCCGGATCTGTCGGAGTTCTTGGTAATTCCCCTCTACATTCTTGTAACATTCATTATTGTTCGTGATACTATGAGTAGTACTTTATTCTATTCTATTATACCATACTTGACTTTGCTCTATTTGATTATGTTCTCAATTATATCGTTCTTAGTCTACTTTGATTATATGTTTAGCATAGTTGGACTAGAATTATGTTTATGCATAGGATCGTATAGCGCTTGCTCATTAGGCCAATGGGTGAGTGATAGATATTGTGTGGGCATGGTGCCTGGACCGTATTTATCTGCGATTGCACCCTATATTCCGGATCATGAGGTAGATCGCGGGGTATAGGTCTAGCAGTATGCCTGGTCCTGTTGAGTCCTTTGTAGCCCTTCTCCCGAGTATAGGTCTAGCAGAACAAACCTATTACATTGAAGTCATTGCTATGTCTCTAGTCTTCTCTGGTAATATCACTATGCATAGATGTAACCTTTTCCCGCCATGATTGCTAGATGTTCTTGCACTAATCATTGTATGCTTTGACTTTATAGTTAGAATAACATAGGATTATACCCTAGATCGTCCTAGTCCATGCTAGTGTTATAAGCTTAGAGTGCTAAGTTGAGATGGTTATTACTATTATTTTATGTGGCTATATGCTCTCATTTATCTTATGTCAATTATCATTCATTCCTATATTTTATGTGACACTTACCCTGTATGAGATGATTGATACAGACAAGGTTAAGCTCTCCATTATCACATGTGCATTGCTCATCACTCATTATCCAGTGCATTCCCTTCCCAGTGGTAAAATTATAAATACGATACCTGGATTACTCCTGGTTAAAATGCTACATCGGTATTATCTGTGCGCTTGCGGATCCCATATTTATTTCTAGAAGCAGTTGCATTTATTAGTACCAGCATTTTTTGCGCCATGTTGGGGATGACAACCTAACACTGAGTGACTATCCAAACTACCGTATGATTACCCCTGTATAGCACATTGGTCGGTTTCTCCTCATGCTAGATATCGTATTCATACCCATGCTAGAATACTTGACTACACCATGCCTTCCTTTGGGAAAATATAAATAACGATACCCTGAAGACTTCCGGGTGAAATGCTGTGGCGATAGATCCGTGCGCTTGCGGATATTTATCTTCTAGGATGTGATCTATCTCTGGCAACACTCGCGTAGTTGCTAGAACCAGTTTCTAGTAATTATGCCAAGAAAAGCCATTTAGCATTTTTGGCGCTGTTATCAGAATTGGGCTCTAAGTCTATTTTGGTAATCGCGCTAAGAAATGCCAACAAGCATTTCTGGCGCCGTTGCCGGGGAAGGCATGGAAGTTAAGGATCTAGCAGCATGGATATGCATATGATGTATAAAATGAGAAACGACAATGTCTATACAGGCTAACTTTTATGTTTTCTCCTGTTGTGGATGAAAACAGGATAGTGCATGACCGGTTTCTCTCTGCCGGAAAATTACAACTCAAATCCGGAAGCACTCCTAAGGAGGAAGAGGACTCGTGCCCTTTCCTCTTCCCTCGCTCCACCGACAGACAAACCGGTCACCACCGCACCTACTACGCCGCACTCCATGGCCAAGTCCTGCGAGTTCTCCGTCCCCAATGTTGCCAACGTGCCCACCGGGCCCGCCGTCAACTTGGGAGACAAGAACTTCGAGCTCGGATCGGGCTCATTACCATGGTGCAGGCAAGTTCATTCTGTGGACTACCTAGTGAGGACACCAACGCCCACCTTCAGCGTTTCTTGGAGATATGCGACACCATCGTCATCAAAGATGTCGCACCTGATGCAATCAGGCTCAGGCTCTTCCCTTTCTCCCTAGTGGGAAAGGCGAAGACCTGGTTCTACAAGGACAAGGCCGCTGTTGACACATGGAGCAAGTGCTCCACCGCGTTCCTCGCTAAGTTCTTCCCCATGGGCAAAACCAATGCCCTGCGGGGAAGAATCGCCAACTTCCAAACAGGATTCAGCCGGAACCCATCCCCGAGGCATGGGAGAGGCTCCGGGAGTACATCCGGGAATGCCCTCACCATGGGATGGAAAGTTGGCTGGTGCTCAGGAACTTCTACAATGGGTTAACACCCATGTCGAAGGGGCACCTAGACGCCGCAGCTGGCGGCGCCTTTCTATCATTAACTGTTGACAGTGCTACGGCACTGATCAACAAAATGGTAGAAAACCAAGCTTAAGGGGAGGACCACGCTCCCACCAAGGGACAAAAAGGCATGCATACCGTGAAGGAGGCGGATATGCTTGCCACAAAAATAGACCTACTCCTGAAGAAGATTGACGGTGGTGCCATCAATGATGCATCTGGCACCGTCAACGCCATGGACGCTCGCATGACATGCGAGGTCTGTGGTGAAGCTGGACACTCGGGGAATGACTGCCCCGAGACCCGTGAAGAGGCCGCCTACGTCAACAACGGGTTTCGCCGGCGGCAAGGAGGAGGGAATGGCTGGAATAACCGTCCGTCCTCCATTCCAAGGTAATTCGAATTACGCCTCCGGGTTTAATTCGAATCAACCTTCACCGAAGGACCCGTTTACGGCCAAGCCAAGATCAACAAAAATCTCACCAAAAAGATGATCCAAAACGACAAGATCTTGGAGAATATGAATAACAAGATAGAGGGCCTATCATTAGCAGTCAAGAACCAGCTGAGCTTCAACAAGATGATAGAGACCCAGCTCGCCCAGATTGCCGCAGCAATCCCGACAAACGCTGACACGAGCCGGATCCCGGGACAACCCGAGGTCCCACCCGAGTCAGTAAACATGGTCGCAATAGGGTTTGGTCACCCCTGTTAAGCCAAGCCAAGGGCTAGCCGTTGGCGCCCAACGGCCGAAACTGGGCAGCAGCGGGGCCCACCTGGGCGCGCGCGCCCGAGGCACGGCCGCGCCAGGCCTGCCGAGGTGGGGCCCGCGCCGGCGCCCAACGGCTCATAGCCGTTGGCTTTCCCCCTTGCTGCTGGTTATTCCGGCTATAAAAGGAGGGGGTGGCCGGGGGGAGCAACCACCTCCCATTCCTCACACTCTCACTCTCTTCCACCTCCACTCCCCACACAACATGTTTCCACAAGCAATTTTTGAGAAAGAGAGCAAGAGTTGGAGCTAGTCTCGGGTGTGGAAAATCAACCTCCACCAGTTCTTTCGCACCCGAGAGCTAGCTACCGGCGTAGTCCACCATGAGCGACTACAGTTCGTGGGGGTACGGTGAGGCCTCGAGCTCTTACCAAGGTGCCCCCTATGAGCCCGAAGTGGCCGAGGAGGCAGCGCCCGCAACCCCCGAGCCCGAGGGGATCTACGTGGTCGACGCCCCATACCTCGACCTGGAAGGAGAGCAGGAGCTGCAGAGGTACCATCGCCTCAAGGATCGGCTCTTCAACCACACGATGATCTACGACGCCAACCTCATCGAGAAAATAGGTATGGACACCGACTTCGACACCGTCTGGAAGGCGGTTGGTTGGGAATACTTCGAGCCCATCGATGAGCAAGGTTCGCGTCTCTTGACCATCCAGTTTCTTTGCACACTTGATTATGATGATGAGCGTATTTGCTTCTATTTATTTGACACGGATTATTCTCTTACTTGGGGGGAGCTCGCTCATCATCTAGGCTTTCACTATAAGTGTGCACTTAAGCTAGATGCATCTATCCCTGGTTTTGATCGCAAATCTTTTTGGGAGAAGATTTCGGGCAGGGTAGAAGTTGGACCTTTCAAACCCCTGAACACTCAGATCCAACACCTTACTCTTAGACTCAAGCATCGCTGGATTTCCATGACTTTGTTTCTATTTGTGAGAACTAGATGGGTGCATTCGTAGAACTTAAGCTTCTTTATGCCATAGTTCACAAGTTCAAGGTCGCTCCTGTAAAGGAGATGTGCCTTCACTGGCTAGATATGATTAAGAAGTCTTATGCTATCGATTGCACCTCTCTTGTTACTCGCATTGCCAATGCCGTAGGAGCACTAGATGGTAATGATGTTGAGTACATTCCCCTTGATCGGCCGATTTGTGATTTGCGTGCCCTAACCCAAGGACACACTTTGAAGGCCGATGGGAAAGATCATATCTGTTTCTTATTTGCCGGTTATGTAAATAAGATCTGGTTACCTAACCCGGATCTCTATTTATATAACTGTGATGTGCTCACCTTTGATTTGAAGACTACAGAAGAAGCACGCAGGGAAGAACAGATCCCGAGAGCCACTAGAGGAGGAGCTGAGGCTTATGCATAGCCTGACTCCCCTGCTCAGCCAGATGCCCCTGTATAGCCTCCCCAGCAGTATGGCTATGGTGGATGGGAGGCCTACCAGGGCTACGCAGGCTACTCGGGGTGGGAACAGTACCCCCAGCCGGCACAGACCGCTGAGAGGGTATGGTCCAAGGCAGGGACCGACGAGTGGGAGCGACAGAGGCATTACACTGTCGACTCGCCACCACCAGAGCAGGAGCCAACGTTGGCCTCAGTCAACGCCCGCATTGGACAGCTGCAGATCCAGATGAACGACATCCGGAACACCCTGGGCGGCTTCATGCGTCCAACGACCCGGTGGCGAGCGCGGCACGGGCGAGAGGTTCAACGCTCTTGCTGAGAGCCTCCGCATCAAGCGGGAGGAGCGAGAGGGCCTCTTGGAGGTCCCGGGGATACAACCCTGGGCCATGAGCTTCAGGACAAGCTTGGGGAGGACCCCCATTGAGGTACCTGCATTGCATATTTAAATTCTCGTAATTTTATTTTTTTTATTTTAGCATGTTTAAATTCAAGTTTCTTGCATGGAAAAATTAAAAAAAATATTTATTTTTATAATTCTATTCCATATATGTGCTATGAAATGTTTAGTTCCACCCATGTTGAAATGATTGGCTGCTCTGTTTTATGTCTCGTTTGTACTTGTCTAAAATAGAGTTTTCTCTAATATTTGGGTTTATCGGCTTTACATTATCATGCTCTAGAAACTTGATTTAGTGGGTTGCGTACAATTACACTCATCTAGGTTATTGCGCGATATGATATAGTGACTTAGACCACAGCAATGAAACGTCCCTTTGAGAAAACCTGATGTCCGGAGTCTTTGTTTCAAAAAAATTTCAAAAACAATAGTTCCTCAGTGATCGCGAAATACCCACCAGAGCCATATGATCTATTTGTAGAATAAGAACCTTCATACGCTACTTGTTCATACATTGAGTTCGGTCGGATTGTTACCGACGTGAGATTATGACTCTACACCCATGATTGAGATCCACTTGCACCCACCAAATAAAAGCCAACTCCTACACTGAGAGTTGCGCACAACATGCACCCTTCACCATCCGCCAACTCTTACACTGAGAGTTGCGCACCATTTTTTCCGCCAAATAAAAATGCCGACCCTTACCCTGAGGATCGCGCACCCCTCTCTTCTAGTTTGCAAAATTCTCCAAGCATTATTTATCATGACATCTCTCTCCACCTCATCCTATCCATCAATAAAGTTTTGGGCTATGTTCTTAGTCAGAAAAAAAAAATAAGAGAAAAGAAAGAGAGGAAAAGAAAAAAAAAGAAGAAGAGATGTATTTATAGTTAGAAGATTTTATCGCTCTTATAGGCAAACGGGAAAAGTCTTAGATCCCCGTTCAAAAAAAAGTAAGAGAATAAATTTAGTTGTTCTTTGATAGCCCATCAATTCTTCATCTCATTCATCAATAAAAGAAAGTATGTCATGATGCATGGAGATCTAAAAATACCACAAAAATTAGGAATCATCTTTCATTCCATCTACACACTTGCACATCTCAATCAAGGTGTATAGCTTAATCTCCGTAAGGTTCAGCCCTTGACCTTTGTTGGCATTTCTTAACGCAATCACTAGAATTGTTACATTCCAGTGGTCACACCAAGAAACGCCAGGGTTGATAGTCGTGTTCTAAAGATATTATTATCCGCAAGTGCACGGATCTATCATTGTAGCATTTCACCCGGGGAGTATTCTCAGGGTATCATTATTTATATTTCCCGTAGGAAGGCATGGTGTAGAGGTGTCTAAACATGGATATGGATGATTGACTTCATGTCATTGAAATGTGACTCTAGTGCTATGCAGGGGTAAGTATAAATGATTTGCAAGATAGTGGACACACATTTGGCCAAACTCAAGGATAAGTACAAAAAGAAAGAATAAACGAATGAACGAATAAAGAATAAACCTAAGCGGAGCAGGTAGGTCAATTGTAGCACAGTCATGAACAGCTAAGTCATATAGTCTACAGGGTTAGAGAAAGATCGGAGCCTAAGATAACAGGGAGACCCCCGCAACTGGTCTTCCAGACGATGGAGGCATTTACGAACTCCTACACGACATACGGACGTGGGGGATTACAAGGGACGGACAGGGCTGTCACCACCTGCCGCCTACCCCTCAATCGTGGCATGCCGTCATATCCGAAGGCTCTCTCGTATCCGGACACCACGCCCGCATATTTGAGAACTACCTACATCCCCCGCGGACTCCCACCCTACGGATGGACGAGCTAGAATGTAGTCAAACCCGAAGGAACAACGAACCGTTACCCCATTCTCATCAAGATCTCTACTCCTATAAATCATATGAACGATGAAGAACAACGAAGAACATGCTAAGAAATGATCATAAGAACTTTGGTCTAGTTCATATGAATCAAGTTTAGCAAGAATGCAACTATACTCTAGTTCATGAACTAGGCTACATAATAAGAATAAGAACTTGAAGTAGGAAGAACACTCCATAGTATATTACCAAGTGATGATCTTCTTCCTAGGAGACAAGCCCTCCTTGATAGCTCAACCTAGCTCCTAAGCTACTAGACTAGGCTAGAGAACAAGAGTAGAGGAGAATGGCCAAAATGAATGTGTGTCTTGAAAATGGTTGGATCTCCCCTTTTATATGTTGAGCAGGTCGGTTTGGAGCTATACATGGCAAGAACACCAGCGCACGCCCTCCTCTGTCATTAATGTACCGCCTCCAGGAAGCAGGGCCCACCTGTCAGGCTGGGGGGCGCGAGCGCGCCCCTGGCGCGAGCGCGCCAGGGTGACGCCTCCCCCCAACCGACTTTGGCCGGTGGGCCTCTCCTGGTGGATGGGCTTCGGTGGTGTGGTGTTTTGGCCCATTTCTGCTCTGGATGGGCCTGTCTCCTCCTTGTGCCTCTTTTACGCTTTGCCGGAAAGCGCCTTTTCTCTGTAAAATCCCTTGTACTTGGTGTATTTCCTGTAAACGTTGCTAAACTCCAGGTACAAGTGGAATTCGGTTAATAGCACAAGTATATGCGTATAAGAACATGTAATTCTCCCTTTTCTATCTTAAGTTGGCGGTTAAAATGTGTCGATAAGGACCGCCAACAACCTTACAACATATGTGATACAAGTATGCCCACTTACATACCTACCCAAAACTCCACTCTCAGCCTTAGTGGTAGGAAGAAGGCAAAATCTGAAAATGCCTTTGGTGAGGTTACTATACACTTTTGAGCGATCGAGTGGGTCATTTGAGGAACTTGGTTTATTTATAAAAACTTACAAAACCTTCGGACTGAAAGTTGATCTTGGGACGAATGAAAAGCACCGGTCTTTGGAACTGTTCTATTTTGCAATCGCCCAAGACTTGAGAAAATTAGAAGCCCCACTCCATCAGGAATCATAGAGTAGATACAATTGCCGATTTATCCAAATAGCGGAGAACGCTCTCTTTTAACTTGTACACTCGAGATATAATCGGCATCGTAGCAACCCACGATCAACAACCCAAAGCAAAGACTTGCTCGGGACGAGCAAGGGGTAAGCTTGGGGATCTTGTTGGCGGTCCTTAACTCCAGTTATACCCGCCAACTATAGGTCATTATGGGGGAAATAAATATTTTATGTCACATATATCTTTACTATTGACCTAGTTCCACATGCTTGGAGAAAATATTGTTTTGCAGAATATATACCAAGTACGGGAATTTTCGAATAAAAAGGCGCTTTCCGGAAGGCGTAAAATGGCAAGGAAAACAAGGCAGCCCACCTCAGGGTCGAAGTGGGCCAAATCACCAGCAAAAGCGCGGCCCAGAGGACGGCCCAGGCCCACACGCCAAAGGCGGTCAGGGGGAGGCGCCACCCAGGCGCGGGCGCGCCTGGGGGGCGGCCGCGCCCCCCTGACCGACCTGTGGGCCCGGCCAAAGGCGGTTGCCTCCTGCCATCTGAAGAAAGACGGTTCCGCTGGTGGTTTGGACCATAGTACCCCCGAACCGCCTCCAGTGCCCTATAAATGAAGAGGAGAGGCCCCCCACCTTCACACACCATTTGGAGCCATCTCTACACCTCACACTTGTTCTTTAGCATTAGTGTTAGTCATTTGGAGCTAGGCAAAGCTACTTGGAGAGCTTGTCTCCAGGAGGAAAAGCTACACCTTTGGTATAAATCTATGGAGCGTTCTTCCTTAGTCAAGTTCTCATTACATTTATATAGTCATGCATATGAACTAGAGTATAGTCTAGTACACGATATATTCTATGATCAAGAGCTAGGCCATAGTTCTTGTGAGAATTGTTCATCGTGTTCTACATTGTTCTTCATCGATCATATGTTTTACTTGTTTAGATTAGAGTATAGAAGAGGAATAGCGGTTCGATGTGCCTTCGGGCTTGCCTATGTTCTAGCTCGTCCATCCGTAGGGTGGGAGTCCTGGGGGGACGTAGGTAGCTCCTTAGTATGCGGACGTGGTGTCCGGGTGCGAGGAACCTTCGGATATGTCGGCATGCCACGGTTGAGGTGGTAGGCGGCGGGTGGTGACAGCCCTGCCGTCCTTTGTAATCCCCCACATTCGCATGTTGAGTAGGAGTTCGTAAATGCCGCCATCGATTGAGCGGACCGGTTGCCACGGTCTCCCCATATTCCTAGTCTATAGTCGAGTCTTGACTTGTATAACATGTGGAATTAAATTTGTTCTAGCATTGACTATATAGGACACCGCTTTTGCTCCACGTAGATTATTCTTTATTCTTTATTTTATCTTTATTCCTTTGAGGTTGCTCTAAGTGTGTGTCCACTATCCAAACTACCGTATGATTACCCCCGTATAGCACATTGGTCGGTTTCTCCTCATGCTAGATATCGTATTCATACCCATGCTATAATACTTGACTACCCCATGCCTTTGGGAAAATATAAATAACGGTACCACCGAATACTTCCGGGTGAAATGCTTTTGCGACGATAGATCCGTAAACTTGCGGATATTTATCTTCTAGGATGTGATCTATCTCGGCAACACTCGCGTAGTTGCTAGAACCGGTTTCTAGTAATTATGCCGAGAAAAGCCATTTAGCGTTTAAAGCATTATCGAAATTGGGCTCTAAGTCTATTTTGGTAATCGCGCTAAGAAATGCCAACAGCAGCTCGTTGGATAGAGTCATTACCTAAACCTAATAAGATCCCATGGCCTGATTTTTATAAACTACTCCATGAACGCCAGAGTCCAACAATATTACCAAAAATCAGGAGGGCATGTTGGTTGTTTATTCCACTGAATAAGCTTTCCAACGAGCTCAAGATAATCGAAAACGGAGTTCAGAGCTAAGTAATATGCCCGGTTGAGTGCCGAGGTGGTCTGCTGTCCTGGAGAACACCGGACGCAGGATGGGCGTCCGATGGTGGAACGCAAGAACATGCTCTCTGGGTAATGTCTGGCGAGCATAGGACGCATCTGGCGATCACAAAATTGGGCGTCCAACGCTGTCCGTAACCCCTTAATGACTAGTTTTTCAGCACATGGAATTGTACGCATAGGACGCGTCCGGCGCCTAGCGTAGGACGCGTCCGGCGTTCATGTTTTGAAGGGATAACAACTAGTTTTGAATCTTGGCTTGGCACACAGCGTGGTGTACACGTAGGACGCATCCGGCGTGTGTATTCTGTGCAGCCTGAGGAGATAACGGCTAGTTTTGAAGTTGGGCTATAAATACGAGTCGTGGCCGGGCTTGGCCGGTGCTGAGCACTTTGGGGACTTTGTGTCCATCTTGGACAGTGCTTGGAGAGCCCTCTACTCACTTGGGCTTGATAGTGTTCATCTGATCGAGTGAGAGAGCGATTACCAGTGCGTTGCATTGAGAGATTGCATCGAGTGGCACTAGGTGATTGTGTTGCAAGCTGGTTGTGCTTGTTACTCTTGGAGGTTGTCACCTCCTAGACGGCTTGGTGGCAAGAGACTCCATTGAAGCACGCGTGGAGATTGTGCGGTGCTCCAGAGAAGGATTTGTGAGAGGTCTTGTGCTCACCTCGCGGGATCGTGAAGAGCAACTCTAGTTGAGATCATGCCTTGGAGGATCCCTTTCTTGTGTTGATTGCACGGCGCACCCGGCTGCAAGATTTGGCTAGGAGATGCCAATTAGCGCACGAATCACCATGTAGGTGGATTGCCACAACTGGACATAGCTTGGTGGTAACCAAGTGAGCCAAGAAAAAAATCACCGTGTCATCTTGTGTCCACACTTCGCGGTGGTTTGCGTCCTCTCTAACTCAAGCTTGTATTTACTTTCTTACTTTCATACAAAGCTTGAGTAGTTGCTCTTGTAATTAGTTGGCTTGAGTAGCTTGCTAGTTACCTTCTTGCTTGTGTAGCTAGAAGTAGAGTTAGTAGCTTTGCTTAGCTTGTGTAGTTAAGCAAGTTGCACTCTTGGGTTCGGCTTGTGTAGCCTTGTCCTTGAGCATCTAGTGAGCTTAGGTTGGCTTTGTGCTTTTGCTCATTAGAATCGTATAGGTGTTCGTCGATTTGTGAAAGTACTAGTTGCTTAGGTTTGTGTGACCTTGCAAGCTAAAATTGTTTAGGAGAACACTAGCTAGATTGCCACCTTGCTTTCTTGTTTAGGATCTTCTACAAGGTGCATCTGGGGTATTAGTTAGAGGGGTGAATTCTGGGATAGGCCAATAGTTTATTCCGCATTTGTTTCGGTTAGCCGGTGCGATTAGTTTTAGAAAGAACTATTCACCCCCTCTAGTCCGGCATCTCGACCCTACATGTGGTTCCTCAATGTCAATTTTCTATTGCTGACCATCATTTCTGCCATGATCTTAAGCTCTTACAATTGGAATCTTATGATCTCATTTTGGGCATGGATTGGTTAGAGCTTCACTGCCCCATGGCTATACACTGGAAGGCAAAGTGTTTGTCTATACCATGTCAGGAAAATTAGGTGTTTTTACAGGGTATTGTTGCTGATGATCCTGCTGAATTAGCCTTTCAAATCTTTACCTCTGAGATGCAGTCAGTGCAAGCATCCACTGAACCTGTTCCTGTGGCTATTCAGTCCATTTTGGATACTTATCCTTCAGTTTTTAAGGTTCCAGATAGCCTACCACAAGAAAAGAGCTTTTGACCATGCTATACCTTTAGTGCATGGAGCTACTCTAGTCAATATTAGAGCCTATAGGTAGCCACCAAAGCTCAAGGATGAAACTGAGAGTCAAGTGCAAGCTATGTTGACTCAAGGACTCATACAACCTAGTACATCACCATTTTCATCTCTTGTACTGCTGGTTAAAAAGAAGGATGGATCTTGGCGTTTTTTTGTGTGGATTACATGTACCTCAATGCACTGATAGTCAAGTCTGTCTACCCCATTTCTATTCTTTGATCAGCTGGTGGATGAACTAGGCCAGGCATCTTGGTTCAGCATATTAGACCTGCACTCAGGTTATCATCAGGTCAGGCTTAAACCAGGTGAAGAACATAAAAGTGCTTTTTCTACTCATGCTGGCCATTATGAGCTCACAGTTGTACCGTTTGGGCTGTTTGGAGCACCTGGGACATTCCAAGGTGCCATGAATAGTACTTTAGCTCATTTCCTTAGAAAGTTTGTTGTAGTATTCATTGATGATATCTTGATATACAACAATTCATATTAGGAGCATTTGAGTCATATCCAACAAGTTTCAGCTCTATTAGCAGCAGAACAATGGGTGGTTAAGTTGAAGAAGTGTCAATTTGCTAAGCAATAGATTCACTATTTGTACTCCAGTGGCCTCAGCCTACTAATGTCATAGAAAGGGGATTTCTTGGTCTGACGGGTTTCTACAGAAAATTTGTTAAGAACTTTGCTGTCATTGCAAGACCACTTACCAATCTATTGAAGAAGCATACTCTCTTTGTATGGTCCTCTGAACACCAGTTGGGTTTTGATGCATTGAAACATGCTCTATGTACTGCTCTAGTGCTGGCTATTCCTAATTTCAAGTGTGTGCTACTGAAATTGATGCCTGTCAGACTGGAGTGGGTGATGTCCTCCTTCAAGATGGCCATCCTCTGGCTTATGTTAGCAAAACTTTGGGAATCAAGAATCAGGGCTTGTCTACATATGAGAAAGAATATCTGGCTATATTAGTGGTTGTTGACCAATGGAGAAGCTACCTGCAGTTGGCTGAATTTATTATATGTACTGACCAAAAGGCTCTGATTCATCTTAATGACTAGAGACTGCATACAGTCTGGCAACAGAAGGTGTTCACTAAACTCAATTTTTTTAAAAAAATTGGATACATGTATGCTTAATTTCACCGGGTTCTTCACTCTGCATTTTGTGTACACAAACAGAAACCATTGGTCGTTTGTTCTCATCTCACCAAAATTTGTTTTGACTGCTGAATTTGAATGGAGAAAATATACACGTAACTATAGTTGGCACTGTAGTCTGCAGCTTCTAGAAGAAATCAGTGCACAAACATTTCGAGGTATTTAGAATTTGAAATACACTACATGATGTAAGCAGATAGCTAGGGAGAGTAGAATTTGTAGCTAGGGAATAGTTCTATTACAGGAATTGGATCGAATCCGAAGAACAACTACAGGATTGAATTTGGAAAAGGGGAATGAGGAAGAACAGAAGAAAGCTTGAACTGCAAGTTGTTGTTCATTTCATTCATGCCCTCTTCCGTCTCCGGTGTTGGATACTTGTACACGGCAGCGGCTCGGACGGCTACTTCCACTATGGGCCGCGGTTCCACGTCTTGGGCTGGGTCCCTCTCCAGTTGATTGATCGGGCTGGCTTCCAGAGGCAGCGATGGAGTCGCTGATACCCGCCCTCCACCCCACCCCCCCACCCCCAAAGATTGTTTACAAGAAAGGAGTGGATAACAGTGCTGCTGAAGCCTTGTCCGAAAGGCCACAACATGTTGACACTTGTGCTGCTATCTCCATTGCCACACCAACTTGGTGTCAGGATATTCTTGATGGTTATCAGCAGGACCCTCAATCCTTGACCTTACTCAATAAGCTGTCAGCTAATGCATCTGTTGTGCCTAACTTTTCCTTGGAGCAAGGTCTGATCAAGTTTAAAAACAGAATCTGGGTAGGCAGCAATCCAGCCTTGCAGCAGAAATTGAAGCTCTGTTGCATAGGGCTCCTATGGGAGGCCATTTTGGCATCCCTGCTACCCTCAAGAGGATTCAAGCTCTGTTTGCTTGGCCTGGTCTCAAGAAGCAAGTTACACAATTCATAAAAAGTTGTCCTACATGTCAAGAAGCAAAGCCAGAACGTATCAAATAACCAGGATTATTGCAGTCGTTGGAAACACCTACACAGGCTTGGCAAGTGATCTCTCTGGACTTTGTTGAGGGCCTTCCACTTTCAAATGGCTATAACTATATCCTAGTTGTTGTGGACTTGTTCTCCATGTGTGCACACTTTGTGGAATTGAAGCATCCCTTCACGGCGTTGTCAGTGGCCAAGGTTTTCATGCGCAACATCTATCACCTCCATGGACTTCCTACTGCATTGGTGTCTGATAGAGATCGCATTTTCAGTCAGCCGTGGAAGGAGCTCTTTGATTTGGCCAGTGTTGAATTACGCATGAGTTCGGCTTACCACCCGCAGTCTGATGGTCAAACTGAGCGAGCCAACCAATGCATGGAAACATTTCTACGCTGCTTCGCTAATGCAACACCTTGAAAATGGTTTGACTGGTTGCATCTGGCCAAATTCTGGTATAATTCAACATGGCACTCAGCCATCAACTATTCCCCATTCCAAGCTCTTTATGGCCAGGAACCAAGACAGTTGGGTCTCCGTCCTTCCAGTGCTTGCACAAGTGACAACTTGCAAGACTGGTTGCACACCAAGGCTACTATGCAAAACTCGATTCATCAGCAGCTGAATCGGGCCAAGAAACGTATGAAGCATCAGGCGTATAAGAACAGAACTGAGCATCATTTTGAAATTAACACTTGGGTTTACATCAAGCTGCAGCCCTATGTTCAGAGTTCTGTGGCTTCTCGTTCAAATCAGAAGCTCTCCTATCGTTTCTTTGGTCCATTTTAAATTATTGAGAATCGGTGGCCTACAAGTTGGAGCTGCATGAGTCATCTGCTATCCATCCGGTGTTCCATGTATCACAACTCAAACTTGCTGTTCCAGTAACTAATAAAGTTCAACCTCTCCCTGCTACTTTGGACAGTCTGCAGGTTCCATGGCAGATACTTCAACGACGTGTCACCAAGGTGGGCACTGTCGTCCGTCTTCAAGGGCTCATTCACTAGTCTAACATGCTAGCATCATTGGCGACCTAGGAAGATCTGGAGCCACTTCGACAGTGTTTTCCTCGAGCACCAGCTTGGGGGCAAGCTGGACGTCAAGAGGGGGGCGGGTATCAGCGACTCCATCGCTGCCTCTGGAAGCCAGCCCGATCAATCAACTGGAGAGGGACCCGGCCCAAGACGTGGAACCCGGGAGTGGAGGCCCAACAAGCTTGTCCGCGGCCCATAGTGGAAGTAGCCGTCCGAGCCGCTGCCGTGTACAAGTATCCAACACCGGAGACGGAAGAGGGCATGAATGAAATGAACAACAACTTGCAGTTTAAGCTTTCTTCTGTTCTTCCTCATTCCCCTTTTCCAAATTCAATCCTATAGTTGTTATTCGGATTCGATCCAATTCCTGTAATAGAACTATTCCCTAACTACAATTTCTACTCTCCCTAGCTATCTGCTTACATCATGTAGTGTATTTCAAATTCTAAATACCTCCAAATGCTGATTTCTTCTAGAAGCTGCAGACTACAGTGCCAACTATAGTTACGTGTATATTTTCTCCACTCAAATTCAGCAGTCAAAACAAATTTTGGTGAGATGAGAACAAACGACCAATGGTTTCTGTTTGCGTACACAAAATGCAGAGTGAAGAACCCGGTGAAATTAAGCATACATGTATCCAATTTTTATTAAAAAACTGTATTCCAAAAATATTACCAGGCGCTTCATATACTAGTTCTGATCTCACCGAATCAGGAAGCATTATGCTACAAGTAGCGACAAGACTTGTGGGCCTGCCAAAGGGCCTCTAGCCTAGTGGCTAGAGCACCCGGGTGGCACCCAGTAGACCTGGGTTTGACTCCCCGTGGAAGCGAATTTAAACTGTCTGCATTATTAAGAAAAACAAAAAAAATAGGCCAGAGTTTCCCTTGCTGACTTCGGTCAAAGAAAAAAAAAGACTTCTGGGCCTTCCCGCACTCTGACACGATCTCCATCTCCAAATCACTTGCTGCTCAGATGGAGATGGACCCTAACAAACATGATGACGGCGCAAATGGAGCATGATTCAAGGGTTGAAGGATCTGGGAGCTATATGCATCTGCAACAGTATTTCTGTGTAGACTTCACTTTTAGAATGTTACTAGATTTGTTTGCTTTCATCATGTAACGGTATTGGTTGCAGTATCCAGTCACGATCCAAGCCACCTATCAGATTACGGCAGGGTGGGAGGAGTAACTCCAACGGTTTTGCATTTTTTTTTTTGGTAAAATTGGGAATTTGTCAAGTTTCAAATGGACATGGCAAAAGTAAAAGGAGTTAATTTCCAACTGTTTTCCATTATTCACTTGACAAAACTAAAAGTTATGCGCGCGAGGGGATAATACCCCGTGGGAGTAAAATACCCCGCGGGAGTAGCGCGTGAGGGTGATTGCCAAATAAATCGTAGTTTGACATATATGCCAAATATCATTTGGTGTTTGCCAAGTTAACAAAAATATCAAGTCCATTTGACAAACTGTTGGATAGAAGATTTTTAGTTTTTTTTTTTCAAAACAAGAATGTCAAGCCCATTTGTAAAATTATTGGAGTTGCTTTAATGGAATTGGATTGCAAGGGAAGCGAATACACAATACAAAAAAATATGGCGAAATAGCCATTTTGGCACCTCAACTATGGCAAGGCTCAAATTGGTACCCGAACTATCAAAACGGCCACTTTGGCCCCTGATCTTTTAATTTGCGACTCAATCTCATCATCTCTCATTTATTCCATGCCACATGGACAGATGACCATGCAAATTGCCGGTCCTACCCTTCCCTAATTCCTTAATCGAGCAGCAGGTTCACGGCGTTTTCCTCCATCCGTTCCTTCCTCTTCTTTTCTCCATGGCGGCTACACAAGTAGATTAGGGTTTCGGGTTGGGGAGGACAGCAGTGGCGGCACACCTTCTCTTGTTGGAGGCACACCCCATCTCTTGCTGAAGGTGCACCCTTCTATTGGTATTCCGGCTCATCTACAAAGACGACGTAGGAAGAGTGGACGTGCTCCAACCGGTGAGATGAAGTGGCACTTTTTTGATTTTGTGATTGGATCTGTTTACTTGAAGAAGGTTAATTTGACCATATAATTGATCCGTAGGACTACAAAACAATGTCTGAATTTGAGGTACTGGAAGTTCAATTTCATTTTAATGGGGATTTTGTTCTTGACGGGTCAAAGATGATGTACTGCAATGGGGATTGGAGAGTGTCTCACATAGTGAAGGACAGGCAAACGCCGTGAACAACGCCGTGAGCAGCCAGCAGGTAAAGAAAATAGGGAGGGGCAAATTTGACCTTTTACCATGACCTCTGTCCACATGGCAAGCAATCGTGGTGAATGGATGAGATTGAGTCGCAAATCAAAAGATCGGGGCCAAAGTGGCCGTTTTGATAGTTCGGGTACCAATTTGAGCCTTGCGCCATAGTTGAGGTGCCAAAATGGCTATTTCGCCAAAAAATATATAGAGATGAGAATCGGTTAACGGTGTTATCCATTTTTGTGTTACAAATAACCAAACCAAACACTTCGCCGAGAAGTGGCATTTGTTTAAATTGGTGATTTTTGCTCAAGAATGTACAACGTGCAGGTGAACAAAAGTAACTTCGCAGCTATTAATCATCTTTTTGTTTCCGTGATTAATAGTAATAAGTGCAAGCTGCCACCATATAATTCGGATACAACTTATAATATTTTGAAGGTGTAAATTGGGCTGGTTATGATATTTGAGGGTGGAAACAAGATCTTAAGAGTTATGAGGGCCATTTTATTATCAGTTTTTCTTGCCATTTCTCTGAGTGTGTCTATTCGATTTCGTACACTACTAGAAACCAGCGCGGCGTTGCCGCGCACCTGCCCTGAGTGAGACCATTGGAGTGGACAGTCATGTTCCTCCGCTTCCTACTTAAGGATCAAAACATTGCATATATATTGATGCAAATATAAGAGGTAACTTAAGATAGACTATTACTTAGAATATTAATTTACAGTAAAAGCTTTAGATATTTTTGGGAGCAAAGGAAAATGAAATGCATCACTTGAGTCAAGCTGTTGGGTATACGTAAAGAGAGAGAAACAAAAATTGTGTAAATGATCTCTCCCCATAACTTTAAACACTTAGCTCAATGGTAATATGCTGCTGAGAACAATTTATAGTTTTGAAGAGAAGTAGTAGTAATTAACAAAAGCAAAGTTGTGCTCTGCTGCTCTAGTATGAATATTGCTGTACATAAGTACATGACTAAGAATATCTAAGAATGCAAAACTGTAAAAGGTAAGATAATCCTTATTGAAAAGAAATTGCTTGGGTTCAGGTTTGCAAACACGATTTCGAAGGTTAACTTTGCTACTCTTTTTTTGTTTGGCAAAAGATTATAATATGCAGTTTGTACCAAAGCAAAACCAAGGGGTGATATTTAAAGATTATCTTGCTACATCAGTAACTTGCATCTTAATACCCTTGGCCTGGTTGAAGTTGTGGTACCATTTTTCCGCTCTAAGCCTATGAGAATTGACAGAATTGAGGATATATATGTAACAACACGAGGGTGATTCAAAAAGCTGGGGGAAAAATTATAAGCTGATAATTGAACTGACTACTGGACTCGGGGTTAAACTTGCACCTTGATCAATATTAGAAGGACTGGAAGTCTGGAATAGCACAAAAGTCTTTGCAAACTGAGATAGTGATAAAAGGTTACCAGGTTTCCCAACCATGGAAGATTCATCCGCAGCCTATGGAATCATCAAATATCTTGTTTGGAAACAACGTATGCAGCAATCTTAGAGTGACAATTTGTACAACTATGTCAAGTTTTCATACGATCAACATTTGCATCTAATCCTATTAGAATCTATAGGTTACTAATGTCAATTTGAAAATTGCCACATTCCTACCCTTGTTTAAAGTTGTAGATACATCTATTTGTCCACAGTAATAATCACTGATCGGCAGGAAGCAAATACAGTACTGAGAAAATGTGTCCCCCTCCGCCGGAGTATACATTGCTGAACCACGCTGCTTCGTCTTCTGGCATCTTCATGTGTCCCTCCGTCGGAGTATACTGCAGAACGCATCGCTGCTTCGTCTTCCTGCATCTCCCTGATGGGTTGCCCCATTGTTTGCTACGGCACCCTGCACGATGGTCAAGCAAAGTAGTGGACAACACGGCGCCTCGTTTGGGCAGCGCCGCCTGCACCCCTGCAGCTAGATCTTGTTCTCGCCACCCTGAGGCTGAGCAGCACGCTTTTGCCGGTGGCAGCCTCCACCCTCTAGCATATGCTCTGTCGTGGTCTCGTGGATTCCGAGCTGACGAATGTGCGAATGCAGACATGGGTAAACAGAGGAACAACGGGGGCAAAAGATCCAGATGCAGAGGGAATTGCTAGAACATACCGACCTTCCTGACCTGGTCGTGGAGAGAACTCGTGAACAGTCAGGTGCCCACGGGCATGCCGCACGCTCGCCATGCCGGGTTGCCGGCGCTGCTCGCAGGTTCCGGGAGGGGAGGATCTCCTCGAGTACCGACCGCTGGAGCAGACAGAGTCGGACGGGGCGGCGCCCGAAGGGAAAGGACCAACTTACATAAGGATGTCCCAGGCAACAGGGGCGCCGGGCGACCGCGGGTGTGCTCGCCGGAGTTTCGCAGGGGCGCTCTCGGCGTACGGGATTGAGAGGGCGACTGCCGGGGCTGCAGCGCTTGGGCCCAACGCCCGCGCCGGGGTGACCGCACGCGCCTTGCCTGCGCCCGCCACCCGCTCCGGGAGCGGAGTGGCCGGGCCGCCGCGCCCCACCACGCCTTCGCCGAGGAGCTGGGGCGCCGCATGAGCGCAGCAGTCCGATGCAGCCGGCAGGAGGGGCCGAGGGGGCGACCGAGCGAGTCTAGTGGGTTCGGGAACATTCGTGTCGGCCCCCTTTTTGCTTAACGGGTATGAGACCCGTCAGCGGCTGATCGGACGATCAGTGTTGCTGGTTCGCCAGATCGGACGGTAAGCGGGCTAACGGGCGACGTGGCCCTATCCGTTAGCCCGCTTGTGTTGCATAAATCGTATGGAGAGATGTGGTGTCTTAAATAAAGGCTGTAATTGTGTAGAGTTGAAGAAAACTGTCGCTTTCCTTCCCCCTAGTTAAGTCTGAGGTCTGAAACAGATCATCAGCAGTTCCAAGCAGCAAAATCTTTTGTATACTCTTGTTGTTTTCCCTGAAGTTGCTGCAAACTCTGTACTCTCCTGTTTTAATAATGGAAATGGAGCGTACCTCGAGTAATGAAAAAAATTGAAACAAGAGCTTCTACAGCCTTGGAAGCCAACACCTACTTTGCCCACTGACATCACTGTTAAGTTGGCACCTGATCGTGTCGTGTTCAACAACTGTTCATCAAGTGAAACAACTTGCCCTCGTCATTGGCCCCTTTGGGAAGACTCTGAAGTTCTGCTGCAAGAGTTTCCTCGAGCAACTGCTTGGCGTCAAGCAGTCTTTCAAGGCAGGGGATGTTAGCAGCTCCACCTGAAGCCTACGAAGAGTTTCTACAACTCACCGAGTGCAAAGAGTCCTCCTGACGCCTTCCAAGCCTGCAACTACGGAGCAGTTAGCTTGGCTAATTTCAATTGAAAAAAAAGGTCATCCCTCTCATATTCACTACCGGATCCAGAGACACCACCGGCGAAGCTTTTGCCGATGGCAAAGCCACATAGCCATCGGCAAAGCCCCATCGACAAACCGGGCATCAGCAAACAAATTTTTGCCGACGGCAACTGACAGTGCCATCGGCAAACCGTTGGCCGATGGTCGTGTCGCCCATCGGCGAATACGCCACGTCGCCGCCCCGCCGTCGGCTGATGGCGTGTTTGCCGATAAGCGGACACCACGCGACCATCGGCAAACAGATTTGTTTTTTTTAACTTCTTTGCCGATGGCCTGGACCGTCGGCATATTTTTTTTAAAAAATGGGATTAAACATTTTCTTGGAAATTCTTTGCCGATGGCCACGGCCATTGGCAAAGTTTTGGTCGAGTTTGCCGATGGCCGTGGCCGCCGGCAAAGCCGGGCTTTTTTGGAAATTTTCCCAGCTTTGCCGACGGCTGGCCATCGGCAAATCTGGGAAAATATTTTTTTTCCTTTTTTCTGTTTTCTTGCATTTATACCATATTTAATCACTTATATAACACATATCCCACATTGCATCTCATATATTCACAATAATACACCATTTCAACCATAATTTAACATCAAATCCATATAGCATGTCCAAATTCATCCATACAAGTCGGAATTCATCCATACAAGTCCAAATTCATCCATACAAGTCCAAAGTTATCCATACAAGGCCAACATCGGCAAAACATGTCCAGCGTGCCACAACAAGGTCCAAAAGATAGAAGTGAAGGTACCTACCTCGAGGCGCCGTCCCCGGGAGTCCCAGAGCCCCCAGCACCTTCCTCCCACGGAGACCAACTCGGCTGCGGGGCCGCACCGTACTGCCAGTAGCCGACGTGCTGCGTAGGGAACACGGCAGGCATGGAGTGCCCCTGCTGCGGAGGGAACTGAGACGGCCCAGGCTGCCCCTGCTGCGGCCACGAGTACCCCTGCGACGGTGGAGGACCCCAGACGTACGGCTGCGTGGGGAGGCTCTGGTAAGGTGTCTAGCCGTGCGGTGGAGAGGGACCCTGTGGAGAAGCACCCGGTGGAGGGCTAGCACCTGGAGTTGGCTTCGAACCCGCCGACTGTGCCTGCACAAAGACCAAGTGCTCGAATTAGTACCTGCAAACTGGCATCACAAGCTAAAGCAATAGGCATTGTACTCACCGGACGAGGTAGAGGAATAGGCAGTGGAATTACTGGTGGTGGAGCGAAGATCGAGGATGGCGGCTCACTCATTCCCTGGGCACGCATGTGTAGGGACATCTGCGACATCGCACGCTGGTAGTGCTGCGCAACTGCGGCCATCTGCTCCTGATGGGCAATCGCCATCTGCTTCTGGTTGGCTAGCACCTCTTGGACCGTGGCCTGCAATATTACACTAGCATGGTTGATTGTATTTGAAGGCAAGGTACATTATGTGTGAAACGAGTGAACGACGAATGAAACTCCACTTACCTGAAGACCCGCGATCACCTGCGCGCTGCTCGGCTGCGGAGGCGCTATGGGGACCCGCGATGCGCCTCTTCGGTGCTCTTCTTTGCGGATCTCGCTCAGCATCGGAACAGAGGACGGCTCAATGGCGCTGTGGGCCATATAGAACCGGCCGTGTTGCTTCCCTCCTCCCAACCTCATCACGAGCTCAGGGTCCAAGGGCTCGGCAGTGACGCCGTAGTCATCGCCATGGAGCTCTCGAGCTGTGACGGCGTACTTGGTGAGCTTGTCGTACACGACCGGGCTGGTGTACTTCTCGGGCCCGTCCGAAGAGCTGTACGTGGATGAGGCCGCTTTTGCTGGGCCCTTGTGAGCAAGGGCCCACCCCATGTACTCGTTGATGGGCTGCCCGTCATGCGCCTCGCTCTGCGAGGAAAACAGAAAACATGGTTACAAGTAGAGATATAAGAAATCCAGCGCTATAAGAAATAGTTGAACACAAGCATACCCATGTTTCCATGAACGCTGGGAGGTTCTGGCTCCCCTGGTGATGTGACACCCCTGACTTTTCCATCTCTGCCAAGCGTTTCGCCTGACGTGCTCTGTGTTCCGCGTACGCCGCCTCTGTTTGCCACCCTCTGACAATCTCAAGCCAACAGTCGGCGTACTTGCTGCACCAGCCCGGAGGTGTCTGCACCCCTGAGTTGAATGTGTCACATAAGGAATCATAATAGATGTTTTCCTACTTATTTACCTGCATGTACTGCTCCTCGATGAGGTCGGTCTCCGGGTAACATACCATCTCCCTGGCCATGGTCTTATTCACCTTCATCCCCTTGAAGTTGACGTAGTAGGAGATGATTGCCTGGGTGCGCGCCTCGTAGAACATGTCCTTGAGCCGCAACTCGCACACCGTGTCCTGCTGCTGGTCCGCCCGCACAGGGTCCTGCCCCTCCGCCAACCTATAGTACAACTGCACACAGGCATCAAGCATCATTTCATTGTTTGAGAAAAGTCCAACAAATGCGTAGTATTGAGAAATGCGTTGCGATTGAAAGACTCACCCAGAACTCCCTCTTGATCTTGGTAGCGAGGACTTCCTCATGTTCGTCCTTGACGTGGAAGAAGTATGCCCATTTGTCGGGAATGATCGTCTTCCCCTCGATGGTGACCAAGCCAGGGAAGTTCCTTTTAATCAGCAGCCCCTGGATGCTAGTGACATGGGGCGAACACTTCCTGGCCGTCACCTTTGCCCAGCCACTGCACATAAACAACAATTGTTAGTATGCAGTTTTAATTTGAAATGGACATATGAACAAGTACAGAAATCAACAATGGATACTTACTTCCCAGTGACCACGATCTGCGGGCGGTCGTCAAGGCGCGGCACGTGCTCAGGGAGCTTAGTGGGCCCGCGCTGGAAGGGCTTCCTCGAGGTTCCTGAGGAAGTCGAGGTGCCTACAGTCTCCGCGGCAGACGGCGTCGGCTCCTGGCAAGATTTGCCGATGGTGGATCTTTGCCGATGGCAATGCCATCGGCAAAGTCTAACTTTGCCGTTGGCTGGCCTTTGCCGATGGCCCGGCCATCGGCAAATAATCCCTTTGCCAATGGCATTTGTTTGCCGATGGCCCGGCCGTCGGCAAAGAAAGCTTTGCCGATGGCTTCGCTTTGCCATCGGCAAAGCCTGTTGTTTGTCGATGGCTTATGCCTTGGCCATCGGCAAATCTCTGGGCCATCGGCAAACACTCTGTCTCCGGTAGTGATTGGAACATAGTGCCGTGCTTCTTCAACCACTGTTGTGCTCCTTTATTTATAGAGTACAAGAGAGGGCACTATCAAACAATGCCTGTAATTTCATTAAATGGGCACTCACCGTTGGCCACCGCTGATGTTTCATGATCAACTGCTCATTTAGTTGGGTACTCATGACTTCCGAGCTGGAGATGATGGTCAAGCCCTCTATGCAATCTCATCGAGCATGGGACGGATGAGATCAAGTTAAGTGATAACTTTGCAACAAATCTCATCCAGCATGGTAGGGGTAACATAAATAAGGTATCTACAGAGACTGAAGCAGACCAAAGTCTTTGTATGATATTCGTTCAATTCGGAGCAGAACACCTTATGTTTATGTATTCAGTTGTTTAGTTCAGGGCAAGGAGAAGCACTATAGTACAAACCAATGTAGAAAAGCTAAGGTCAAATTACGTTTACTGAATTGCTAACGATTCATTAAAGAACCAAATGGAAAAATAATAAAGGGTAAACCGTGTAAACATATGCATTAACTTTTCAAATGTGTGCGTCTACATTGTCATGTTCGTCACGTTTCATGCAGCGGTGTGGTGGCTGTCGTGGAACCAGGAGTGCATCAAGACATCTCGACACGAGTGTTGACTATGTCATCACACAGCATCAATCACACCCTGATCTCACTATAGCACATCATGGCCAAGTGCATAGATTGTAGCGTAGCTCCATTATACCATTATACCATCTTACTATTACTACTTAGAGGCTCCACGTTAATCTTTACGAGAAGTGTTAAGAAAAAGATAAATACTAGAAATTCTAACGTTTATCAGAAACATCTAGACAAGGACTCCAACTATCTTAACCATTAGATCTTCTTAAAAAAATTATCATCCTCCACAATAAACAGATAATATAAAAAAAAGGCCATATCTCATTGTACCGTACGTAACGTACCCGAAAAAAAATTCTTAAGAAAAAACATAACCGAAAAAATCTTCTCTACTTACATTTACGCGCAACTTCAACATACACAAAAATCATTTTCAAGAATTTGAAAAACGTACATGAACATATCTAGCCTATACTCACGTTCACACTTGATTATAGAAACTAGCAAAAGTGCCCGTGCGTTGCAATGGGGAAGAAATTAATTATTTATGCATTGGAGTTATATTCTTTGCGAATTATATTGAAAATAAAAAAAATCATTTTTTTTGTGTAAGAATGATTGTATAATCTGCTCACTGAATTTGAGGATTTCTTTGTAAAACTACCTAACACAATACCACTATGTATTGTCCCCTTCAAATTTTATATGAAGTAAAATAGGGTTCATGTCAACTGCTGCCATCGCCACAGAGACGCATTTCTTTGCCACACAACTACTACACACTATGAATTGTCCCATGACCATATGCCATGCTGCGCGCGCAAGTTCTTTCTCCGTCCCCACCTCCAAAAGTATATAAAAAAAATCCCCATCCCAAATCTCGGTAGCCATGGACAGCTGCGAAGTACTTGACACCAAAACACCCCACTTATTAGATACGCAAACGATGAACATACTTACCTTGCCTTGTAGGAAATTTCATTATAATGCTGGCCGATCCCACAGCCATAAGATGATGTCCAAAAATGACAATTTTGATGTACATTTCCATTAATTGCCCTTGCCGTATTACAAAATGGAGAGGAAGCAGTTGCCTTTGTACACCAGCAGAAGCTATCGACTCGCCCAGCCTAATCCAGTCTAATCATCAGATGGAAATGAAATTAAGTAAATAATAATCAAGCACACAACACTAAGCCCATGAACAATCAGTTGATTTGCACATACCTCCTGCACTCCAACTCTTCGCCTTTTATGTAAACCTGCAAGCACAACCATTCCATCAACAGATAATTTAGATTGTGAAAGGATCGGAGCAGTTACCATGGAGTTTCAGGAACTGAACAAATTATGAATTGCTTTCATTGCTTGTAAATAAACATTTCATAATAGAAAATGTGTGCAGTTAGCATGGAGTTCAAGAACTACACAAGTTATTAGTTGCTTTTCCGCCTGATGTAAATAAATACTTCATATAAAAGCATAGGTCACAAACAGAGTTACAAATCCATCTATAATTGGCACCAAAACTGTCAACTCACCCAGTTTGCATTGCATACTTGCATAGACTTCTTAGAAACTGACCTATCTATTGATCATCAAAGAATGTGCCTACTATCATTTGATCTGACTACTTTGACATCAAAGAATGTGCCTACTTCTTCTTGTAACCTCCCAGAGAAGGACGAACCAATGTAATGTAAGCAAGAGGAGGCGCAGTTCAATCCTCGAGAAAGCCCGTGTTCTCCCTCCTACTGCGTGCTGATGACCTCGGCCTCCTGCTCTGGGTGTATTCGTTCTCGATGATGACCAAGGCAAGGTGGATCTCGTCAGGCGTCTTGCCCGTCATATTTCTGCTACGGCCGTGTGCAGCCCAGGTCGACCAGTTCGATGGCTAGTGAAGTTGGCAACCTGCAGCGCAGAACCATAAAGTCATCACAGATTGTATGTACAACTGTACAAGCGTGGTTGCTCAAATTCAGAAAACTTTAGGCACGTATATCAATTTAGTTTCATCTAACGACAGTACCACTACGTACGAAGTTGGATCAGCAGCTTCGCTCTGAAAAAGGAAAAGAAAAGCATCTATGGGTGCGGTTACTTAAGATATGATGACGGCATAGAAGGTGGAGTTTGCTGGAGGGTGCTGATGAACTTGTGGTCCCAAAGTGCTTCTCGCAGTATACCACCACCAGGCGCAGGATGATGGCGCACCCTCGACCAGAACGTACGCCGCTCTCCATCATCTGGAGGAGCATCGTTGACGTCCGCCCTGCGGAGCACGACAGGAGCACCCTCCTTGCCACGTTCTGCCACCTACAGCTACAGTATGTTGCCGCCAAGCTCCGCCTTCACCTTCCGGCTTCCGCCGCGTGCGGCTCCTGCTTCTTTGCACTACGTGAGCCAACTTCTGTAGGGGCAGCTGCCCACCCTCTCTAGGGGCGGTTGGGGCAGCCGCCCCTGTGGCACCGATCTTACAGTGGTCCGCACTTGCATTTTTAAAAAAAATCCGAAAAAAACTCGAAAATAATAGCAAAAACAAATTTTAAACCATCATGCCACTCTATTCACACCATATTTTTTCGAGCATTTTTCGGACTTCGCATCACCCGGATTCGAACCCACGACCTCACGCTCACGCGGTTCCTCCCTTTACCACTGTACTACACCATCACATGTGTCTATACATGGTTTTGGTTCCCCACATATTGTACCCAACTGAAAGTAATTTGCTTATTTAAGGCCCTAAATGATATCAAATCAAAAAGTCGTCAACTACAAACTTTCATATCTTTTCGAGATTTACACTTTGTGTTTAGAAAGTTTTTTCATCCGAGGTCATTTATAAAATTTGAATTTCAAATATGAGAAACTAAAACGTAGGTTTCGCATGACTAGTCAAATAAAAAAGTTTTCAACTACAAAGTTTCATAACTTTTTGAGATGTACAAACTTCATATAGAAAGTTTTTCCATCCGACATCGTTTATAAAATTTGAATTTTAAATTTGAGAAACTAAAACGTAGATTTCGCATGACAAGATGAAGTCAAATCAAAAAGTTGTCAACTACAAAGTTTCATAACTTTTTGAGATGTACAAACTTCATATAGAAAGTTTTTCCATCCGACATCGTTTATAAAATTTGAATTTTAAATTTGAGAAACTAAAACGTAGGTTTCGTATGACAAGATGAAGTCAAATCAAAAAGTTGTCAACTACAAAGTTTCATAACTTTTTGAGATGTACAAACTTCATATAGAAAGTTTTTCCATCCGACATCATTTACAAATTTAAAGTTTTTCCATCCGACTTCTATCCAATTGTTTTCATCGCTCATGTACTAAAAGATAATTCAAAACAAATCCTTAAATTTATTACGAAACTAGACCCTAGCCATTATAAAAGGCAATTAAAAGTTACCTTCTAATAAATTTTATAAATTATCCACATTTGTCTTTGTGAAAAAGGTACAAACTAACCCCTCTGTATTTAAAATACATATATATGTTACTATAAAATTCAATAAAAAATCATACCTTTTAGTTTGTATTAAAGTTATTGAGCAGTCTTTCACTATGCCAGAAAAGCTTATCAGTGACGTCATGATTCGTGACACAAAAATAAAACGCGTCCCTAATAATCTATCCGTGACGCGGGTTCACGGGACGCGTCACAGATTAGCTGTTGCCCAAGCCCTAGGAACAAGACGCGTCACTAATAACCACGTATCAATGACGCTTGAATAGAACATGCGTCACTAATAAAAAGTGTGACGCGTATTGTTATGGCGCGTCACAGATATATGGACGTATTGGTGACACGGGTGGTAAAGACGCGTCACTGATAAGGAATGTGACGCGTTTTCCCTAGGCGCGTCACTGATAGAAATGTATATCTGTGACACTTCTCGACAACACGCGTCACCATTTTTATTAGTGACGCATGTTCTATTTGCAAATACGTAAACTCCAAATGCAAATACCAATACAATATATTAAAAAAGGTCTAATCCTAAACTCCAAATGCCCACTAGGCTATTTCTCCTTCATCCTCCACATCACCCGCTTACGTCATCTAATAACACAATGCTTCACCTCCTTAACCAATTTAGGTTCACCTGCAGCCTTAGGGAACAGTATGAGAGAGGGAAACTACGGTTTAGGGGTGCCGCCGCCGCCGCCACCGAGAGGCGCCGTCCGCCACCACCGCTTGCGACCCCCGCTCCCTCGCCTCCGGCCTTGCTGCCGGTGGTGACGCGGAGTGGGGGTCCATCTCGTTTACAGTTTTTCGGTCGTCATAGGGTCTTAGTCGAGTCCTAGGTCTAGGGTTTGCTCGTTGTCGATGTTCGGCGGCGGAGTTAGGTTTTGTCGGAGGAGCGTGGCTCCTTTGCGGCTTGGTTTTCCTGGCGAGGCCGGCGATGCGGAAGCGGCGGCAGCGCAGCGGAATAATTTCTTCCAGTATCTTCCGTTCTCTGATGGTGGTCTACTCCGACGTCAACCGAGAGGCTGGGGAGACCTCTCTTGGAGTCGAGGGCCGGCGCATTGTTGTCATTTTTAGGTGATGATGTTGTTGACCCTGTTAATCTCGAGTAATATATTCTTTGGTGAATATTTGAGCTCTGCTCAGGTTGCCAGCGATTGAATCAAAGGATGCGTCGTGGGTACAGGAGTTGGCCGGTGCGCCTGGGAGGCAACGTTGGCTGATTCGTCCAGAAGTAAGTCCTCCTCTGCGGCCTCATCCCTGTGGAGTTTGGCTCTGGTGCCTGACGACGATTGGTATGCGGCTTCGATAGTGGTGATGGATGGATCTCTGAAGGCTTCAAGGAAGATGAATAGGAGTTGTGAACTTTTATGTAATTTTCTTTTTCTTTAGAGTCCTATCTGGAAAAGGGCTGGTGTAAGACACTAAGATGAATACATGTTCCTTTAAAAAAAATGATGCTCATCCACCTAACGCTTCGCATGCATGCGATGTTCTTTGCTCTTTTAATCCCGGCGGAGTGGAGAACGGTTCTCAAAAATGTTAATGCACCTCTTCACTTCGTTGGGGTCTGTCAGTCTTCCATTACCAGGATCTCTTTGCTTCCCCTCTGCCATTATCCTATTTATAGGGCGTTGGTCTCTCTTTGTTTTTCTTCCCGTCGCATCAGATCAAAGCAACTCAGCTATCGCCGCTCAGACAGATCGTAATCAGTACCATATCATCAGAGTAGAATACCCAGTCCGTCGTCCATTTGTAGTTGTAGCCAAATCCCGACGACGTTATAGACTGAAGGCAGCAGACGGCATGCTGTGGAAGCGCTCGAGTCCATCCAGTCGTCACCAGCGCGGCTCCGTCTCCTACTCCTTCGACAACGACGAGCAGCAGGATAACTCGAGAGTCTACTCTCGGTCTCGGCTGCATGCACTCAGCTCCGCGTCCTGGTGGCAATAATAAGACAAATTTGTCTTCCTCTTCCTCGCAATAATTCTTCTTGAAGTGCAAAAAAACCAGTACCTCCTCCTTGCAGTAACTGCCAATCAACTCCGTGAATCTTATAAAGAAGATAAGAACGATCTTTAAACTGGACATATTCTAAGCCTAAAGAGAGCCGAGGCATCAATATATAGAACTCTATGAATTCACGTGTTCTCTATATCCTTGCATACAGATATGTTGAATCACCATTTATCTGAGTCGGAGCACGAACGATGAATCCAGGGCCAGAAAAATTTTCTTTTCATTGTATTTTTTTCGTAAGCTTTGGAAGTCCCTTTTTCCTATCACGAGCTCTCTGTTATATTAATTCTGCTTTGTACAGCCTACTTTAGATCTATGAATCATAAGTAGACCTCTCTCTTTCCGAGAATATTATGGGTTTCATTATAATGACATGTTACTTTTGGTGTGAATCTCCATTGCCTCTACAGACACCGGACTCCATTGCGGCATTGCCTCAAGATTGTTCCAGCAGAAGGTTTATTTTTGTGTACCAGCAGAAGAGGTGACTCTTCTCTTTCTGTCAACGTAACTATGTGGACGCACATCTACATCCACTGCAACAACATCCACTCTAGATGTTTTTTTTTTGTGAACCTTAGATAAGTATATATGGCACTGATGCTCAACTATTTTAGATGTCTTTTCTCCAAATATTTCATAAGGCAATTCAGAGCTGTTATTAATGAGGTTCGTTTGATCCTTCCCACTGTGGGCGCTTTTTCAAAACATGATGTATATATGACAATTGTAGTATAAACACGTGCACAATTTCTTATTCTCATGTCAATTTTGAGAATATCCGTTGGCTAATTGATATCAATGATAAACATTGCCAACTATAATGTCTTTTACTGCTCTTACCCGAATATACTTTTAGAATTCTCTCCTAAATATCTGCATGAATAACTAAGTTAGCATTCACAAGATATAATTTAAAATATCACAGCAACGCGCGGGGAATCCATCTAGTATTCATAAAAGTGTGCTCACACGTACTTCAATGCTCCGTATATTCTGATATATATACCACAGCTTTAGGATAAACTAGGTAGATTCCCCGCGTGTTGCTGCAGGAATTTGAGGTTCAAATTTAGATAATATACTTAGAGTTGAATAGAAAAAGATGTGAAGATATTACTGGTGAAATATAAAGTCAACAATTTAACATGTAAATGATAGTTGACCAAATACATCGTTGGGCATACAGGTATACGTATAAGCCGTTGTGAGCTTTGGAATGCATGTTCAAGGCTCCAGCTGCAAGCCACAAAGCTGCTTTTTGTGACTCATGGAGGTTAAATGACATACAGTACAAAGCCACAAAGCTGCATGAGTTTTTGGGATTTCGGAACAGGGCATCACGGGTGTTACGTGACGGAATCTGACAAATTTCCACGAGACAAATTAATCTAAGCAACCACACAGAAGGAAAAGAGATAGCAACCACACAGAAGGAAAAGAGATGACGTATGTGAGCTGCTTGCTTCCACTACTGATAGTCTTTCCGTGGCACATGCAAGCGCCGGCGTTCTTCGATGCAGAGTGATGATCTGCAGCTGTTCTTCGATGCACAGAAGGAAAAGAGATAACGTATTGGCGATGTTTTTTTAGTTTGATCTTCATTGGCCTATTTTTATCGATGCCATGCAGGCGTGCAGCTGTTGATGGATGGAGCGGCAAGAAAACATCTCGGCAGCCAATTTTTCACTCGCATGCGCATCTTGCCGGTAAGCTGAAAATATGACAGTGAATCATTGATAACCATGCTGATAAACTCACAGATAGAGGGAGAGATTTAGGCGGGGTCGGTAGGCCTTCCTTGGTTTGTGTGGCTTCCCCTACTACGATGATGAAGAACGAAAGGAGGGATCAGAGTACTTATATATAACTAGCTTGGGGAACTGGAAGAAGACCAAGACACCAATGGAAGTGAAATTGAAACCATGTGCCTTTTGATATCAAACAGTGGAGACGGTTTCCTGCTCGTCGTGTGCCAGCTACCAATACTATTAAAAACCACGATGTTACGGCCTCTTCCATAATGTTACGGCCTAGCATAAAAGTCGTCTGTGTTGGTCTCACCACAGTTTTAGCTACCAAATTAAACTTATTTGTGCCCACTTTAGTGAATATTTTGAAACTCACATTAAGAACACAAATCGGCCTATATTGCTGAATTTTAGCGGCATTATTCACCTTTGGGATTAAGGTAATAATACCAAAATTCAGACTATAGAGGTCAAGAGCCTCTTTATGCAGTTCTTCAAATAAGGTTAGAAGATCACCCTTGATGACTTCCCAAAAGACCTGATAGAATTCCGCTGGAAAACCATCTGGGTCCGGAGCTTTATTATCCTCCATTTGGAAAACCGCTTCCCTCACTTCTGATTCAGTGAACGGATTTATGAGGATATCATTTTCCTCCGAAGATACCTGTGGGATATACAGGTTTTGATCTTCCGTCAGGGAGATATCGAGATCTTCAGGTTGGCCAAATATATCTTTATAATAAGTCATGATATGACTTTTGAGGTTCTCATCACCTACTACAACACCTTGATCATTTTCAAGCTTATAGATGTGTTGTTTGTGGTGTTTTCCATTGGCAACCAGATGAAAGAACCGGGTGTTAGCATCCCCTTCCAATAGGGTTTTAACCTTGGCTCTCTCGTACCACTTTAATTCCTCTTGTCTCAGGAGATTAACTAAACTTTCTTTGATATAGTGTTTCAAATTAATTTCTTGATCAGACAGAGGAGTGGTTTCAGCTCTCCTATCAATTTCATCTAAAAGAGCTAGCGAGTCTTTTTTTTCTTTTAATATGACCCTGCAGTGTGTTTTGCCTGGCCCCTTAGATATTGTCGAAGTCTGGGGATCTTAAACTGCCAACATTCAAGGGGAGTGGATCTAGAGCATGGAGTTTGCCAAATATTTGCAACCATATCATAGAATCCATCTCTAATCAACCATCCCCTCTCAAATTTGAAAGGACGATTGGTTTGGTGGGTTGATACACCTGTATTAAGCACTTGGGGAGTATGATCTGAAATGTTCCTATCCCTGAGTTGTACTGTTGCTAATGGGTACATGATTTCCCATTCAATACTAACAAGAACTTTGTCTAACTTTTCAAAGGTAGGGTCATCACCTGGGCCCGCCCAAGTATATTGGCGGCCGGCCATTGAAATCTTCTTGAGATCCAGAGATTCAATGACTGCATTGAAAAGATTTGGCCATTTAGGATCGAAGTCTCCAGAACTCTTATCTTCTGGGCTTCGCGTTATGTTGAAATCTCCTCCTATGATATATGGAAGAGTTTCTTTGGAACACGTATTGGCGAGTTCTACTAAGAAGTCTTTCTTATTCTGGAGCTGTGCTGGGCCATAGACCATATATAGCACAAATTTTAAGTCATTTGATTTGACTCATAGGGTGAATTTTACATAAAAATCTCCCTCATCGATTGCTCTAATGTTAAAGGCATTCAAGTCTCGCACCAAGCACCCCATACCTGCCGTGGGTGCCATGGCGTGCCAAATAAAATCCCGTCCCCCACAAAGATTTTTAGGACATGATCCGAGAATGAATCCCGTCTGTTTCGGAGAGAGCAATAAAATTAATTTGCTCCTCCTTAACTAGTTCAGCCAAAAATCAGTATTTAGCCAAGTCTCCCGGACCTCGCTATTCCGGGAAAACTCCTTTCATTTTAAAACAATCTTGGAGGGAGTCTTCGGCTTGTTTGGAAGTTTGCCATTTAAAGATTTTTTGGCATTATGATATTTTTTGTTCCGTCGGAGTGGAGAGAGATCCTCGATTTGATCATTCTCCTCCTCCAGCAAATTCTCATTTAGATCTCCACAACCATGGCTGAGAATTGCATCAAGTTGGTCATTCTACTCATCCTCGCTCTCTAAATTGGAGATTCTGGATTTAGCAAGACCTTTTTTTTATTAGCACAAGGCACTAGCCTGTCAACCTCTAAGTTTTTTATGGTAACTACAGCTGAGGTGCCTAGGTTAATGCCTATCCTACCAAGGTTTGAAAGAACTTTCGAATCTGAAAAACTAGTAAAAGAGTTACTTGGAGATTCGAGGTTCTTCTTTGCCATCAGATGTTCAGCCTTGAGTAGGGAGTGAACATCCGCTATTGCCGTATTCCTAGCGATTCGGTGAGGCTCTTCGATGGGCCCTGCTGCAGTCGCCGCTTTTCTGGATCGACGAGGCACTGCAGCGGGAACTATCGGCGTTGTCTTCTCAATAGCCGCTGGTGATGGCATCGCAGGTGGAACAGCAAGTTGCTCAGTTGCGCCCTCATGCTGCTTCGCCATTCCAGCTAGGGGCGGTGAAGCTGGCGGGCTGCTAGCTTGGGGCGGTGCAAGATCCCCCATGCCAGCCTGTGTAGAAGCGGAGCTGGAGACGCCAACCACGGGGGTGGCGTCGTGGCCACTGTCCTCCCCGGGGGAGGCGTTGTAGCCACCGCCCTCACCGTCGTGTGGCGTCGTCTCTCCTGCCTGGGGTGGCGCTGGCATATCCGTGCCATCTAGGGGGTAGTCGGTGATGCAGGCCCCCCATACCAACAGGGATGACCACGGTCGTGGTAGAAGCATCCGTGCTGATGTCGCGTTCTCCTGCCTGGGGTGGTGGTGGCGGATCCATGCCATCTAGGGGGGTAGTCGGTGATGCAGGAGCCCCCATGCCAACAGGAACGACCGCGGTCGTGGCAGGAGCGTCCGTGCTGATGTCGTGTTCCTCCGTGGAGATCCTGGGGGTGGCAACATGGCTGCTGCCCTTGCCATCAAGCTGCAAAGCAGCCGGGGGCAGCTCCTGTGGTGTGTCAAGATGCAGATATAGGGGTTCAGTTAATCAACCCCTATGTCCACTTCCTCAGGCACACTGTCCTTCGAGGAAAGAAGAGGGGCAGTAGGCGAAGGAGGGCCCCCAACTCACTAGGCATCGCAGGCGATGACAAAAAGATAGAAGAGGAATTTAATTTGTTAGGCGAATCAACAAGATTATTATAAACCTCTAGTTCCTTAGCTGTCAGAGGAGAATACAGCTTCCTCACATCTCCATCTCTTGTCTCATCATTCGGCTCTAGCATCACTTTTAAACTAATCTCATTGATGAGTCGAGTGCAAGCTAGATCAATACCCTCTTTCACTAAAGCTAATTACTTCTGAGGAGGCATTGCCACATCTGGGATTTTCGACCTTGCTAAGACACCTGCATTTCATGAGCATGAGCATCATCATGCATGGCATTAGCTAGACATGACATGTCATTTCATGTGTGATGCTTGAATTGTTTGATTTGTGCTTGAAATGCATGGAACATGATAAAGTAATACAAGTGCTTGATGTTTGATCACTAAAACAATGTAGACCTACTTAAGGCAACAAATGAAGGTAGGTTTATATTGACCAATTTGGCTAACCAAGTCTCTAGTGATGAGTCTATTGAAATTGATTTATAAAGTGATTTGCTTGGTTGTTTCAAAAGTGTTTCAAAAGTTCAAAACCAGCTTTTGACCTCTTAATAGTTTTGATGTAGAACTTTATAAGGGTCAATTCTTCTAACTACAACTTTTTATGAAAATGACTTGAAGATGCTCAAAATGGTGGATTAAGGGGGAGTTAGTGGGCTGTTTTTATCCTAAGCCATTTAGGTTTCCTGATGTCGGTCGATTGGCATGCCGCGTTCACCTACTTCCATTAGGTAACGTAAGTTGGTCCAATTAGAGAAAATATTCATAATATAGTTGGACATGACATGCCAAAAGTTGGGGTCAATTCGATTAAGTTTGATTGCCCAAATTTGAGAAATATCAGCCCTAGGTCAAGTCTGTTTGACAGATTGACATTGCCATTTTGGCATTGGATTATCTCCTAATCCTTTGACCAAATGACTTAAGTATCTTAACGAAAAATATTAAGCATCATTAGATGAGTAATTTTCCTTTTAGGCCCATGTCCAAAATCGGCCTGTAACCGGCCCAAATAGCAAGCCCATTTTCGGCTCAACAACGCGCGCCAGGTGTTCGGTTGAATGTCTCTATGGGCGCCGCGTGTTCATCACCGTGGCCGCGGGCATGGAGGCCGCGTGCCCTCCTGGGCTGCGTGTCATCGCGCCAGCGTCGCTGTGTCCTCCCCTTTGGGCGAAGTGGACGAGACTCACCTCGCCACACTCCGCCATTCACTCCCCGGGTCTCCTCTCCTCTCCTCTTCTCGTTCTCGTCGCCGCGAGAACACCGCCGCCGAGAGCTTCGCCCTCGCCGTTGCCACCATAGAAGCCGCCGAACCCAGCAGCGCCACCACCTGCCCATACCGTCGCCTCGCCTAGCGAGCGCGCGCGCGTCGTGCCCTCCTTCTCGGCTGTATGGAAGTACCGCCGCCGCCGCTTAGCTCCATGGACGCAGCCGAAGCCGTTTTGGCCACGAGCAAAGCCATCGCGCCACTCCCTTCCCCAGCGGTACCATCTTCATTGCATCGCCATCGCGGAGCCGAGGCTATCCTCGCCTCGCGCCGCTGAAGCCCACACCGCCATCGCCGCGGAGCGCCGCCGCCGGTGAGCGGCGGGCTCGCATGGCCGCGCCACTGTGGGCCTCCGCGGGGCAATGCGGGAGACTAGCAGGTGCGCGAGGGCCTCCTAGTGCCTCGCCGCTGCTCGCGGGCACCGGAGAGCCGCCGCCGTGGCCAGGCCGGCAAGCTCCTCAGCCTCCCTCTGTTTTTCCCCGTCGTGGACTTCATCTTCAAAATTCAAAGAAGGTGGGGTATCTTCTTGTAAAAGAACCAGACACAGCCAGTTACGAATAGCGGCCTGGATAATTCGAGGAAAGTGCAGGGTCGTTTATGCAAAGTGTTTGTCCTATTTGAAAATAGGAAAATAAATTCCAGATTTCGGTTTTTACCTTGCAAAATTCATAGAGGGGGCTAGG